>CAVNZK010000138.1:600000-1002263 GCA_963693345.1 Pieris melete | reverse complement strand
AATACAATAATTGCATTCAAGTTTTCAAGTGTAAACAGTTGCATACAATTTTTGAACGTCAATTATTGCGCTTCATTTATTGCATTCATTGCTCTGGTATGTACAAGAAAATGGCATCGTGTAAATGGGCCTTTAACTTAGATAGCACCATACCTATGGAATAATTATCTGGAGGAAAGTACCTACTAGTTGCATTTAAATATAAATATGTATTCCTATCAGCATTGATATTGCATTGAAGTTGAAAAGGAAAGGTCAGCGGAATCGGCTCGCGTGACGTACCAATGATTGATGACAAATGCAGACTTTAATGCAAATATGCTTATGATCTTGGCGATAGTAATACATTTGCATTTATTCCCAGATTTCATAGCCATATAAAAACACTTATAAAAACGGATAACCTAACAATGGATAAGTTTCAGTTTATTGTGGTTTTATAATAAATTCGTCTGTAGATAAGTTAAAATAAATGATGATTGTAAATTCTTTGTTAATACGATCTGTAATGAATTCGCTATCTGAACAAGTGAACATCGTCTTGTCACGCACTTTTGGCTTTCTCCAATCCTAGTCGCTTTTAAAGTGGTTTATTTATTTAGATTTAAAATAAGTATTTCTTGGACTTTTAAGATTGTGTTAGTAACTAGGACTTTTCCAATAATAGTTTAAGTATAGATAAATTTAATTAAAAATAATTGTGAGTGGTCATGGGACTTGGGAGAGACGATAAGACCGAGCCAGCTAATTCAGTATTTCTGTACATATTTGCAGTTTACGATTAACATTTAGTCAGACTGTAATTTACTTTAGGAGAAGCTCAGATTTTCTTTATAAGATAATATTATAGGAAGGTTTTTGGAACGAAGTTCCTTATCGCGCGTTGTGAATGGGGGCTAGACGGAAAAAATTCTTACGAAAAGTTGTCACGACACTTTTTTGCTATTTGCTATTGAAATACATCGGTTCTCGTCCGATCACCGAAGTTAAGCAACATCTGGTGAGGTCAGTACTTGGATGGGTGACCGCCTGGGAACACCTCGTAATGTTGGTTTTTTTTTCGCAGCGATAAGTGAAAATTATTTTTGGAATCACTTAACTAAATTAGTCGTAGTAAACGTACACCAGAATCCCTTTACAATAATAATTGCTGGGTCCCTAGTTTCCTTGCATTTTTTTTCAATACAATACCTTTAAAAAATATTCATTATAATAAATAAAAAATTAATGTTTTAGGAAAATGTCATAAATTTCTGCGAATTCAAAAATTTGTGAACTAATATCACAACGAGAACAGCTTATACAATGAGATGAACCAGATGAGACTAAATTAAAACATCTGAACCACGAAATACCAAAAATTTTCTTATTAATTGTGCCACTTAATTTATATTTTGGTTACTATTTAATCGCTGCGAAGCACAACGACATTATCCTTCTTCCTCTTTTAGATGGTCTCTTAAAACTTTAATAGACGATGAAATAAAATATTGGTGTCGAGAAAATCTATCATACTGTTATGATACCAATTAACATATAAATTAATCGAAAGGCACTTCGTTCCATCCGGGTGTCCCTTGACACCTCTCAAGTAATTTTTTTTGTTTAAATTGGTAAATGTTCCTACTTAAACATTGTTGCTAGAAGTATACGTGTATATTAAACTCACCTTTACTTAAAATATATTATATCTATCTAGTAGAGAAATGTAGGATCTACAATCTACTAGGCACAAAGATTAGTTATCCGTTCAAAGGTAGGTACTAGGTTCTAGTAATCTTTGTGGCTAGATTTACGTGTCGCAAACACGTCACTGGCTGACGCTGGATTCCTCTCTCTTCTCGGCGTTAGCTACTCGAGTTATGTACGAAAAGAAGATGTTAAAAAAAAGTACGAAGGCGACAACTTTACCGCCGTAAATATTACTATTACCCCTTGTATTTTGCGTTTTTGCTGGGCACTTTGGGGTACGAATCACTTGAACTACGAGCAAACAACTTTGCATTGTTTTTTTGTTGTAAATACATGAGAGTAAAGCTCTTAGAGCGACTAAAGTAACAGGCTGATACAAACGTGTACCAACAGCTTATTGGAATTTTATGTTAATCATTTGTTTCTAAAAGGTGTCATTGAGGCGACCAGTGGCCACAATAGAATGAATCATATGACAAAATGTGACTAAACGGTTCGTTGTAGCTGTTGAGGTTTAATATAAATATGTTCTTCCTGGATTTTCGTCTTTTATAAGACTTTTATTGGGCTTGCCAAACAAAATAAATAACAATAAAGCCAATTTAATTTCACACTTTAAAATTCAAATCAAATGGCTATTAGTTTTGTTATTATACACCTTAGTCTACGTTAGTTATAGTTTCATTACTTCGTGTTCTGCAGTATGGACCCCTTTTGGGTAAACGCCTCCTGAAGTTTCCATTTGGAGCTGTTCTATGCTTCGATTCATTCATTTCTCCTAGAAACATCGTCGCTTTAGCGGTCTTTCGTTTTTTTTTTCTGGAGGTTCCATCCAGCTGGTGGCTTGTAAACTCTACTTTGTTATTCGTGCTAAAAGAAGAGATGAGACCTAGCACGAACTTATTTTTGACATACGGGAGTCAAACTTAGCGCCTTAAAAGCGCTTAAAAGTGTTCCTAACTTCCACAGACCACTGTAGCCTCATCTGGGGACAAAACAGTTATGTGAAAAATTTACGCAAAGTTTAATTTGAATAGTTATTTTTTTTCTAATATGCTGCAACAGTGATTGCTATTTTTAATTATCAGCGATACATTGTGTTAATGTAAATTGTTAGCTGTAAATAAATACGTCTAGGAAATAAAAAGCATGCTGGTTACCTGATGTCCTAGATATGCAAAGTGTTTGTCGGAGTAAACAATACAGAAACATACAAATAGCGGGCGTTGCATCACACTCGGATGTCATAATTGCAGTTTGATTGTTCGCATGTACGTTCACTAATCTATAGTTTGTTTTATTGCATTACTGAGGTCGCTTATCAACGTCTTAATGCTAAAATGATTTACCTATTATGTGAAAATGGGTTTGACGAAAAAACATTTTTAACTTGGACGTTTAGGTAACTGCCAGGTGCGCGACGAGGCATTTCTGAAGCGATACGACTTCGGCAAAGAGCGTACCGATTCCTTAAAGGCCGCCAACGCACTCTGGCAGAGTCCATGGGCGGCGGTGTCACTTAATATCAGGAGACCACGTCTCAAAATATATGATTTCTAATATTTTTTCAGATGTGGAGTAAATATCGCACTCCTGAGATGAGACGCACACATTCTGCGACGCAGTTCATCAAATTCGCAGAATAGTAAATTATTTATCGTCACTTCTTTTGTCGAGGGGTAGGCGGAGACCATGGATCTCCGCTCGCTTCATCTACTTACATGACATTCACCATGCATGCCCGTCGGTTATGGGTTTGACTTGTCCCTTGTCTAGTACTTTCTGAATTTGGTCCAGCTATGTCCGACTAGGCCTACCCAACCGGATCTCACCATCCATTGCCTTGTATATACTACTTGATAAACGCTTCGAATTAATCTGTTCTTTAATTATTTGTTTGAAAAGTTCGGTGGTTCCTTAAAAATGATAAATCATTCCCAGATTCAGAAATGTACCTGCCATATCCATCTGCTCTTTGACAAATCGATCCATGTTGTAGTAGTACTAGTTTTCATCACCATTTTACATATTCATATGCAATGATAGATATATTTGGAACCAATACGCCAATATCTTACATTCAGCATCAGGCAATACGTATTATTGACTCCGTTTTAGCTGCGTAGTTTATTAAACTTTTGAATTCGTCAATGGCCTTATGCAACATTTTAACTGAAGCGGTTTTGCGATGACAGTTGAGTATAAAAAATTGATATAATATCTTGTATCAGCTCATAGCTCTGGTTACATGTTTAAAATGGCTTCGAAGCGAGACTTGGTTATGGATAAAAATCTGGTGCTAGTGAAAGAAATCACGCGATCAGACAATTGTGAGGTCAGTCAGCTACCCGGCTAGCAGAAGTGAAAGTGATCATGTGGCCTCGTGACGCCACGGTATCGGCTTGTGGTTATGCGTCAAAGAAGTTTCGACTCCCGCGCTTCTTTTGACGACTTTCTAGTCAATCTCGTCTTCATAGCCAATTAAGTGGTCCCTCTCTGAGTTTCAAGCAACTTCTTTGCAATCGGCCAAAATGTGGAACGGCATTTGAGTCCATTAAAAAAATTGTCTAAAGTTTAAATCTGTCTTCGTATTTTTCACGATGTCCTGAAACATCTAGAAATAAAATAAAGTACTTAATCATTTCTCTCGATATGGCTATTTTGTTTTACAATCCAGAACGAACCACAATTATTATTCAAGCATTGGTTTCATTTATAATAATAATTCTCGAGTGATGTAACGGTATCAGTTTAAATATTGAAATGAATTCAGTAGTTCGAAACTTCACTTTAGACTTGCTAATGGCCGATCATACATTTGGTTGGATATTGTGTTTGCATTAATTGACTAGATCGGTATCGGAGTGCTCGGTCCGTTACACGCTTAAATTGAAATTCAATAATACATTTGAAAATGTTAAATCTTTCAACTGAATTGTTTTTAGAGCTCGTTTAATGTGAGTTTATGTCGTTTTGACCTCAGTCAGAGTAACTTGAAAGGGCAATTTTATCAGTGCGAACAAGTCGGGGGCTTTCACGCGATACGCGTCGTATCTCAATATCCTGTTGGTCGATTCCCCCTTCGTGTTTCCATTTTGATAGCTGTTTTACGATAGCGGAGTAATCATGTAACATCGCTCGTGTGACCCTGGAGTACATTGCAATTTGCAGCGTGTCGACGACGCGTACAGATAAATTGAACAATATTTTTGGAAGGAGAAGACGGGAGGTAAAGTTGAATCTTTTTAAGTTGAGCGTCGGGAGGTTTGCACAAAGCAATTTTGATGAGGTCCGCTGAAGCCAGAAATAGAATCTAGGTATAATGCTAGGTCGCCTCGCAACCTGCTCGACCGGCAGGTGTGGTTTACGAGGGGAAGAGGTGCGGCGGAGTGCGGGGCGGTTGCACGCTGCACCGCGCCAAGGTCAGCCGGCACACGCATGCGCTCCCTCCCGCCGACCTTATCGGAGCGAACACCTAGTGTTTATGTATCCCTGCGACCTGCACTCGAAACAATAGCCTCCCGGACACTTCGCCGCACGGAAATCTTGAAAAATATCGATAAACTCCCCCCACTCGGACGTACGCGATGTGTGCCGGTGACTAAAGTTAAAATTTCTCTTCAGAGTTCACGGTTAGAAGCGTATCGGTATGCGCCTCTATTAATAGCGAAATCGCTGATAGTTTGTTTCGCACAGCGCGATGATTACCGACATGCGTAGTTAGCGCGATTAAAGATAGGGGATTTTTTATATACACGGAGCCCTCGAGCTCTTTGCTTTCTCAACCAGGGTCAATTTAGAGATTCCTTGGGAAGTTACCTTAACAGCGTTCTAGATAGTTAGTTTATCGAGAGACATATCATTCAAATCTTTAATACCGTGTGGCGGATGGCGGCCGCCAGTACGTAAGTACGTTTCAATAGAAAGCTTGCGTTTTCGCGCATAAGGAGTGGAGCGTCGCGACCGGACACCTACATTCGCATCATCCTTCGTGGCATTTGATTCGGTACAATGTTCCGTTCACCTTATTCGACGAGGTTCAGTGACATCGATGGCGACCGACGGCGCCACGTCACCGATACCCAACGCCGTGGTCTTCGGCCGCCGGTTAAAATTCAGTAGACGCGCGAGGCGGTGCGACAGCGACCTCGTTTAGAAGGGAGTCGCTTGCAGTTATGTAAAGTGCGAGGCGCAAGAGGATGCAGGGCGAATGTCGCGCGCCGGGCGCGGTGCACCGAGACGAGAGGCGCGGGGCCAGGGGCGCGGAGGTCGCCCGCCTCCCGCCTCGCCCTCCACGCGGCTGGCCCGCGGCACTCGCTGCCTCCTCAGTCTTCATTGTGGGTCAGTCGTCGAGCGGAGCTTGTCGACGTCGGTCGGCACTCGATCTGCTTAAGCGCGAGTCGCTGCGTGTACGGTCCGGTGCGTATGGGATTCGCGGGTGCGTTTGCGGCAGTTTTTAACGCCGAGCCGACGGCTGTGCTCGAAATAGCGTGTGTTATCATCGTGACCTCGGCCGCGACGAGACGAGATAGCGCGAGGTCGCCGGCACCTGCGCGCCGCCTCACACGTGCGCGACCATTGCAGCTAACAATTAGCGGTGCCCGCCACTGACCGCCGCTGGTTCGACTCCGCAGACGGTCCGCGAAAGCCCTTCTTTTCTCTTGGTTTATAACCTTTTCAATAGACACGGTCACTTCTAGTACATCCGATCGAAACACTCTTTGTTTGGTGGTTGCAAGTTTTTTAATATTCGACGAACGGCAGTCAATTGTTATTGAAGTATAACTAGCGCTTGGTTCTGCATCTTTGTCTATGACTTATTTATATCTACTAATTGTATCGATAGATTATCGAATATGTTAAATATGGACGTTGGTGCGCCTTTTTTATTTAGTTCTGCAGTTAGCTTCTGATTCTCAGGGTAAAAATTATAAACTATGTGATGTTTATAATAAACAGCACTTCAGACTGAAAGTAAATAATTTCCCTCTATGCATTATATATTATTTGCTCTATTATTTTACGTGAGGTTAAGAAATTTTTTTTAAATAAATAAGTAAACCTTGCGAAATCAGCGATATGACGAAAAAAATTTTGTTTCAATAACTATACTATAAATAATACTATAATTCACTATAAACTGCATCAAAATAAATCCTAGTTTGAGAACATTGCTAACCTGACTTGTTATTGCCAATGTAATAATTGCGACATTGCAATAATAATTACACATTATTTGCTATTCGTTAGTAGTTTGTTATTAAGGAAAAACTGGAGAAATTTCGCACAAAAATATCTTAATATGTATTTGTTTTACAGAGATAAGAAATACGTCGAGATCTCTAATTAGTTAGTTACTTTTAATGAGTTCGTCATAATCGCGTAAGCCCTACACAAAAATATCCGATTTCCACAAAAGTATCCGATTTCCATGGTTTCCTAAGCATGCTCTACGTTTTTTATGATTTCAGTTGTAATTGAAATAATTTGATTCGACCAAATCATTTGTTAGTTATGCAATATCTTTTGTTGCGTAACAGCACGTGCTGTCCTAGAATACATTCCACTTGGTTTCCATTGTTTTGATATTGTATCATCAAGGTGTCGGTTTGCAGTGTCTAATTTCAGTTATGTGTGTCAGACATGTGTCAGACTGCTGAAAACTCATACAGTTTACAAGTATTTTAAATTATAATTAATTGTTTGTATAATATAATGTCCACAAGTTTTTATATTGACCATCGCTTTTTTTCCCAAGTAATTTCCCAAACATTTCACATAATAGTTTTTCATAATACAGACTAGTTAAACACGTATACAATTAATAAAATAAGCGCATTACCGTTTCTTCAAACAACGTTATGTAACACTTCGCGGGTTTCCTCGATATCGACACAGCTCAGCCCTGCGATTCTGTAACTCACTTTTCGAACTCACACAGCGGTTTTCACAGCGACGATATGGCATTCTGATAAACAATAAACTACAAGCTCCCTTCTTATCAGAATGTCAAATCATAAAATGACTGCTTCACGACTGATTTGAGCGAGAAGACCGCCGCTGCGAAAACCGCTGTGTGAGTTCGAAAAGTCAGTTACAGAATCGCAGGGAACATAAACCGAATGTGTCGTCGATTCAAACTATGGAAGTTGGTCATAAAGTTGACAAATAATGTAATGCTTTTTTGGCTCTGGTTCAGCTGAGGATATTGTGATCGCTTGACGGTTCCCCTTTATTAAATCTCTAGTTAAACCATCTACAAGTTGAAATACAGTAAAATTTATGTGTGTAAAAAAGTATACTGACTTTTAGCGACAAAAATAGTGAGAGCTTAAAATTATCCATGTTCGAAATCAGTCTTAGTGTGTGAGTGATACACGTGTCTCTCTTTGTTAGACTATGCAATACGGTCTTCCGTTGTACTAGGATCGTATGATACAACAAGAGCTAGTGAGTGGGTTGCGGTTCGAGGTAGAGGGGGGTAGTACACGTGCTCGCAGTCATATCGCCGTGCATGCCATGCGTTCGTTCCTCTGGCCCCTCCCTCACTTGTTGAGCGGATTGCTCACTATCCGTGCCACTGGCCTTCGAGCGACACGACATAATATCATAACTCTTCACACTCGTTAATGCCGCTTATTTTCTGTCTCTTTTCATGGTCGTATTGAGACTATCGATTTCTACATAACGTATTTGTGTTATTGTCTTTTTTAATTAATCATATTTTGCAAGTAAAAATGCCTAAGTGCCTTGTGATCATTTTTTATTCTCTAATGATTGTAGTATGCATCCTTCTGGAAAATTCTGTTTCGTTTCTATTGTTTCACTTCCAACACTGTTATCAATGTTTTGAAATGTATAGCGAAGTGAAACTTCAGTTTTATAAAAAAAATACTGTTTACGCGCGGAACTTTAGGGTCTGTAGGTTTCTATATGGGATGTAATTAATTAAAACATTTTTCTCCGGATAAATAATAATTTATTATACCTACTTATTTGTTATATTATTAAATTATTTATTTAATTCATATAAAAGTTATACTTTACGCCGTCCCTTAGCCGTTAGCAGCAAGAGAATGATTTTTGTTTCTCTTTCAGTTTCTCAATTATTGCGGTAAAAAATTAGCTTTTAATTGTTTATTGTTCGCCATTGTTTTGCTCTTGTATGGCTTTACGTTTTGAAATTGTTTCATTTAACAATTAATATTTTGAAGGAAAAATTACGACTGCTGAAAAAGTTGCAGAACTTTCAACCACCTTTTATTGTTGTTTGTTTCTTTTTATATTAAAATCTTCGGTATTTCAAACAATTAGCTTTTGACATAGAAAACTTGCATCCTCGAGACACTTTTATACTGACTTGTTTTTGTATTAATTATTACAGAAATATTTTAAGCCAATAAAAACTAAACGCACCCGGTGATTCCACCCAAGATAAAAAAGTTATCAAAAATAGCGTTAACGACAAAGTAAACAGTGGTAAATTAGTTATTTATAAATAAATAAATAAATAGCGAATTGAGTGACAATGAACTTTGTAAGTGACCACAGTGAAATATTAAAAATGAGGACTTGTAGTGCGAGTTAGAAAAACTGTTGAAACATAGAATGGGTATTGTCATGGAAAGCTCAGAGGTTAACTTGGTCGGTGCCAATTGTCTCAGTATTGAGCCAGAATTGTTTGGAACGATGAGTGCTCCCAGCGAATACTATGAAACCCTCCACACCATCGCAATAAATACCAGAGAAACAGAATTCGGAAGCTATGTGGAGCCCATACCGATTACGCTCAAAGCGTATAAGCACATACCGACTCTCACTCCTACAAACGGTTACGGTTTCCCTCACTCGGTCATAACTCCATTGCATCCTGTTTCCCGGGTAGAGCCAGAGAGGGCTACGACGTCTGTTATCATACAGAGTCCTGTCAAAGAGGATAAACCTAAAGTGGCAAGGCCACCTAAAAAGAAGTGGATAAAGGAGTATTTAGGTAAGTTTACATAGTTACCTATGATATCAATCTGCAGCTATTTTAATTCCTGACACATAACTGTTTGCAGAGTAGTAATTTAGTTGCAGCATCGCTATAACGTATCGAAATACACGTACAAATTAGATTACTCCGACGATCGCCCGTCGACCTTGTTGGGACAACCTTGTGTTGTTTTTGCACAATAGTGAGACTGTTCGCGACTAAATTCGCCAATGAATAACCGTTGCACACTTTTCACGTTAAATGCTTCATATTATATGTTTAGTGATATTAATTTCAGAACCTTATTGGTTCCAAACATGCTGTGTGCCAAGGGGTATAGTATTATATGAATGATACAATAATATAAACATAGCGTCGGGTAAAACGTCATTTTTTATTACTATTTCGATAAGGAATGGTCGAAGGCCTTTTTTTTTATTTCATATATTTTAACTCGGCCGATCCTCTTATATTTATTTAGTAGTTACGCCCTCAATTATATAATTTCTTAGTGAGGTTTTGTCCGTATTTTGATCTAGTTCAAGGCAAAGTATTAGTTACTATATTATCATAATTCTAGCCGCTTATTGTTCCCATACTAATTTCATGTGAATATATCGAATATTCGAATCGAGGTATTTATTAATATATTTTTTATTATATTAATATAAAATTGGCCACGAAATCGTGGAAATCGTTCTTATTGGACGTAATTTCATATAAATATAATAAAATTTCCAATTAAAATCCTCCGCACCAATTTATATTTAACCAATGTAATACTAAGGAGAGTGTTCCATTGCAGTATTATTGCTGTTTAAAGACCTTCGATATATGTCAGCATACAGGTATAACTAATTTGCCCTAGAATTGTTTAACATGGAATTTCCATTCAACATAATATTTGACCTTATTGCTTTACTTCAGATAAATCACTCTAGTTGTTTAGTATGCAACAATTAATATGCAGATGTGTAAATATTAAATAGTGGAAGTGGTTCGAGGAAGAATGGTTGTTGACTGTCAAGGTTCTTTAGCGGGGATTTATATTGTACCTTTCAATATGTAATGGTATTTATCGTTGCTGTAGAAAGATAACCTCGAATGTCCAGAGAACCAAACATTACAGGAAACGAAAAAAATGTTTCATTTCTTCAATGTTCGTTGTGTGTGTGTGTGTTTTTGTACATAGTTTTAGATGGTAAAAATGACTTATTTATTAAAAACATTAAAAAGTCCTTACTTCATGATTATACCAGTTAAATGACATAAGAGTCTAAGAATAAAAAATAAATGGTTTTTGTCATACGAGGTTATCATTCTACAATGACGTTTAACGACGTTTCAAGTAGATAGAAAATTATGTGACGCCGTCTGAGTATGGTTTTTCTTTCCGTGCACACAAGCTTGGAAAAGGAAAACTCGTGAGGAAACCGGTATGCTATAGACGTCGCGACCAACATTTGTCAGGCACATGAAGAAAAATGAAAAACGAACTGACGCAGATATGTTTAACCCCATTTGTTCGTTTTTGCTTTTTAAGGCAGTTATTGCCGGAAATCGGGTGCCCACCGAAGTATTTCCGAACCAATTCGACTAAGGGTCCTTCAAAAGAGCATACCAATTCTTAAAGGACCGCACTGGCGAGCCCTATGCCATTGAGGGCGGCGGTACCACTTAACTTCAGATCAGCCTCCTGCCCGTGTCCCCCCCCCCCGTGCTATAAAAGAAAGTTAAGGGGAGATTTTGTTAAATTTACGAGACTGAAATGTTACGCATTTTGTCACATTAGTATAAAATCCGTAGAAACAGTTATATACTTCCTATATGCAACATGAGTTTGTTTGCGTGAATATTTCCTGTTATCAAAGGAAATCTCTCTCTATTTCGTAATTATATTCTCAGGTGTCAGAAAAGTGCATCTATCGAAGTCACTGCTGCAATTGCTTAACAACGTTAAGATACGATAAGCAAATTAAGCTATTAAAGGGCCGAAAGTAGAATATTTTATTACAGTACAATTTTATTTCATATACTTTTCGCTTAAACATATGTATTTATATTTCTATCTCATCTTTTTTAGGCATCTGTGTGCCCTTTTTTGGCAAAAGCCTCCTCGAAATCCATTCCTGTCTGCACTATCTCACTCTCTGCCATGGGGCACCTGCTGTTTACTTAATTTGGTCTATCAATCTTCTAAATCTCTTTTTCGTTTAGTCCAGTTTAGTACTTTCTTGGTCCACTTTCTGTTCTCCTTGCCATTTGCCCCACCAATCCGCAAAATCTACTGAAGTTTATTCATTGTCGTTGTGACATCTGCTACCTTAGTTACTTTGCCTAATGATGTATTCTCTTCTTTTCTATACATCGTACCATCGATCTTTGACAAACCTGTAGCTTTGTATGCTGCGTTATAGTGGGTTTTAGATCCAACTAACGTTTACTTAATTCTCGATGTTAGTTAGGTAGAAACTTATTCAAAATTAAATTTAGTCTCTGGGTGACGCATGCATTCTTTTCAATACGTATATTTAACCCAATTTTAATCATCAATATACCATATAGCTATATTTATATATTATTATATTATGCAATACATACCTACAATCTCGTAGAATATGCTCGCATGTGTCTCGATTATTACGTAACCCTATATACCTATCGTGTTTTATATAATGCTTTGGTACATTAGGTAGTTACCTAGGTAACATAAATTTCACAAAATGAAATAGCTCTACATATACATTCTCCTTTACGTGGATTAGAAATTTCATTTCAAGCAATAATGATATATTTCTTATTCTATTTTATTTTATAAATATATTTTATTCTTCATTAAGAATTTAGCTTTCTCTCTCTCTACGTGCCACGAGAATTCGTATCGGTGTCACATGGGTCACCAGTCTCCTTCTGATGCTATAATCTTGATAAAATTTACACGTGTCGAAAGTACGCGATTTAATATAGGCCGCGCTTAACGATTCGCGAGGTTGTTGACATTGCGATAAATTGATATCTCGGCGCGTATTTTTCTCAGTAATGATCACTCAAATGGCTCTTTTACTATATAAGGTGTCTTATTGAGCGCAATGTTTCTTCATTAGTCTTTGTTAATTCATAATATTTCGCATTCCAATACAATTTCCAAAATGTTCACAAAGCAGTGTAAAAGTAGTTTGCTCAGCAGGTGGTAGGTTTCTGTTCGGTTTTACTCGGACGGCTTCGATGTCACGTGCCGAGAGCCCGAGCGCCTCCACTCCCCGCTTATCAGCACCACCAGTCGCGACTGTGACCTCCCTGGCAACTAGCACAATCAACACCCTACATGAAAGTTGTACTGCATCCTCTGTATCCTGCCAACAATATTTAAATAAAAGGAGACGTTTACATATTCCTATTCACAAATAATAAAGACGGTTCACGATGTTGGTGCTTTCTTAACAACTCTCCTATTATGAACGATGTTAGTATAAATAATGAAGTAATGTGTTACCACTGTTACCAGTATTATGTAACGTGTTTTGCGTCGGTCATTGTTTTTATCGTGGCTAAATTATTGACTCATTCTATGTTAGCTAAAATCTAAACCTGTATTACCTACACACACTTTGAAAGTGTGGGAGTAAGACGCTCGTCTTGGCACTCTTTCACACAGTTTGTTTGCCTCCGCAAATGTAGCGACCGCGCCGCCATGCGCATTTGTACTAGGATCGTATAGCTTGTGGAAGCACTCACTGGCGTATGAGAAGCTATCTTGGTTGTTTTGAATTGCCAGAAATGTTTATAAGTATTACAATCATTACTAAGATTATTCCGTATAGTATAGTTTTGCCTCTGCGATTAATAAACATCTATTAGTCATAAACAGTTTTTATAACAACAACAGTAACGAAACAGTATAAAGACATTTACGTAAACGCAAAACTCCACTACACAAGGTTATAAGGTAAACAGTGTTCGAGCATTTTCTTTATCCTCGTGGCTCCGGGTACTCGTGCATGAAGAAAGCACTCAACAAGGACTCGCAGGGGAATGACGCAAGTTTTATATAAATCAGTCCTGTCGTGTCCACGGACTTTTGCAAGCGATATGAAGCATTTGTTTCTGACGTTTCAGTTCATTTTCTCTATTATTTATATCGATAAAGGAATATACATTTTACGACAACTATAAATTGGTAATTTAGTAATGACATGACTTCATACAAGTTGATAAACATTTAAGTAGGTATCAGTAGAAAGATTTTAAAGTATTATTAGCGATTGGAGTATAATGTTCAGAAATTATTCGTCTTTGAAAGTCGACGATAGACATACATTAATAATTCGTTGATTTTTAATTTGTTTTGGGATACTAAATCCTATGTTTTAGATTTACATAGTAACGGCATCAGTTTCTTTGATTTACATTCGACCGGATGTCGTTTGAAAACTAAGACAAAAAGTAAGTTAAACCTATATTAGTGCAAGAATCATGTCTTTTCACACATTATAACTGATCTGTGTATGCCGACTGGACCACGTCGGCTTATCTCTATTGAGACTTGCCAATTATGCAGGAGATATACAAGTGTGCGTAGGCAGACGAGAGCACGCCTAATTCCATGACTCTCATCCTACGATGAAGTACAGCTACAGCTTTCGGTACAACTTATTTGAGGCACGAACAGCTATCAAACTAAGCCTACCTACAGGCTACAAGGAGCTAACTAATAAAAGATTAGGAAAAGTCGAATTGACATATTTTCTAATGTTGGCCCTGTCTGGGACAAATTAGTCTATTGATATAATGAAATACTCTGTTAGCAACTCCTCTGAAATGTTGACGTCAAGAAAGAGTGGCGTAAATAAATAATTCAATGATAGAATACAAAGTCAGGATGTTTGTCAAAGTCAAGAGTTCACAGCCCCGGGCCACTCGGACTGATTCAAATTTATGCCGAAGGCTTGGAGCGCTCAATACCGCCGCCTTTTTATTTCTCTCTGCTTTTTACTATTTTGTACCTTTTATTGAATTTGCATATGTGCAGAAATACTGAAGCGGGCTTTTAGATTGTCCGTATAAAGGTACTTCGGCAGTTTGCATACTGCTATTTATGACTGCAGTTTCCTTTTTGGGTACTTGAAAGCTCGTGTACTGTATTTGAAATTGGAAATAGTTTTAAATGTAAAGTAAATTTATGGATAATTATTAAAAGCCACGTTTCTGTTACCGAATTACCGAAAGCATTAAACGCCAAAAGCATTGAAATACTCGCGATTCGCGTACGCGGTACGACGTAGTGCAAGTGAACGCGAGACGCCCGGCCCGGCCCCGGCCGCATGTAAAGCGCACACCGGTTTTTTATATCCACAACCAGCAGCTGATTTTTGGCGTGGCAACAAACGTCCAACTCCTCATGCTGCAATGACGTCAGGCCGGTTACGCCTCTTTGCCGTCTCCCTCTAACGAAATATTATGTGTCCCTCTCCGTCGTGCTTAAACAGTAAACACGCAATAGTAGACCTTATCACGGCGAGTCAAAGTTTAATGGACCGCTCCACACCCGTCCTGGCAGACGGCCTCTCGACCGTCTATACCGTCCTGGTAATTTACCGCCACGATTCGCAGCTTCCACCGCCCGCTGATCGCGCAGCCTTCGCGGCGCGGCGGTCAGGCCGGTTAGATTATCTATCTATCCGTAGCGCGATGTTCCGAATTATGACGCTTGGCGTTTGTTTGCAGAGGAGGAGCCGGAGCTGCCGGTGTCGGTGCGGGTGGGCGAGTCGCCGGTGTCGCGCAGCAACGGCGTGGTGCGGCCGCCTTCGCCCCCGCCGCCCGCCATCCTCGACTTCGCACAAGAACATTCCAGGCCGCGCACTAACGGCAGTCACGGGTGGGTCATACTCCCCTGGTAGCCACGGTCTTGAAAACAGCTGGGGCGTTGCTTCTTTGCCTTGAATTATTTTTGTACCTGATTGATACGTCAATTAATTACAGTGTATTGGGATAAACTGGCCGTTATTACAAAATTTTGTGGGTATCCTTTGATATCCATGCTTTATTACATGATAGGTTACTTATACATATATATACTAACTATAAAAGTCTACTTATATGCAATAAATATTGTATAGTCACAAATGTGTCCAACTTCATCATTCCAAAAGGTAAACCCAAAATTTAACCCTCAATGTAAGTATGCAACGAAACGAGATCAATGCCTTTGCTCATGAAATGTATAAACCATAAGCAACTGCCTCTATTATTTAGGACGTCATGCATTAATGCCCATACCTAGAACGTTCTGTAATAAAATGTAAGAGGGTCATCTTGGAATTGTAAGTTATCCTTGCTATCGATATGCAGGTACCTGATTTGACTAGTGATATGCTATCAGACCGGTTCAGTCAACCATTTAAAATAGTTTATTCGTTAAGAGTTCTCACAAAGCGGTTTTGTACTTGTCTTGCAGTTTATGATACAATTGCGAGTGAATATAATAGTATATAAAAGTTAACTTTAGAAAAAGCAAATGTTAAATTTCCAACCCTAAACATACAAAGCAAATGAATATCTAGTTCCATCTGCAATTTTAAATTCCAAAAAGACTTCAGTTTCTCAATCTCGCACTGCAAACACGTTCTTTTTGCCAAAATTTTTCCAGAAATCTTTTATTTGCCCGAATTTCACTCCAAATTTAGCCATGTCTAATGAATATACATTGTACATGTTCTCATATCGAAGTAAACATGCACTTTTAAAACAGGTAAACAATTAAAATTGAGAATTAAATATTTTAACTATTACGTTTACTGAAGTTATAATTTTTATTAAAAATAAATAAAAGTAGGCGCTAGGTTTATCGGTATGTTTGTCCCAGGCGATTAGCGTCAAGGCTCTGTTGTGGATGCGTAATCAATATTAAACGCGTCCACTTAGATATTCAAATATAATATGTCGTTGCTCTGCATGCATTAATATCTCTATACGCCGGTCCCTGTTTTGTAATTTAACCACCCTTATACAATTATTCGTGATATCTACCCACAAAATCTAAATTAATTGTTTATTAGTTTTATTTATGCCGCAAATAAAATAAATACGTTGAAAGAGATTAAGAAATGCACAAATTTGTTTTAGAAAGTTGAGCCAGACTATGTATTTCTGTTCAGAAAATATATTAGTAGTTACTGCTACCGGTATTACTATACCGGATAGAATATGCTTTTTGTTTTCTGTACGCACATTATTGAAAACTCTTGCTTAGTAGACAAATACAATTGACAGGCCAACCCAAATCCCGTCCCCTCCGTCGGTGGGCAGCAACGGCAGTAGTAATGGAAGCACCAGCAGCAGCAGCAATGGTAGTAGCAGCAGCGGCAACGGAATCCCTCGCGCCGGCACCCGCGAGGTCCACAATAAGCTGGAGAAGAACCGAAGAGCACACCTTAAAGAGTGCTTCGAAATGCTGAAGCGGCAGCTGCCGGCTACCCCTGATGACAAAAAGACCTCTAACCTCTCCATACTGGGTTCTGCTATCCGGTATATACAGGTAAATGTTCATGAAATAACATTAAGGTGCAGCACAAACAATTAAAATAGGAAAAAAAATTACAAAGCGAAAACAACAAAACACAGCTAAACCAAATTCATTGATATAATTATGTCCTACTAAATATATCTTATGAAATCCATTTCAAATTTATTGCTGAACATATTTATTGATATTATAAGATTTTTATGAATACTCCGTCCTGTTTGTGTGCTAGCTAGGGCGCTATTGAAGGCTTCATACATGTAGATTGTACACGCTATATATATTGAGATGTCAGGAAAATATTAGGTAAAAATAGTCAATAAAATCTAATATATGACTGGGTCTTTCTGGAAATCTGCTCAAACGATTGTATTTAATATGTGGGCTAAGACAACTATAATTACGTATTTCTATGAGTTGTATACATGATTACAGGTGCTTCGACGCAAGGAACGCGAATGCGAGCACGAGATGGAAAGGCTAGCCAGGGAAAAGATCGCCGCGCAACAGCGGCTCGCCGCACTAAAGCGAGAGGTGACGATCCGAGCCGCCGCCGTCCGGCCTCGCGTCTTTGGTAAGTAAACCTCTACGTATTTTCTGGGCGCCTGGTACATACGCTCGATATTATTTAATATTTGACAATGTTGTTTGAAAATAATTATTACTAACCAACTGTTTTATTAATTAATATCGGTTATTAATAATAATGGCCGCCCGACCATTATAATTAATTTATAGTTTTTTACCCGTAATGGGATAAAATAAAACAGCGCCATCTCTTTTTATTTCTACAAAACGTTGGGTTTCGCCGTTTCAGTGTTTATGTTGCCGCTTATAATCATTATGATCCCCTAAGCTTTTGGACATTATTTGAGAAATTAAAACGTTTTAATTTTATAGAAATTATAAATGATTTCAGATGGTGCCGAGGACAAAGAGAGAGAGGAAAATATCGTTAACGGTCAAGTTTTAGGAATTCCTATAAGTGTGAGTATTTTGATAAAATTTAAATCACGTGAAATTCGGTAGTGTCACGTATGATGTAACCACAATAATGTGTTAATAGTATATATATATAATATGTAGTATTAACCCATGTAATTTCAGATTAACTGCTCCCCTCCGCGAGAGGCAATCCGCGCGGACACCCCCCCGCCCCGCACCCTCAACCTCAGCACAAAGCTGCGCACACTGCCCATACAGATATCGCCGACCACCTCGCAGGTATGCGCCCCTGGTACACAGTTAGAAATTAGGGCTGATCTTAATCTTGGATTAGAATTAGAAATTAGAAAAAACGGTATACGATCTCCGCGCACCGTTTGATGTTTGTTTTGTCTGTGTGAGACAGCAGGAACTACGGTTCTTATCTTGTGTGTTATAAATGCGCACACTGATTACTTGTAGGATAGTAAATAAATCTTTTAGTAAACAATTATTAGAAATGGCGCAAAACAGAAAATTTATTGAATTCAATTAAAAATAAAGTTCATCTTGAGATAAATTTTCTTTAAAATAAGTAACGCCATCTATGATGTTTTTTTATGCTTATTGAGCTTTTAAGTGAGAATCGAAAGAATCATTTACGTAATAAAAAAGACTTGCTTACTTATTTCCGGTGGAAATGTGTTCTTAACATTAAAATACGTTAATATTTTGTGCAACACGTGGATAATTGCACTTGCAGGTAGTGCGGGCGTCGTACGGTGCGAGGCACGGTGCTCTCACGCTCACGACCATCGCGCCTGCGCATTCCACCTGTACAGTTCAGGTAATGGGTCAGGCCTTCGTTAGGCTTTGATTCTCGCTTTTCTTACGTAGAATGTGGAATAGTGATGCGGAATGTCAATACATCAAACCGTTGCATTTACCAATGACTGAACTATTTAAACGCAGTAAGAGACCGGGATTTAATATTGCAGAAGAGCGAGGACGGCTCGGCCGCGGAGTTCGGTACATTGGTGCAGCCCGCGCAGATACATTTGCCCATCTCACAGGTCATCATCATCACTTTCGCTTTTAAGCCGTGAATTCTGTTGCTCGATGCTTTTGTACCGTTTAGAACTAATTTGGCCGATGCCGTTATGAAGTCACAATGACAGATGTCGCAATTATTTTCATGTTTCGTGTGCAGGTGGTAGGCAGCGGCGGCCTCGTGGTGAGTCCGGCCGCCATCCAGTTGCTCTCCACCGGCGGAGGACTGCGGGTGCTGCAAACGAACGGTGACTCTCTTCTTTTTGATTACTTGTGTTAAATATGATCCTTCGATAGAGACGGTTCGTGATCTAGTAAAAAAAGTGCGTGCGTACAAAGTACACATGTCAAAAACTTCTTTGGTAACCTAATTTTTAACTCTTGTTCATATTTATACAAATCTTAAACTTTAGATTTCCGAGACTTAGATGAAGGGAAAAAGGAAGATATGTTAGGAATTTAATGAATTAAAATGTAAAAAACGTCGAAAATTAATACAAATAATAAATTTAATTTATTTCTTCGATAATAAAAACACATGGCATTTAAATTTACAATTCGATTTGAGATTTCAATAAATTATTTTCCATATAATATAAAATACTATTTCATAAATTTTCTTTGCGAAATTTTAATTTAAAAATAGAATTTCTATAAGGTTATTCACCCTTCTCACTCTCTTTCTCAATCGGTCTCAATCTCTCTCTCCCTTTTCTTTGACAAAACCGCTGCACATCTTCGTGACGTTCCGTAAAATTTTTACCCTCATGCGCCTAAAGAAGTTTTATTTCAAAAAGGTTTTTCTACTTCAGTTAAAGTCCTTTAGTGAAATTTCTATATTTCTCCATAACGAGAGATTATTTTCTATTCTAGGCGTTACGCCAGAGACCAGTCGGCTGACAAAAGAGAACGGCGTCAGCGCGTCGGCCGCCGGCCCCACCGGTCTGTATTATTTTTCTAACTTTTTCTTAAGCGACTTGGAAAGGTTATTTCACTAGTTTTTCTTTTTATATGTATAAAACTAAATTTGTAACCGATTTCAGAAGGCAATAGCGTGGTAGTGAGCGGCCTGACCCCGCTGGTGGTGTCCCAATCGACCGCGCACTTGCTGCACACACACACGCACACAATCACGCAAAAGGTAAAAAAAATCATTGGTTAAATTAACGCATGCGTTTTTCTTCTTAGATATTTATCCTTCTATAAGAATCTCTCGATCTCTTATCTGTGACAAGATTGAATATAATACAAACCGCTGTTTGCAGATGGTCGAGAGCGGTATGGTGAAGAACGGTGTGCCTCCGCTGGCCGTGAGCGCGCAGTACCTGACGGCGACCACGATCGTGAAGCCCGTGGTCGTGGTCACCTCCGCCCACTCCCCGACCACGTGACCTCGCTCGCCCGACGCCCGCGTCGGTCTCTTCCAATGACACCGTCGAGTGCGACGCGATCCGCGAGCGTCGGACCAGACGTCCGGCGCCTAGAAGCCGATCGGATTCCATCTCCCGCGCGTCGCGACCGCGTCGAGGCGAGGGCCGGCCCGTAGTCCTAGATTATGTGGAACTTAGTTCTCGCGTCGGCCGAGAAGCCTCCTTATCTGTTAGACAGTCGAAGCGGGCCCTCTTATCTGATAGGACGTTTGTGATTATATTATATGCGAGGAACCGTGTCGTTTCCATCATTTCTTTAACTTCAAGCATTTTCGTTCAAGCCGCGAAACGGCAAAGCGCGACGCTACCACGAAATAAAAACATTTCGACTGCATTTTTATGCAATAATTCTGGTTAAAATCAGCGGAGCAGTATTATTTTGTGGTATAGCCGCACGTCAGGATGAAACGTTTAATATGTGTCACTACCTCATCCCTGTGTACTCGCGGTCGGGCTTATAAAGTCGCGTGCGCAGGCCGCGATCGCGTATGCGATATTCGAACTTCTCGAAAGGCGGTTAATTAAGATATGAGTTATATTGTTTGTCGTCCGACGATAAAGTATAAAGAGGAGTAATGAAGGAATGTTCCGATGTCGTATCGTGGGCGCGGCCTGGACGAGTGTGGAGTGTCGAGCTGATGTCCTGTACTCCTGTAGATCCAGTTCTAAGTATATTTTTCTACAACAAATTCCACGTTGTGTACAGTCGAGAAGTGATATTGTAGATATAGTTATTTATTCCGTATCGGCAATGTTGGGAGCAAAATTACGTCATTCGCTTAACAGGAGTTTATTTGGAGCAGATTTCTCATTGTGTGGTGTGGGAGATGCTTTCGAACCCCACAGAGAAAAGTGAATACTTTTCTCTGGGACTCGTTTGAGGAAGCCTTTTCAATACTCGACACGTATTTTAATGCACCTTTATGTGCATTTATTGCAGCGAATTACTTTTTAATACTATATGTACAACAGATAACAAACCAGGTACTATTTTATTGAGTGTTTGTTTGACGTCTATAGTTAAATTTATTTAAAAATCGCTTAAAATGTGAGGGAACCGACAGTGCGATTGATTTATATTTTGGTCAGAAAAATCAAGTGGCGTGTGTTGCCCCACGAGAAAATAAAATAGTACCGATGGTAGTCAGATAGATGTCGCATACGAATGTTCCGAATGTTATTTTTGTACCCTGAATATCTTTATTTATAATTATTACTTTTTAAATTAAATTATTTGGGACCATTACTATTTACTATAATCACTTTTGGTATATCAAACAATTTGTTCGGTTTGTCCTGCAATAGAACAATTTTTTCGTCATTATTTGAATCTTTGGATGAAATATTATTGTCATTATGAGTACACGAATCTGCAATTGCACTTGAGATAAATTTAACTATTTATTGCAAAGCTTGATTCCGCTAAAGCAGGCCGCTCGGCCGTCCTAATCTAGTGCCTACATATAGATAGAGTGAATACCTCGGCCGAGATAAATTTATCCTTATTTTTGTAGCGCATACTTCCAAATATCACGAAATAATAAAAATTATTAGACGCTTTCTTATACACCTACTAAAAATGTATAAAAATATTTTTGGAAATTCATTTAGTACTATTTTGATACGCTTTGTTGTAATCGGGTATCAGGAGTCCATGAGTTGAAAGGATACATTTATCTGGTGTCCTGAGGATTTGTAAGATTTTCGTACTGTAGTTGTTCGCTTGTTAAGTTTGCAGTTTCTCGTGTTGTTGACTCGACTATGTTGTCTTTTTCACTCATATGAATGGCGATCGGCGTTGAAGAGAGACAAATACTGTCCAGTTTTCTGATAAGCAATATTGTGCCAATAGTTTTTATATCGTTACGAGTAGATGTCACTTGCAAACTGAACATTTATAATATCGTGTATATCGAGCTTTAACTTCCGTGATATTTTATTTTTGTGCAATATTTTCAATTATTAAACAATATATTATCGAAATCGTTATAAACTCAAAGTTGGACCTTGTGGCAATCCATCGTGAGTACCTAACTATTGGAAAAATCAACTATTTTATTAAAGCTATAAATTTATTGAGTTAAAGGATCCTGCTCCTGCGCTGATGTAAGTAATGATTATTATTAATTTTGTGAATTTCTCTAGCATTTGACTTTGCCTAACGGTAGTTGTATAATATGAAAGATGTATAATGTAAAAATAAATTAAAAGAGAGAATTTTATTTTAAATGTATTGCGAAGCGAGAATGCTCATGTAAATATTATAAATTACGTAGTATAACATTCTAATATTTTAGAAATACAGATGAAACATATTTATTTTCTTCGTTTTATTTACCTACATTCTCCACAAAAGTCATTAAGTTGTGGGTAGTTCTTCCGTTTTATTTATTCAGTAGCAATTACTACAAATAAATGCTTTATCCAATCTGTAGCGTAGTTTACCCTGTTGCCATGATAATTCTTTAGGGCTCAACGATCTTAAATGTATTACAAAATTTTAATGAAATCTGTTAAGCCGTTTGGGCATAATAATGCCGACAGCTCTAGTTCAAAGCTAGTCGCGCTTTGCGCATTACATTTGAATGTAAGATCTTGTGATCACTAAATCATATGTTGCTACGTACATTAAGTTTAATAACGTGAGTGAACCCAATCTAATCAAAAGTGAACCTATTGAATTTTATTACAAAGATACATTTATCTTAGGCATTTAGACTTAGGCTAATTCTAGGAAATTTGCGCGATACAAACAAGTAAGCGGCGCGTTGCGGTTTTTGGCCGTCGTCTAATATGAATTTGTTTGTATGAGAAGATAGTGTTCTAAGTTAATTACATTCACCTTGTACTGTTACGATAATATTCATATTACACCTATACCCTCGCACTATAAACATGCCATAACGTTTTTTCTATATTGTTTATCCACCTCTTTTGCCTCATCCAAGTGATAGCTTTTTTATATAAGTTAGTTACTACGTACTAAAGTGCCAAACTGTAGTTTGTAGCCAACACAGGCGCATTATGTTATTAGGTCTCGTAAATTACATAAAATGCGGGCCCCCCATCCTGAAGAGTCAAGACGCTAGATTAATTTAATATATATAATGTCTAGACTTTTATCTGTAATTAACGGAAAGCATAAAGTTAACTATCTACTAACGGGTTTTTATTTGCGTTTAAAACATTTAAAAACCTAAATAATGTTATTTTTTCTAGTTTATTGTATCTACATGTATTATACAGAATTATAATAATTGGAGCTACTTCTACTTACCTTGTCGCTGATAGGTTGCTGACCGTTTCAACGCCACCTAAAATTTTATTCTAAAATAATGTATTAAAATAAGTTCAGTACCTTTATTTATTATTCCCTGACAAATAAATACCAATGTTTACAATAAATAATTCTACACAGACAAACATTACTATATGAATATATATATATATATAATGAGAAAATGTAAATGAGTAGAATATATTTTCTCGTTAGTTTAATACGCTTTTTCGTAAATGTTCGTTTGAATATTTTTCCAACGTAGTCTATAGAGCTATCAACATTTCTTTGATACGAAAAACTAGATCTGATGATGGACACAGAGGCTAACTTTTATTTCCGCAAACAACCAAACCTTGAGAAATATGAGGAGATTAAAGTAATGAGATAAGGTGTGCTTCCGAACTGATGCAAGTGTTCCGACAGCGTCATGTCATGCCTGACTCAATATTTATATAAACCACATTTGTAATTTAAAATGTTATCCAGCATATACTATATTGTTTGGTGGAAATGCATTTCGCTGACGCATTATTTGAAGGCACCCAACTAAACGTCATCTCTTGGTTAGTTTAGCACCGAGGCAGTCACACAAATGAAACAGAAACAGAGAAAAGTTGAGTATGAAGTTGAAACTAAATTTTATGTTAAATGTTAGGTAATAATTTATAATATTATACTAGCTGACCCGGCAAACGTTTGTTTTGTGATGTATATCAATTATCATTTCTAGGAAACATAGGGGTTGATCGTAGAGGGGGTTGTATGTATTTTTGTATGCTGTATCATAAAAAAATAAAAAATATATAAAAATATCACTAAGGGGTTTGGAAGATAGATAATAGCCGATTCTCAGACTTACTGAATATGCATAAAAAATTTCATAAGACTCGGTCGAGCCGTTTCGGAGGAGTATGGGAACGAACATTGTGACACGAGAATTTGATATATGTATCTCTATATATATATGTAAAGTTTATTAGATTAACAATTAAGTAATAATATATACACAGACACACACGCATACACACACCCACAAACATACACATGACCCATGTGGTTTCCTTATACTTGTACGTATATATATCCTTATATATAATTTTTTAATGTTTCAACCTATTATAAAAACAATTGTATATTCACCATAAATTTTCTCTACTTTTTAAAACCTTCGGTCGATACCTTTAGCAGCCATCAGTCTCACACAAACAAGCATTTCCCTTAATACAAGAAGGACCATTAAAAAACATAATATTGATAATATACTTTTTATTGGATTCAAACGCGTTTATTTACAGTGGTCGTATTCTATTCAGTTGCTCACATGCCGAATCCCAATTCATTGCCGGTGTTTATAAATTCATCCTCGTCGCCCTTTTTTTGGTCCTTTATTCTGTGCGTGAATGCGAATCTTTTCAATAAGATCAACGGATCTTCATAATCCCGAACAGTTTTTTGTTGTTCCAACGAGTTCTCACTGCCGCTGGAAATTGTATGTAAATCTGGGCATGGACACTGGCAGGTACAGTGATGAGTTGTAGCTTCACCAATTATCGATGTACAAGACACGACAATGGCCAGTAACATTATGGTACTCATTTTGATACTATCTCACTGAATTTCTTACTCTTAATAAAGGAAAGTCTTATTCATCTCGATTTTTATACTTTCCTAGTATAATTTAATTCAAATGAAGTAATTATTATTGAAATTGCCGCTTAGTCAAAAAAGTAATCAAACTCGAATAACAGTTCTAGTTAGATAATAAGCAATAAATATTTATTAAGTTTACGATGTTTGTCAGTTTCTACTGAGCCTTGATTTTAGATTCCGAATCACAGCGTTATGTAAATCATACGAATTTTTAAATATATTTAGAATTTAAAACCGGTCACAAGGTGTGAATAGTATCGAATTATTAGCAATTCCATAAAATTAAGTAATTACACTAAACTTGCGTGTATTTCTTATCTGGGAATGACGAGTGACGCGACATTTGTTTACTCTATCCTTAAATATAAATTCGGCGCACCTTCAAAGTTACTCAGATATTCTCACACCTTCTGCGGGCCTAGTACATCTTTAGAAAATGGCTTTATTTTTAATATTCTTATTTTGTGCAACGACCACCTCTTTGCCTATAGAGGACGACGACGTAGTTATAATCTCTGATGATTTCTTGAGTTCGAATCGGATCGAGGGAGATGGAGAAATTGACATATCTGACCTGGGACCACAGGCGTATGGTTTGCCAACAAATGAAAGCGGTTAGTACCTTTATAAAAGAATGCTTTGATTTAAATGTAATTAATAAATAAATAATTTGAATAATCAGGCCAAATACTTTGGTAAAGCAATTATGGCTGATAAATTGATTGTCACGCTTTGGAATTCATTGACGGAAACGCTTCCTTTCCTTAACGATATCTTGATAAGAAATGGCTTTTCATTTCCATTTAAATATTCATTGAAGTCAAATATAGGGGGGTTCCCTAAATGTATTTCTTTTTGTCAGAATTATTAAAAATAACTACGTAAATTTAAAACACATAGAATTTAGTTTCCGAAAATCTCTAATTTTCTTTATAAAATTCGCTGAATAAAGTTGCTTTTAACACATTGGATTTTTAGGAGCAGCCCTATCGGAGTGGAGCGATTCGTCCTTGGTGAACCCTGAAGAAATGGGCGGCTACCTACAGGGGGACATCTTGATACCGGGCTTGGCCAGAAATGGAATTAGGGACAAAACATCGCGATGGACAAATGGCATCATCCCCTATATTATTGACGGCAGTTACAGTAAGTAAATTGAGATGTCTTTCTTTAACGAGCCTTCATATGTCATCTAGATTTCCTAGACTCTGGGAAACATATGTATATGTATTTTGAACAATTTCTATCAAAAATGGGTAGTACATATACCTTATAACATTTTCTTAAAGCTCAGGAGCAGAAAGACACAATACGTAAGGCCATAGCCGACTACCACCGCCTGACGTGTTTGCGGTTCGTGCCTTACAATGGACAGAGCGACTACATCATCATCAAAAGTTCCAATACTGGCTGCTGGTCCAGCGTCGGGAGACTCGGTGAGTGCGACTAACAGGACTAATAGAACATCATCAATGTTGTAGGTTTAGTAATAAAGGACAGAGAATAAGAGTAAAATATGAACTTAAAAAAGGCAATAGATATATTTGTTTATAATATTTTTTAAATTTGATTTTTATAACCCTAGGCGGCCGTCAAGAGGTAAATCTACAAGCACCTGGTTGTGTCTCCAAAAAGGGTACGGTGCTGCATGAGCTTCTCCACGCGATAGGGTTCATGCACGAGCAGAGCCGGCCAGAGAGAGACGACTTTGTAACAATTCATTACGATAACGTCAAACCTGGTAAGCGAGTGTTTGGTTTTGTATCTACGTGTTAACATATGGTTTGAATAAATATTTTACTACTACTATTTAGAGAAGTAGCAAAAAAGCTTAATTTATTGTTTTAATTATTCCCTACTAAATAGGTACCGAGATAAATTTCAAGAAATCTGACGTGAAAAGAACTGATGACTTCGGCATTGGCTACGACTACAACAGTGTGATGCACTACTCCGAATTTGCCTTCTCCAGAAACTCCAAGAAAACGATTGATCCCAAGGTATGCTCCAGAAAGTATACAATAATAGCTGATAATAAAATTCTACAAAAGCAAGTACAGTACAGTCTTCAAGTAATTACAACAAGAAATTTGGTTGTCATATTCCCCACAGGTCAGCAACACGAAGATCGGTCAAAGAGAAGGTCTCAGCCGAGGGGATGTAAAGAAAGTGAACAACATGTATAATTGTAAAAAGGAGTAAGTAAAATAATAATGTAACCTAATCTAACTTTAATCGAAGTTTTAATGTATTAGAAGTGATTCACTTATAATGATACAGCATTTTAACGGGTTACAACGCATTTGTTAAAACAATTTTATATTAGACTATTTGTTATTTATATAAATAATTGATAAGTCATAAACGCGTTGTAATCCGATGAATTGTAATTTTTTCTTATTTTGCACTGAAATTTTTAGCGCACCCCCCAGCTCTGAAGGTATTGTGGAGACGTCTACAGGGAAACCACAAAATTCCTCACCATCTAGGTATAAATTCTACAAACAAATTGCAATATTTATTTTATGCAGTAACTAATAAAGATTGCGGCCTATGTAAGGTTCTTTATGTGGTCCGCAGAGTAAAAACTTATTAAAATCGATCGAGCCGTCTTCTAAAAGAAATTGCAGTTAAGCGGAAACTAGTGATTCAATGTTTCACTGTTTAATTCAGTTTTCGTGTAATCTTGCCTTCTTCGTATTTTCAATATAAATTAGTACTCCGTTAATATTAGTGTAGTTATACCAAGATCCATCCATCAAAATTGATGGGCTTAGTTATAATGTCATATTACGCGCAAAATGATAGTTATAATTTTATGTTATAATTGGTCTTAACGGGCCATAGACGGACCGCATGTTGCAGTCAAGACCGACTGTAATATGTGGTCGCCGCACGGGGATCTGCAGTTTCCATACTAAATTCATATACGCAATACACGGACCGCTCGAGCAGTTCGTGAGCAAACCGCATATTGCAGTCGGTCTTGACTGCAACATGCGGTCTGTCTATTGCCCACTTTAGTATATAAGTTTTAAATTTGTTGGACGTCCTGGTGAACAGAGAAACTGTCTAGTGTATGTTTCCACTACACTATTGTAAACTTATTTTTTTTAATAATACAAAAGAATATAAAAGGTGAACATAGTCTAATTAAAAAATATGTTTTCAGAGAGCCACAGACAGGGTGGTTGGGTTCCATTTGGCAAAGTTTTTTCGGCGATAAGAAATCCGACTCCGACGTGATCGTCTCGTGAAAATGACAATACTATAAGCCTAACCATAATTTATATTATTAATAAGATAAAAGAATTAAAGACTAAGGATAATATAACTATGCATTTTATTTCGTATAACGATTTTATTATCAAACATTCTATTATATTACGCGTAAATATTGTGTATATAAAACAAAAAGA
Source organism: Pieris melete (assembly GCA_963693345.1). Classification (NCBI taxonomy): domain Eukaryota; kingdom Metazoa; phylum Arthropoda; class Insecta; order Lepidoptera; family Pieridae; genus Pieris; species Pieris melete. Next base: position 973,324 of record CAVNZK010000138.1, on the reverse strand, counting down.
GTGAATTAAAGCAAACAGTTAAAAAAAATGATATTGTCGTTTATTTTTTTTAATCTTCGTGCGGGGTTGCATTATTTGGTTAAATTTAATTATGACTTTGTCTCATACTTCTGTATTTCGGTTTCCATGAGGCATTTCAAATACTGGTATGATCGTTCACATTTACACGTTTCCGCTGAAATTAATTTTTATTAATAATTTTTTTAAATAGTACATATTAGTCCAGTGTATACAAAAAACACTCTCTCTCACAGTTCTCTTTTGAGAATTTACAGCGTGAAACACAAACAGACTTTCCAACTGAAATTAATTCATATAACACTGTTTACCAAAATAATATTAACATTGATTTGTAAAAGTCATCTAAGTCCTATTTATAGACAAACTAGAGAACAGTTTAAATCATTTAAAAATAGAAATATGTTTATCTAATTTAGATACATACATCGTTTAGCACAGTCATTGGCAATGTCCTTGATAGCCTCTACCGCCGTTGTCTTTCTGACCTGTGCCAGCACTATGGCACTCCTCTCCGGGTCAAATTCCTCCCCCTCTAACGTCACACCTGTCTTCTCCAATACGCAGCGGATGTAACACTTTAAATGATATACTTAGTACAATAATGAGTGTTATTATAATATATGAGAATAGAGTTTGGCTAATGAAAGAAGATAATTGAATTATTTGAAAGCTTTCGGATGGCAACACAGAATGTCATTGTCAATTTCTCAATATAGCTGTTGTAGTATGATATGAATATTAAACTAAACTTACTTTTGGAGTTTTTTCTGTTTCGTCTGGAAAACTGCCACTTGCGTTTAACGCCTCTATATAAGCTAAAATAAGTAGTTAATGTAGCATTACGATTAGTAAAACTTCTTAAAATATCTTTTATAAATTTAATACGAAAGTTTGAATAAAACCTTACACATCTCGATCCGAAAACTATCATTGCATTCTGTCAAAACTTCAATCAAATCAAAGTCGCTCTCTCGGGATTCTAAATTTGTCTGTGGTTCCACCTCTTTCACTTGCTGAACTTTGCTCGAACATTTCGCGAATGAAAAAGTTATAATAACCAGAGTTACGACAAATATTACTTTCATGGTGGTTTTATGCAGTGTCGAATTGAGATCGTGTCTTTATATTGTAGGTTTCATGTGCAACAGTGATTGAAATAATTACATTTAAGTAGCTTAATTAGGTATCTATTGTGATTTACCTTATTACGTACGTTTACTAACAATTACTTAATTATTCTAAAATTATAAAAGCGACAGTTATGAAACTTTGCTTGTTGTCATTGGCTGAATTGAAATTGTGATTTCAAATACATTGCATCTCGAAAAGATTTTTAATTCCAATTCCATGCAGAGTACACGATACATGAAAGATATATGTTGGTTGTCAGTTCAATAGTTAATTAAATAATCCAAGGTTTCCAAAGTGGTTTTTTGCCTCGTTAAGTCTTATCTTGGAAAAATTAGAATAAAAATGCGATAATTCATATTTAGCGTCTCTAGATAGTGAAGTGTCATCGAAGAAATATGTTCGTTAAGACATTAGAGCTTATACTTCGCCTTTCGGTGCTGTATATTCTAGTTGGGTCTGAAGGTATCGATTATATTTAAATTCTTATAAATGTTGCTTAATACTAAGTTAATGTCTAAATTTAACAAATTAATGAGAACTTAAACCTTATCCACAAACGCTTTCAAAAACAAGAAAAGTTTATATTGTCTGTCAAAGATTTTAATAATAGTTACTGTTTTAGATGCGCTAACCAACCCAGATGAAGACAGATCGATACAGAACTTCAATATAATGAAACACCTGCCGGTATTTTTTGAGTATCTTGCGACAAATTTCCTTTCAGACGAAGCACACGTTTTAGAAGAGGATTATGGGGAAGAGGCTGTCATGGACAAAATTGATGATGCACAAGAATATACATCGTTTCAGTACACGAAATATGATCGTGTTGCTTTGACGCCTGAAGAAGTTGTTGAGCAAATCTTGAAGGTCGAACACGAATTGGAAGAATATAACGACAACGGTGAATTGTAGTTTGATAAATCATATTAATTTGTGTAATTTTTGTTTGTTTCATTTTCCTCCCTAACATGAAATTCATCCGCGTTTATGGTAATCGAAGGATTTGTAATCATTATGGAATTAAGAGTATAATAGGAGTTGACAAAACATAGTTTAGAATGATAAATTTTAATATTCAAATCCAATACAACTTCTTTAAATGTGCGATGCACATGTGAAAATAATGAAAAAAAAACAATTACAGGTTATCTGCTATACACGATGTGTTAGTTCCATTAAATACCTTCTCTGTGGAGTTGGGAAAAGAGAAGTATTGTCGTGGTACAAGATATGCAGAAACCACCCCCAGGATCTGAAAGGAGATATGTATAATTGTTATAAAAAACGCTGAAATCTTTATTTCTACAAAAAAAACTCTATAATTGCAAGCATAACAAATACTTAATAACTCGCGCAAGTGTTAATTGTACAAATTAACACTTGCGCGAGTTATGTAATGTAACATTAGTTAAGTTACATATAGGTATGTATATTTTAGTAAATAATTAAAAGCGTAAACCAAATGTTAGCAACCATCGCAAACGTTCTGCGAAAAAATTGTTAAATATATTAAGGCGGCAAAAAAATCTGAAAAAAAGGCTTTCGCGAGGAATTGCGCCCCGGCACGACCATGAATATTATAAACAAAAATGTGACGTGTGATGTGAAGTTTAGAGATATAATAGACATATTGGCAGGGGAGTAGAAAGGTATTATTTATTAAAAAAAAAAACTTAATATTGAAACTACATATTATATTATATATTAGAATGTGAATAATCATATATCTCTAAGTAAGTAAGAATAATAAAATTCTGATAATAACAGAAAAAAAACCATCGCAAACGAGGCAAAACGAGCCCTTTAGTTTTTCCCAAACTCATAAATTGAAATATAACATTCTCGTTTCCGATAATGTCCAATAGATTGACTACACTTATATACTTCATAGGTAACAGACGCTGAGATTTAATTGAGATTTCTTAGTCTTGCCTCGAAACCACACTACTCCTAATTTTATGTTAGTTATAAGCTCATGTTTTAAACGACTAAATCCAGTTGTTACCCAGCTTCAAACAAAGAGTTTCATTTAACATACATTTGAACATCCCTCCAAAAACCGCCACCAAAATTAACTCGTTCGTGTGAAACAAATTAGCGAAACTGATTCTGATTTCAATTCTAAAATACCCCACGACACTTTTTCAAGAGACCAATGAGAATCTAAATTGATTTAATAAGAATTTAAAAAATAAAAACTCAATATATAGTTTGAATAACACCTAGAAGTTATTAATATATTGTCTTAATTATCAAATGGATATAAATGACTAAACATATGAAAATAACATGCCTAATTCATATTTACGTATAAGAAGCGCTAACCGTGATGAGTAGAGGTCTCTCAAGCACGCTCATTCCCAAAGGTGCTATCAGCGGCTGCTCTAAGGTAAGACTTCTGAAGAAAGCAGCAAGAGATCGTGAAAGACTGTCATTAGGCCTCGTCTGACACATCAGCTTGCTGACTAGTGAACGAGTTTTGGCCATCTGTTTAACGGAGACAAAAATAAAATAAATAAACAGTCAAAAAGGAAAAAACAAAGTTATTCAGACTCTACTGAAACAGATCTTCTTTTGTTTATGTCTTTTGTTATTTCTAGAAAGGGCAGGACGAATATTATCCGAGGTACTTGGGTCCTTAGATATATTGAATTTTTCCTATGAAAGATAACAATGGTGTTTTAACCTCTCGTTCGGTTAAAGTAGGTACCTGTTGTTGCACACGATGGCAGGGTTCCACAATGAGTATAACGCTAGCAGCGTGGAAGTGGAACCAGGCCACTTGATGACCTAGTGACGACAGTCCTGAAGGAATTTGGCCTGGAAAATAGGTCAATTAAGAAAATCATGATCATAAATGCAGTGTTTGTGCCACAGTTAATTTGATTTGAAGTTATTTTGTTAATATTTAAGTGCTTGGACAGGCGTAGCTATTTAATTAATTAAACAATATTATAAAGCCTATAGATATTTCCGAAGTGCCAATATTTTTGTTTTCTATGTGCTCTCCTCTCTTTATGTGCAGAACAATGTTATTCGACATTAAGTTTAATTTTATACTCACTAATGTTTAGGATATAATATGGTGTCATAATGAAGTGAAGGAAAAATGACTGCAACAAAAGCAGCAGTATGAGGCCAAAGCCTCGATCCACTCTTCGAATCAGGTCACACACCAACTCGTATACTAGCCAGAGTACTCGGATCTCTTCGCTCGCCTGTTCTTCATATACTAAATAGTTACAGAAGGTATAGTTTTCAGAAGGAAGTAAGCATATATTATGTATATGCATATTATTACGAGTACCTTTGTTATGCCTAAACCTAGTTTACGCCAATATAGGCTTACTTTGTGTATTCAAGCTTTAAACCAAAAAACAACAATTGTTTCGGTTGTAAACACTAAAATTCCTAACGTTACAAAGTACTTAAAATAAGAAAGTGTGTGTGTGAGAATGATGAAATGTTTCTTTCACTTACCTGCCCCTCACCACCACAAATACAAGACTCACTCACCTTCCATCTGATGAAATTCGTTGTTAAAAAGAATATTTTTGGGGAGTGTGAAGTTGTTAATTAATGGTTTCTTGTTTCCACACTTCTTTTTGTCTGAAAAATGCAAAGTCTCATATCCGGACAATACAAAGAATTAACCGGATATGAATGTTTTTATATATTAATTATTTGTTAAAATTAAAACGTTATGTGTTTCGGTTCGAATTGACGCGACAATTCTCACTGGGCTGAAGAGACTTTCAATGCTCATGCATATTACAATTGTTTATTTGGTAGTAGTAAACATTATCACCGAAACATAGCTTTATCTCATTAAAATCATCGAATGACCGGGAATTAAAATAAAGAAAATATTTGGTGACTTACCCATTCCTTCTAGCAACTTCGAAATTCTACTGTTAACTACCCTTAGTATAACAGTTAGTCTAATTACAACGATCGCAAACTGAAACTCTAGCAGTATTTCTATGATGTACTCCAGGTAGTAGAAAGAGAGGGGATACAAACTTACTGCAATAATTATAAGACTTTCAAAGCCGCAGTTGAAGTCTATCGTTCTCTAAGTCATAGATATTTCTATCTCAAAACGACTTATTGTGTAATGGTGGCGGTATCAGTTACATTTAAATTACGTGTACCCTCTTGATACCCCAGGCATCCTATTATCCATATCCAAATTGAGTGATAAAACTGTATTAATCCACTTGAAACAAATTGGGAAGGTGAAAAAAAGACTGAGACTAGACTGCTACCAAATAAGCGAAGCTTCTATTGGAATGTCTAAGACCTCACCGACTCGGACATTGCCCCAAAAAAACATTTTTTTCCAAATTTGGATAACTTCTGCAAGAAGTAAAAAATTCAACTCTGATGAGATCAGGGCAGTCTAAACTGGCTTTATAGATTTTATTGATGTTTGATGCCCGAATGTTTTTTTAGTAAAGGGATCAATGAGCTACCTATAAGATGGCAAAAGTGCAAGATAGCAATGGTACATAATTTGATTAATTAAATATATTCTATTTTAAAATAACTACTTTTTGTTCCTCCCATACAAAACCCCAATTTCATATGTAAGGACCTAATATATATTCTAGATACAAATTAGAATGCAAGTGTTATTGGTAAATTTATTACAAAGCTAATACCTGGGGGTCTAGCCATATTGGTGTCGAAAAGTATTCTACATACACTACCGCTTTTGCGTAATTGTACTGTCGAAAACGCTTCGTTCGTAGCCAAGAGGCATGTCGATACATTACCGCAAAGTCGACAGCGTAGATGCGAGCTGCTGTTCGTAGCACCTTCTTCCGTCATATTGTCTCTGGATTAAATGTATTCCTAATGTCACTTTTATAAACAAATAATAGTTAAAACTACAATATTATTGTAAATTTGCAATAATTGCAAATTCCAATTATTGGAAGCTGCAAAAGGGACATTAGAATGTCAGAAAGATGGGAACAATTTTCGATTTAAGTGGAATTTACGGAAGGTGCAAAGTAAATATATGAATTTTAATTGCATGTTTGAATTAATTATGGTTTGTTTCATGTTTTCTCAGAAATTTAAGGCTACAAATTTTGAATATTACTAATTATAAAATTAATACTATATTTTGAAATTGCATAATCACGATATATAATAATAAGAAGTACTCATACTTTGATATTTTTAGGATTTGACCTCACAACTAATCCGCAAAATGAAGAAGCAACATATTTTGTTACCGCTTAGAAGAAACAATAGAAATAGTACTGTGGATTGATAAATAAAGAGTGTAAATAAGGTTGTCTAGAAGTTGATAAAGAATAGAAGGATAGTCCAAGGAATTAAAAAACAATAGAAAAATAAGCGTAGACTAGTGTGAACACTGAAATTAGAGTTTGATTTAAGCTTTAATTAGGTTTAGTGTTTGTGCTGGAACATTTTTAATGTCAATTTGTAAGCAGATTTATATAAAAGTGTAGATTTTATTAGTGATTTGCTACTAGTTGGAATTATCTCTGTTTATGTCCAACAAACAATTTCAGTTTAAGTTAGAGTCAAAGGTTGATTGTTTATAATAAATTTATACTTTTAGAAAGAGAGAATTGAAAAGCAGCAAGTACTTAATGAAATGAAAAGAGGGATTAATAAAAATGATAAAATAGAAACTTAGTCTGGTATGAAATTAAAACCCTTACTCAACCTTTCATTCCATATTGATGCTCCAACATCTTAGATATAAATTTAAGTTTGATGCTGATTTTAAGTTAATATTTATGTCTATTAACTTTTGGTTATATCAGTGATTTGCTACTACATAGTTAATTTGTAAATGCAAAATCTGTTTAAGTAAGAAATGAATAAACATTGTATGTTATGTATTTGTCAGTTTTATTTTTGGTAATTTACTTGTGTCTTCTTTAGTAGGAAAAGCCATTTAAGTGGTTAACAATATTAGTTTATTTTACAAAAATATACAGATAATGCATATATGAATGACCCGTACCTACTAACAGTTAGGAATATTAAACAAATAGGTAGCAAAATAAAAATGTTTCAGTTATGGTTATTTTTTATTAAAATAAGGCACCAAATATCTTCCTTAACATAATGCAGTCTACATAGAAAAATAAGCATATGTAACAACTTATTAAACAATACAGACATAACTACTGAACACACACAGGTGTACCAAATTCAATGCATTACTACCTAATGTATTAAATTATTCATATTTATATATGTATATAATTAACTAATAAATGTAAGTGTTAATTTGCAGCAAAGTCAATATCATGTTTGTGTGCTGTTATATACAAGAAAAATTTCAATTCATAAAACCTAATGTTAGATGTTATGATGATTTCATAAAATTACTATGATACCTACAGTTACTATGAATACATCCTGGGCGATTAAAAAAACAGTGATTGTTTCCTTAACACAACAATTGTAAATAATAATAGTTATTTTAAAGATATAATTCTTCCCAAAATCTACAAATCCAGTTTGTTTATAATAATATCTCATTAACATTCAAAATACTGAACTTATTAAGATTAGATGTGGAAGAACATAGTTTCAATTCCTGTTCTTGAGGTAATGCTACTTAACCAACCATTATTTCATACTCCACTTGTCTTATTTTTTACATTATTCATAAAATGCTTCATTCCACATTATCAAATTCATTTTCAGGTACATAATATAACACTTAAATTAATTAAAATATAAGACTTAAATAAAACTTGTCCATTTGTGTTTTTTTTAAATACTTTTAGTTGTCTTATTAGCTTCTCTTTTTCTGAAAAGAAAATATTTTAGTTAGTACTTTGATCAAATAGAAAACTGACAAACTAAACTGTAAGATCGGTCCAAGGTTTGTTCAATAGGTAAATTTAATATTAAAACTCTTTACTTAATTCTAAACTTAAAAATATATTTAATTTGTCACTTTGCTGCTTATTGTCAAATAAGTTTTTAATAACCAAACAATGTCAGTAACTCCCAAGGGACTTGAATTCAAACTTCTCATTCATTAACAATATTATAATAACTTCTCTAGTATATTGACTTAGTAAATAATTAAAGAAAATATCTGCTTACCATTACTTACTGTAGTATTGCTCACTAGATTTTATATTTCCAAAGTTCATAAAGTATAAATCCACTTTATTTGATTAATTTAAATCATTATCAGCTTCTATTATAATTACAATAAAATATATTTATGACTTCTAATTATGTTCATTAGTGACTGCTTTCTCATCTGAAATATACAAATAAAATGTACAATCATTTTACTTTGTGATCACATAATATATGCAATATTAAATGGTATATGTACCTATTTTTCAAATTAAAGAACAATTTCATGAACTTACATGCAATATAAATATCAATAAAAGATATCCAATATAACTAGAATTTACTTCAACTAATTTGCTGATTTTCTTGATATCCTCATATTTATCTGTCTATTATAACATAATCGCATTGATTCATAGGAAAAACTTAAACTCTTAACTTAAAAATATTAACTCTAGTTTAAATTATTATAATTACACGAGAACGTTAAAAAAAGACAGATAACAAATTAAAACCATTTCGTTAAAACGTCCAAAATATGACATGTTTTTAAAACGGTAGCCATTAAAGATGGCAATATTTGTACTGAATTATTGCAAACAGCAGCTTTTGAGATCACGCTAAAACATGGCGGAGAAACGCCGTTTTTTCTACACTGCCGAAACATTAATTGGCCGTTGGCTACCGAATAGCGTAAGCGTTAATGTGTGTCTTTTCGTAGCACTGTCATGGCGTCGCTTATTGTATCCCGACTCACGCCTTTAGGGCCTAGGCTACCGACTGTCGACACGAGCTGTCATTTTCATACAAATTTAGTTTTCGACTTTCTACATACACTACCGTTAAGCCATCTTGGCTAGACCCCCTGGGTTGTTTAAATAGAACGGCACACACAAGTATTGATACCAGTCAATAAGGCAGAGAATGACCACAGCGGATAGGAAACAGAATATAGTTGCATACATATATATCGCTTCGATTTGCTTTGACTTTATCTCGCCCAGAAAGTTTCTGATCTGGAATTATAGATCGTTATATATAACGAGTAATAATGTCTCCATAAAACTTCTTTAAATGTAAACGAATTCAAACGCTTTACGACATTCGCTGACCACGTCATCAATGTTGTTACCTAGAGTTATAAGAAAAATTATGTAATCATACATTATTACTAACTTGTATGACGAGTCCAACTTCTAATTATGGTGACCAACTATGTGGTGGTATATACTCATTAACTGAGTTTCGTACTCTTTTTTTCCGCAAACCGTACTATTTTTAAATCCTGTACTCTGAAATTTCCTTATGTTGTCTAGGCACTAGTGCTGCTGTTGTAAGGGTACTTACTTTCAATAGGGAATCATTATTGGAGCAGTGAGATGTCACAACTTTCTGTTAAAACATTATCTGCGGTCTTAACAGTCAAATTCAATATGCAAAATGAAAGTTTTTCGGAAGTGACTACATTATTAGACAAATAAAGTTTTTATCGTTTTTTCTTCTTTTTTTTTCACCTATGAAATACTTGCAAAGTGTACTCTTTTTGAACAAAAAATAGTTGGTCACCTTAACAATATATGTATTATATTTCACATAGACTAGGCTGAGACAACTAAATATACATTTAATGCTTGCTACCAAGTTGAAACTTCTAAGTGGACATAATTAAAAAGGAACCTTCTCAAGACGAGTTAGGGCATCGAGTATACACCGACAGCGCTTGGGGGCCGTAAAACAGCCCACTAAAGTGACGGCAGACAAAACTGACTGATAAGCAAGCCATATCATATGTGTGGTGGCTGCGCGACGCGATTGCTTTGGATACGTCACTTCCATCATGAAACCTACTAAAACTGTTGTTTCTGAAATCATAGACTTATATTTTTTAAAACGTTCAGTTGTTAGCTTTGTCGGAGTTGAAAGAAATAGAGCGTTGTCGTCTCTTGTATACGTTTAAAAAGTAAATAGAGAAACCCCAATACTGCTCTTCTTTAAATTCGATAATAGATGTTAATTACTAACTTACCTAGAGCTGTAATAAGAGCGATGCTGCATATATAGTATACAATTGAAAACTTTATCCCTTCAGGTACAAAAGTCAAAGGTGCCATGCCGAACACTCGCGATATCTTAAGGACGAGGTTTAAAGGGCCCTCACATAAGGGTCTTTTCGTATCTTTTTCTACCTTAGCCATCGAAATGAACTTTATAAAGACTACTGACTGACAAGAAATGTTCCGCCTTATTGAATCAAAGTTAAACTACAAGAACCCTCAAAATAAACAAATTTTTTATGAAAAAGCCTGTGTTTGTTCAATAACGATTAAGGTTTGTGACAAAAATAATAAATCAAACGTTCCATACATCTTTAATCGTATCAAAATACGGTACAGTCTATAAAAATACAAGGTTATAAATGGGCAGAAGGGTGATTATGTTATAATCATATACATAATGCAATGGACACATGGATTAAAGTATAGTTTCGTTGTTGGCATGTGTCTGTTCATTTCCCAAACCGCCAATGTTATTTCCGAGTGGTCTCATAATAGCTTGAAAAGTTCCCATCATTACTTGATTCCCTTCCAATCCGGGAAGCTGTCTCTTAACACGACGACTATCCAAACTCTTTCCATCTGGGAAAAAGATGTTGTCTCTTATATAATCACGTAAAGTCAGGTTATTTTGCGACCCAAAATCAATTGGTATTCCTAGATTTTCTATACCAAAGTTTTTATGCACCTTATGCATATTCGGTACTTTAAAACCAAGATTTATATCTCCATAAGCATTTAAAAAGATTGCGAAAACAATAAATAAAAACATCGATTTTAAAACCATTGTAAGGCAAGTGTAAGAATGAAACTTAAAAGGTTTTTAAGTCTCTTATATGCGTAATGATAATTTGCTGTCCTATATGCATTTGAATACATTAAGATAACTCGTGTCTAAATATGAAAAAAGTATTTATCGTAAATAGAACACTATGTGGGTTTAAACAATATTAGGCAACGGGCTGATTGTTAAAATAATGAAATTTTTTAAAAATATTTTATTACTCCTTATACAATATTAGCTTATCTTTTAATTTATCACAGAAAAACATTAATATTTTACTTAAAATATACACTCTACTATTAACAATGTTTAAAAATCCTTTTATCAGTAATTTGAGATTAAATGTCTAAAGCGACGAAAGTTTCTTTTATTATCACTTTGAACTCTCGTGACTTGGAGCGATGACTTTACTAGTATTAAATAGTGTTTATATTTTTGTGAATGTTAATTTTGGTTTAAGTCAAATTCCTATTATTTAACGTCATGGACCACGTTCCGACAGAGGGAAAGCTATATTCATCCAAAGTGTTTAAAAATTACTCATTTAAGGTCAATATCGGCAGCATCTCTTTATTTCAATGAATTTCTAAAGAGGGAATTCAATTTACAGAGTGTGAGTGACTAGATCGAGCCGTTATCGCTTCTTCCTTCGGGCCTTCTGCTTCGGCGGTTGAACGGTGACGCTGGCTTCTTGGATCTCCTGCTGCGAGGCCTGATCGGTGTTCTGAAGTGTGCCTCGAGCTTCCACGAAGAACATTACGTCGCGGAGCTGCTCCTTCAGCTCATCGATCTAGGAGGCGGAAGTTGGAAGTCAGTGAAGCACAAAGAAACTAGCCGAAAGCGAGACGGTACAAACGCACGATCCGGCTCGAAGGACCATACCTCTCGGCGGAAGGCTTCGTCCTTCACCCTGGCCCTCTCCTGCCACTGGGCTTGGCTCCCCGCCAACGCCGCGGCCAAGCCTCGCTCCTCCGACAGCTCCGACTGTAGCTTCGACACTCTGGTAAAAATAAAGTATATATTAGAAATAAACAAATTTACCTATAATTGTAATTGATTACTAAATATGATAATAAATAAATGATAAGCCACTTCTCACTTGTTGTTGAGAGCCGTGACTTTGTGCGTGAGAGCCTTATTCTCGGCGGCGTTGGCTTTGGCGCGGTCGCGAAGGGCGGCGCTCTCCGCTTCGGCGCTCTCGCAACGCACGCGCCACGACTCGCGTTCTTCTTCGTGAGTCCGTTCTAGCCTGGATAAACATCCTTAGTAAACGATAAACGGGAATTCAATATTGATCCCCAAGAAATAAAATTGGGAGCCGGGCTCGTTCTGATAGTAAAGGGGCCTCTTAAGTGTTACGTGCTGCAATTTATCCCCCCCGACAAAAGCAAAAGTAGGCAAAGCTCTCAAAAATAATAGTAAATAAACGTAAATATTTTTTGTAGGAATCCTCGAAAATGCATTTCGTTTTCAAGCATAGACAATGTGTGGATAATATGTAAAAAAGCAAATAATTACTGTTGACGTAATCACCAAATAATAAAATCAAAGACCCCCTCACCCCCATAGTGCTTTCGAAATACTTGAACGGCCCCAAAGACACGAAGGTCGTAGCGTACTTAGCGATTCTCTCTTCGTAATGGATCCTCTGCGTGTCCAAGTGATGAGTGAGCAGATAGGTGAACTCCAGCTTGTCTCCGCAGGCGGGTTCGGGGTCCGAGGTGCGGCCCTCTGCGGCGACCAGTTTGCCGTCTGCCTTGTTCTGCACCAGGCGGTGGACGAAGTTGTCACCTTGACGAAGGAAATCAATTGATAAAAAAAGTTCATTTAAAACGCAAAAAACATGTGTGTAATTATGAACACGCGTTAGAAGTTACACTTCTTTGGCGTAACAAGATAAAAGTCTATTTAATTTTTTTAACTTTTGCCTTATTCTACGTATGTAGAAAAAGCGACACTAACAATAGAAAAGAGATATTTAACACATTAATAGTTTTACTATGAAACATTATCTAGTTTATAAATAAAGTTTATTTAAATATCACAAAAAAATATTTCTACATAATTTCATTAAGTAGAAATGTTTTTTATTTAAAATGTTGACTATGCTAACTTCAGGGTGTCGGGTTTTTGTGACGGTTTGCGGGTGTCAGTTTTTTATGACGGTGTGCGCGTGCATCGTAAAAAAATACTCTCATCATTTTTCCCTAACGCGCCAAAAGAAGTATAACTTCAAAATTTTGTCATATGTATTTGGTTTGTAGACGGGTAGTAAGGGGGCGTCCATAAATTACGTGAGGTGTTAAAGGGGGGGAGGGGGTCGAGTCTAATCTCATTTTATCTTACGTTGAAGGGGTCTCGGCAAATATCACGCAATTTTTTTCCGATTGAAAAAAAAATAGGAAAACGGTTGACCCTAAAGGCCATCTCTGCAACTTCCCGCTAACTCCATACCTAAACGCTCAACATTTCACTTATTTTGTACGAAGTACGAATTCTGTGTTATTTTGAGTTCTCCGAGCTGTTTTTTAATATTTAAAAGAGTTAGCTTCTTACGCTTTTATGTAAGAAACCCACATTTTAAAAAATCTCACGTGAGATTGGGGGTGGAGGGGGTTGAATAAAATCTCACGACATCTCACCACGGGGGGAGGGAGGTACCGTAAATTTTAAAAAACACCCACGTAATTTATGGACGCCCCCTAATCGGATTTGCTCTTGTATTCCCATGTTTACAGCCTGCGGCAACTAAACAATTCATGCCCGAGCAGAGAGGGCTAAAGACACCGTTAGTCTCCCTGCAGAAGTATACCTGCATAGTCCCACACGCGGTTTGAACCGAGCTGCAGTGCGTATGTGTGGTTGGATAACATGAAGTGCTTGGCGGCGTGACCTTTCTCGTACCTGTTCAAAAGAAATTAGCATTGGAAAATGTAAAATAAAAGAAAAACAATTTCCCATACAAAATGTTCATCCCGTCGATACGGTAATTCCCCTAAATTAAAGAACGAGAAGATGAATTCGAATCGTCAAAATATATCCACAATATTCGGATAATGGCGGATTTTTGGTTTTAAAAAACTAGAATTCAGTAATGAAATCTCGGTCGTCAAATGTTGATGCGTGCGTTCAGACGCCTTTTTCTTTAAAGAAATGAACTAAATATATGGTTTGTATGGAGGTACTTTCATAAAATCATAAATTAAGTTCAGCTAATATGTAACACTGAACTTACCGTCCACAGCCCACATGACCACAAATGAGGCAGATCCACATTGTACCAGCCTCCACTTCGAGCATCCCTTCGGCCACTCCGCAGGGCGTGTCTCGGGGCTCACCTGTCTCTTCGGTCTCGCCCTCTGTGTGTAACAGTTAAGGAAAAATTGCTTTTTTATAGTCTTAGAGTTGGCATTTTTTTTTATTGAACGTTAAAAATGTACATACCTTGGGCGGCCAAGGACTCGCAGGCGAGACACTTGGCGCAGTCGCGGGGCTCCGGCGTCTGAGCGCATCGGCAGACCGGGCAGCGAGCGTCCCGCCACCCCATGAGGCATTCTGCGTGGAACGAGTGAGCGCATTGCACGCTCAGGACGCCCGCTACGCTCTCGTCCATACGCTCTATCGATTCAATTTAAAATATATATAATTCTTTCTTTATTCTTTTGAATGCATACAAAATCAAGCCTACCCTAAAACGTAAAGGTGTGTTACCATAAGCTCATAATTGAAACTTGTTAAAAAATATTAAGTATAAAGAAAAAAAGACTAATACCATTGGATAATTATACAACTCTTTAGATATAGACCACTATTGCACACTTATGATTTGTTTCTTGTGAATAAGAAAGTGTACCATACTACACATATATCTGGAATGCTATTTTAATGCTATTGAAAGGTATGGGCTTGTTACATTTGGATTTCGATTCCACATAATCAGTGCTACATGTTTCGCTATGACTCTGAGTAGTGTGGACTCAGTTTCCACACTTAAACACACATTTGGTAAGATTTACACTAACCCAGGCACTATACAATCTGGTCATACAACACAGGGGATCCCTAGCATTCCATCAATTTTACTTTGAGTCTTATATTTTTCAACATATTAATGTAAGAAGTTTATAAATTAAGTTAATGGACGACGAGTTTAATGTTTTGGTTTTTCTGTTTAAAGAAGTAGGTAATGTATTTTTAATTACATTAAAATTATTTGTGATGAGAATATAAAAGGAGCAAGGAATATTTATGCTTAAATTATGTTAGTATTTTGTCAGATAATTAGTATTTCCATATTATTAATAATTTTTATACATTTCAATAAATATCTCTTTGTCTTCAGGCTGGACCAGATGAAAGTCTCCAATGGGACTTCATATTATCATAATAGTATTACTTTGTTAGTTAAAATCTATTTAGTGGAATATACCTAGGCAGACAGGGCAAGTAGGCAACTCAGTATGTGTTGGTGGGGGTGCTCCATCACGTGCATACTCAACCCGTGAGACCCATGCCGTGTGGCACAGGGCTGCAGGCTCTAAACTACTGTATGGCACACCATCAAAAGCCGAGTGGAATTCTCGAGCAGCAGCACTTGTGCGGAAACTAGAAAAGGAAATAAGCTTCATATTATATATTTGTACACAGTACTTATATATTATGTGTGTATGTCTTCATACATTGTCTAATAGAAAATTTACCACAATTCTCTCTGTTTTAGGATTTAGGGTGTTAAAGTACATTGTTTGATAGCACAATACTTACGTAAGGAGTGCCATATAGTGATCAGGTGAACCATCTCGAAGTACACGCACATGTGCAATGTCTTGTTGACAGGCAGCAGCAAAAGCCAGCAAGTCAGGAGCACCGAGAGCTCCCGGAACTGATAGAAGGCATAATGTTTTTGCTTCTTCAGCTTCTTTTAGTTCACTAAAACAAATAAAGTTTTATGTAGTAAAGATAAAGGTCTATATCAAGAGATTTTATCATCAGAATTTAAATAGAAAACATACTTTTCTTTATATAAATGTAGGACTCCTTTAGTGACTTCCACCAGTGGATTGCCACAAAAAAAGCTTATGACATCATTTTCATCGGAAACACTTCCCTCAGTGGTTGCCCGACGTGAGCTCGTCGGCAGTATTCCAGATACTGAATTTGGGCCACTTAGGATGCTTGCATAGGTTTCAACTGTGATTGTTTTAGATTCGCGAGCTCCACGATCTTTTTTCTTTTGTTCTTTAGCAAACTCTATAAACAATAATTATAGTATCATAGAAACATTCAGCAAAAATTTATTCGCAAATTTTAAATGCTCACCTATTTCTGTTGCATTGTCTCCCATCTCTGGATGCTCTTCATCCATTTCAATTCGCAGTACACACAATGACACAGACATTTACATTAGTATCAGAACCGTTATTTTCCAAGATTTAATCTTTAACTTGTAAATGACTAGGAATTCAAAAATACAAATAATTTAACAACAGAGAAGTATCAACAAAGAGATGACGATGATATGCCACAAATTACAAACAAAAACTAAAAAATAAAATAAGAGACAAAGTCACTTTACGACAGGCGTGACCCACTAACGCCAAACGAATTTGTATAGCAATGGTCAAGTTGTCATGTGACCATTCCGTAGCGTGAGCTAATGTCATTCTCATACACATTACTTTGGCGGTAGGTGATGCTCCGGCTGTCGTACGCATCGGACGTGTTTTTTTTTTCGTTGCGCGCATACGGACCCGTGTATTTCGTTTATACTAACTATCGCTACTTTTATACATAAAAGTTTGTCATAGTTGCCAGGAGGTGCTGTCACAATCATCTGATTCCACTCTCGGTGACGTACACTCGCCGCCTATCCCTAAGCCTTCGGGATTCGGGAGAAGCGGTGGAGTGCGCTATGAACCGATAGTTTCGGGTCGTGCGTGACAGCCTCCTAGCTTCATTTTATTGTGTGTGACTAAAATGAAGCGCATTCCCCAGGCCGGTCAGGAGGAGAAGCAGCCGCCCCGCCCGCAGCGCCCACGCTCCCGTTCAGGTCGAGCGAGGCCCCCTGCAGGTGCCGAGGCCGCCGCCAACCCCGGACCGTCAAGTACTGAGCGAATAACAACGCCCAGCTCGACTACAGCGAAGCACCAGGCTGCGCCAAGCTGTTCCGGCTTTGCGGAGCCAGCTTTGCCTCAGCCGAGTCGCAGCCGTTCTACGGAGAGGCGAAGCCTCACTCCATCTTATAAGACCAAGGAATCATCTTCATCCAGTGAAATTACATTCCAGGCCGTCGGGTCATTAGCGACACATCGCGCCACCGATGACATCATCCACCCGCCCGCCGCGTCGGAGACATCGCGGCGCGGCACCGAGTTACAAGCCGTGCGTGTGACGTCAGCGGGCCACGCCTCCAACGACGCCACTCGCCCGTTCGCCCCACCCACCGCGTCGGAAACATCGCAGCCAACCATCACCGCGCGCGACCCGTCCGTCGCGCTCGCGCTTCACCGCGCACCCACTGACGCGCTATTCAGTGCAAGTTCGACGCGTAATAGTGAAAGTGATATCGAAAATATGAGTGCCGCTAACATAGGCCCGACGCCTAATTACCGCGAGTGCAGTAGTGTGGACGAATTGTTAATCATGCTCGATCGGGATCCGGGTCCTGGCGCCGCATCCTCGCCGCGGACGGCATACGAATCGGATCTGATATTTTTAGCTCAGTCCTTTGCATGCTCGTTCGCGTCGCGGGGGATGCTGCGCGCTATGGCCCGTTATGCCAAGACGCGAGAAGAGGCGCTGCGTAATAGCGGCGCTTTACAATCACCTCTGACAGACGCTGAACAACGGGAGTTGGCGCAGGTCCGCAACGAGTGTCGCCTGCCGGCGCGCACCCCAGCCACCCCCGTGCGCCGCCCTTTTTCAGCCGTGGACCCCGGCTCGGAAGGTGAGTCCGCGGCAAAGCGCCCATGCGCTTCCATTAATACTAAAAGTGCGTCAGGCTTCCCTGGCGACCCTCGGCTGGCGCCAGGTCGTCGCCTTGATATGGGAGGGCCATCGGCACAGCCACCTGGCGCCGTTCCATCGCCCGCCGCACCAACCGACATTAACATTAACATTGACGCCTCACTACCGGGACCCGCTGCCGCTCCCGTCGCCTCCGCTGACGACGGCGCCGCTTCAGCACCGGACGCACCCACTTATGCAAGGATGGTGACTGCGCCGACGGTCCAGGCGCAGCCCCCTAGAGCTCCCGCGGCCCCCAAGAGATCTGACTATCCACCGATAGTTATCGAGTGCCTCCCCAATTACGTACATCATTTGGGGAGGATCAGTCAGCTGTTGGGGCGGCCAGCCAATGCCAGGGCGTACGGTAAGGGTTACCGTATCACCCCCGAATCCGGCGACGAGTACCGGGTGGTCCAACGTTACCTTTCGGACCTGGAGAAGGAGGATCGCCGGGTCTCCTGGTTTTCGTACTCCCTTCCCGCGGAGCAGGATCTTAAGGTGGCGATTCGGGGGATACCGGTTACAACCGACCCCGAGGAGCTGGCCCAGGCGCTGCGAGACCGCGGGTACGAGCCTGTCTATATCCGCCCGATTCGAGCCCGGAAGGGCCGACCCGGCTGCATTTTCCTTGCAGTGATGCGGCGTACTCCAGACATCACCCCTGCCATATATAACATAACCGAGCTGTTATATATGACGGGGGTCACCATTGAAGCCTGGCGCGGGAAACAGGGGCCCGCGCAATGTCATCGATGCCAATCGTTTAGGCACTCGTCGGTCAATTGCCATAGGCGTATGGCGTGCGTCCGCTGCGCGGGGGAGCATCGCGCGGCTGACTGCACCAGACCGAGGGAGGTGCCGGCGACCTGCGCCAATTGCGGGGGGCCTCACCCCGCATGCCACTCAACTTGCCCGGTGCGCAAGGAGGAGGAGCAGAACCGGCGCGCGGGCACGTTCGCCCGAACGGCGCCGCCTCGCCAACGCCGCAACGAGCCTAGCCGAAACCAATATTTGCCCATGGGCGCGCCGCCTTCGGCCGCCCCTCCGACGTCTGCCGCCGCTCCCACGTTCGACGATGAGGGCTTCGTCACGGTGCGACGCCGCACGAGACGAGGCGGCCGCAGGCGGGGCCCCGCCGCGCCGTCGCTTGCCGCGCAGGAGGCGAGCCGCGCTGCCGCACTTCATGCGGTTTCTGCGAGCGTTGCCAACCGCGCCACTGCCGCAGCCGCAGCCCCAGCGCCAGCACCAGCGCCAGCACCAGCACCAGCTCCGCGCGCGCGCACCAGGTCCCGCGCGCGCCGACCCCAAATGGAGGAGGCACTGGCGGTCATCGCTAACATACTCCAGGCCGTGCAAGCCGGAGACGATCCAGCCCCGCTTTTTAGGAGAGCGGCATCGGCCTTCAAGGCCCCCACCCGAGGTCGCAGCCGTAGATGATGGGGGGCCTTCGGCTCCTACATTGGAACGCGCGCGGCCTCGCGAATAAGGCCACCTACCTAAAACATCTTATGAATTCACAGGACATTGACGTCGCCCTAATTAATGAGACACACCTCTCCGAAACAGCCAGGCTGCGCATCCCGGGGTATGAAATCTATCGCCAGCACCACGTCGACGCCATCGGTCGCGCCTACCGTGGCCTAGCAGTCATGGTCAGGCGCCGCATACCACACCGACTGCTGCCCGACGTGGCGGTCACCGAGTGCTCTGCCCTGGGTGTGGAACTGCAGCTTGCGGGTCGCCCCTCAGGCTTTTTTGCAGTCTATGCCCCGCCCAACGATCGATACGCCTCCGCCGATGTCCGCGCGCTCCTTGCCGCCGCCCACCCGTGCGTCATAGCCGGTGACTGGAATGCGAAGCACCCGGCGTGGAATTCGCGGACTGCGAACTCGCGGGGCAGACGACTGCTCCACGACGCTGAGACACTGGACTTTTCAGTGTCCGGCCCGGACGTGCCGACCCATTACCCGGACATTACTCACCACCGAGCCGATACGCTGGACATCGTTGTCCACCAGGGAGTGACGTGCCAGATGACCCAGGACGTGATCGTCGACGAGTTCCTGTCCGATCACCTCCCTGTGGTCGTCACCCTGCTGGACACCGATCCTAGTTTAGCGCCCATGACACCGCTTCGCCGTAGGTGCATTGACTGGGGGGTTTTCGAGCGAGCCCTCGACGCCGCACCTCAGCCGCGTCCGCCCGAGACCCCCGCGTCAATTGACGAGCTTGCTACATCCCTCACTCTAACGTTCCAGAACGCACTACAAGCGGCCACCACGGAGCGCCCTCTGCCGGCGTCGTATCAGCAGTTGCCGCCGCGTTTACTGGCGCTCATTCGCCGCAAACGCGCCCTGCGAAGACGCTGGCAGCAAACCCGCTGTCCGCGCATGCGCGCAGAACTGCGCGCCCTTGCCGAGCGAGTAAAGACCGCGCTCGACGAACATAATAACGAGTCGTGGGAGCGCTGTCTCGACGAGGCCTCCACAGATTGGGTACGGCTGCACCGACTGTGCAGGCGCCTCAATGGCGCAGCCGACCCGATCCGCCCGCTGAGACACCCTGACGGCACGCTGCTCTACGACGCCGAGGGACGCGCCGAGCTGTTCGCAGACCATTTACGGCGGCAGTTCTCCCCTAACCCCGCGGCAGACCCAACACGCGCGTTAGCGGTCGAGAACGCCGTTGTCGAACAGCTGAGCGCCCCTCCGCCGGCTGAAGAAGAGGTGCTATTCTTTTCGCCGAGCGCAGTCAAGCGGCATGCAGCGCGGCTCAAGCCCAGGAAGGCCCCCGGCCCGGATGGTATTACCAACGCAGCTCTGCGTCACCTGCCCCATCGTGCGGTGGTGACGCTCATGCGTCTATTTAACGCAATCCTCCGGACTGGACACTTCCCCGAGGCTTGGAAAGAAGCCAAAATCATAATGTTGCCCAAGAAGGGCAAAAATATCACGGACCCGGCGAGCTATCGCCCTATTTCATTACTGGCGACGCAATCCAAGCTGTTTGAGGCCATGCTGCTGCCGACCATCAGGCGGCACTTTACTCCCAGGCCCGAACAGTTTGGATTCCGGAGCGAGCATTCAACCACGCTACAGCTATCGAGGGTACTGCACGACGTCGTCTTCGCCTTGAACAAGAAGGAGGTGGCGGCGGCGGTATTCCTCGACATGGAGAAAGCTTTCGACCGAGTCTGGCACGCGGGGCTGGTGCACAGGCTCCTCAGCTCTGACTTCCCGCGGCGCGTGGTGGCGATCGTCAGCTCCTTCCTCTCCGACCGGCGTTTCTACGTCTCCGTCGAGGGGGTCAAGTCGAGCTGCCGGCCGATCGCCGCGGGGGTCCCTCAAGGAAGCTGCCTCTCACCGGACCTTTACTCAATTTACACTAATGACGTTCCAGTTGCTGCGGGGTGCGCGGTGGCGCTGTATGCGGACGATACCGCCTACACCGCCTCCTCACTCAACGCGCGCCACGCAGCAGCCAAGCTCCAGAGGTCGCTGGACGCCCTCCCAGTCTGGCTGGCGGAGCGGCGCCTCACGGCGAACGCCGCCAAAACACAAGCGATCATCTTCGGGCAGGGGAGAAAGCTCCCGCCGCCGCTTATCCTGCAAGGGGCCGAGGTTCAGTGGCGCCCCCAAGTCACCTACTTGGGCATCACGCTGGACCGAGGCCTCACGATGCGCCCGCACGTCGCCGCAGCCGCAGGCCGCGCGAAGGCGGCCGCCGCCAGACTGCGCCCGGTGCTCCAGTCGAGCCTCCCATTGCGTCAAAAACTGGCCCTATACAAGATCTATATCAGACCACATCTCACGTACGCGGCGCCCGCGTGGTATGCTCTCGCGGCCGAGACGCATCGGCGTCGGTTGCGCGCCGTGCAGAGCACCACCCTTCGACGTATCGTCGACGCGCCGCGTTACGTGAGAAACGCTACCATCTCGAGGGACCTAAGGCAACAAGGTCTGGATGACTTTATCGGCGAGCTGGCGAGGCGCATGTTCGAGCGTGCGGACGCCTCCGGCTTCGAGCACCTCCAGCGCCTCGCCCCGCATCATACTCGACCTCCAGACCACAGGCGAGCCTTCCCGCGCGAGCTGGTCCGCGCGGAGGCTGAATCTGACGAACACATATAAGACTATTACAACATCCAGGACTAATGGGCTGGACCCCTCCCGTCGGCGTCTCGGAGCGCGCAGAGGATTCGTCCGCTGGTCTGCCTCGCTGGGCTTCCCTCGGGTAACCGAGGGTCTCACCCGGTGTGGTACGACCGCGCCCGCGCGCGCTTGTTACCGCCACGGGGGGGCGCCACCAGCCCCATGGACATGACACGAGAGGCGCTGCGTGAGCGAAGACGCTCCGCAGCGCAAACGAAGTTTAGGGCCGCGCCAGGCCCACCCTAACGACCGTCCCGCCGTTGAGCGGGACGCGTACCCCGCAACCCCCCGCAAGCCCATGGGCGTAACGGGGTTCCCAGCGCCACTCAAGGGTGATTGCGCGGAAGAAAGCAGTTGTTTGGCGGTAGTCAAGCGCTTTGACTCAGTCATGACAGCTTCTACAGAATGTTTCCCTATAACCAACTTCAAATACCCCGAAATATCGATTAAAACCCCTAAAGTTTTGGTTGTGCACTTGGTTTGTAAGGTTGTTATAAATATGTATTCAAAATACATTCAAGTCGTATAAAGTCGGAAACTAGCCAAAGGAAACCCAATCTGGAAGTCTGAAAACAGAGTGGTAGTTTCAAGTGACAGACCGATAGATACTTCTAGTCAAAGCTGTTCTCATTTTTAGAAAAGCAATCGCTCCTTTCTTACACCCAATTAGGGTTCAGAAAACAAGATGAACTTAAGTAATTTGTCAAGTAGCTTTTTAGTTAGTTAAGCTAGCACTTGGGAACAGGTTTCCATAATAGAAGAGAAAGGTATAACTTGCATTTGCATAACTTGCAAACAATCTGGTTCTGGTTCTCGCTCCAGCCCTATCAATCTACCAGTCATTAAACTTCACACATGCTATAACCAATATTCATTCCAATGTCCAGTTGTCGAATACATGGAAAGTATTAAATATGGGAGTTATAATAGTTCGACCCATCACTTGGGAAAACAAATTAATGCACAGTCTTCTAGGGCTCTCTGCTAATGTATATCTTCTATCAACTAAAATGAGAAGCGGAGCACGAAGTTATTAGAAAAATTTATTTAGCAATTAGTTAGTCCATTCTACAACCAACACACCTACCACATGTCTGCCTACAAGAGGAAGAACAGCTGAACTTCAATTAAGTTAGAACGTGCACAACGAGCAATTCTTAAAGTCGCCTATCGCTGACCACAGTTAAACACCACCTAGAAACAAAAACCTATGTCACAAACTCCATGGAGTAATAATTAATCAAACATGTCTAAGAACAGGTGTTTTGTATTCCCGACAACAAAACAGACTGTGTTTGGCCAACGCTTTTTTTTTATTTTAGGGGCCCCTTTCTTTATAACAAAATCTCCCAATCTATGGATTTTGGGATAGTCAAACTATCCAGATTAAATAACAAAACATATAAAAATTAATTAATTAATTAATTGGAATTGGATTTCGATTCTACAGAGGCCTTAATACGAATTTTGGCATGTCTCTGAGGTTCCAAAAACTAACACAGACACAGCGCAAGCTTATAACAACTCTCAGCTATGTATTTAAGAGTTCAGCCCTGCGATTCTGTAACTCACTTCACTCACCCTCAGCGCTGATTTTTGCTGTCAAATCGTTCGTTTCGGTGTCATGTTACAATTTGGTATTCTGATAAACAATAACCGCGACAAAAGCGCCGCTCAAGTGAGATTGTTCACATTTGGAACTAAAATTTGGCACTGCTACACTTACGCTCCAAAATTGTTGGTATTTGGTATTCTGATACATACCATTTGACATCTCATCTCACTTAAACGTTCATTTTGTACGTCAAATTAAAAGTTGCTCTTCCCTCGCTGAAATCGTCATTTACGAGTGAGTTAGCCATTTTTAGCGAAGTTAAAACTTGTTTTATGTGAAAATATTCTTACATAGGACAATCTATATGTATCTTGGGGTAAGTTTATAAAATAATATTTATCAATACAGCATTATTTTACGAAAAAAATTATATATATAAACATTAAGCTTCGTGAAATTGAACTTTGTTATTGTTACAGAAGGCCCGTTTCCACTTTTAAAGTTTAAACCTCTATTTCAAGAAATAAATGATGTAAACCATTAAAAATACTTAATATAATATCTATAAATGGCGAAGAAAATGTAGGCACGAAACGACCAATTGGTTTCTCGGCGTTGGTTACTATCGCTTTTTTCCAATACTCAAGAAATTATATGGTATTGACTAAACCTAGAACATATGCTGCTGAGATGAACGAAGAGTCTAGTAAATAGAAGATCTAAGGTAAACATTTTGATTATTTTAGCATTAAAAATATCATTTTGATCCTAGAACCAATTTTTCGATGCAGTCTTGATCATGTCTTGTCTCCAGCAGAGATAAGTCGAACAGAAAACGATAAATAAGTTAAGATAGGTAAATTTTGTTATACCTATATTTGTATTTTTCTACTATACTAAAATTATAAATCTCATAATTTCAGAGATCACCAAATGTTCAAAATTTCTGATAGAAAAATACATTCTGCCTTTGAAGAAGAAGAATATTACATTTGTATCATACGACAAGGCCCCTGGATATAAAAAGACAATAGTGCAGACATTTTCAAATTATTGAATTTCTACTACTTATCCTTCAATTTATAATAAATGATAACACAGTACAATTTCAGTTCCTATATTTTTATAAAATATATTGATATAACATTAAGGTTTTGGATAAAAACATTATTCTGCTTTACACAAGTATGAAATACCATCATTACATACATGATGGTTTAAGTACTTATTAAGCTTTTTTAAATTTATCGTTCATAACTATTACTTTTTACAAACTAATTAGAAAATATATTAAAATTAATATATTTGTCTACAAAATAAAGTAGATGTTATTGATTAGCTCTATGTGAGGCTGGGTTTTAATTAGTTTTTATTATACTTAAGTTTGTTTTACTGAAAGTTATTTTGTATTGTGTTAAAAGTTTACTATAATCATTAAATAAAATGTGTAAGTTATTTGTATATTGTTCTTTTATTCACCTATAAAGTAACATGGCTTATAAATTTTTCATTTTGGCTTAGTTATGTATTTAACTCGGTTACTACGTTTTCTATAGGCAGTCATTAAATAAGTGGTAGATTTAATTAATCATTTTATTAATATAACAATATTATTAGATACAAAAAAAAATTTATTATGAAGTACACAATTATCTTAAACACGGTAATACAATTTATTATATAAAAATCATAGTTGTCCAAACTGCATTCAAAATAGATTTGTGGTCTCGGTTTAATATCTCTTCTTAACATTTCAATAATTGGTCATTTTCTTCCTCATTCTTGACAACTACCGCTGATGGCTGTAATACAATAGTTATGTGTTAAAATTGTAAATAGGGAGATGTGGTAGGTCACTGTACTGACACAATAATATTGCATAACAATTTAATTATTGTAAAGTTAAGGAAAATAGTAAAAAAACTTGCATAAAACACACAAAAACTTTATGGGATATCTTTGTATTTCTAAGTAAAGTATCTTAAAAACATGTTTGATAATATTATTTAAAGTTTTATGGTAACAAAGCTTAGTAATTTCGTGCACAGTTAACGTTGATCACTTGAAATGGTATGAATTTGAGCAATTGAAAGCTTATATATTTGATGCAACATACCTAACATGATTATTTATATGTACTTGTATTCTGAAATCTGAACAATTAAATTAAATTCAACTTGATCAGTTAAAATTAATACTTCTTATATTTCATGAATGAAATTTGAAGTTAGGAAACCTAAAAATATTTTTTTATTTGACATTTTTAACCAACAATTTCATTATTCTTTACAATGTCGCTTCGATTTAACCTAATACATTTGACTTCAAATTTGCCATCAAACAAACAAACTTTGTTAACTGTTTTACTAGACACTACTTATTCCTATTTATTTACTATGATAGTTATATTTCTAAAATAGTTTTAATAGAATTCAGTTTTTATGAGTGTTAGTAAAAACATAGGTAATATTGTTGTAGTGTGTTTGACCTCTGAATCACTTAAAAAGGTTGCAATAGTAGTTTCATGGCATCTAAAAAGTACCAACACTTGCACTTTTTATAATTACTCAACAAAATATTATATGAAAACATTGGTATTAACCTTGGTTACCTTTAGTAACATTTTGAAAATTTAAGATACCTATCCATCCTGTTTACTTTGAATCCGTAGCCCATTTGCTGAGAGAATCACTTTTAGCATGACATCATCTTTTATCTTTTTGTTAAGATAATATTCTTAAATTTTTTACAATATATCCAGATGTTAGGTATCCCTTGTTTCGTGCTGAAACATAATTAATATTTTTAAGTTTCTGTCGCTCATATACACCACGTCTGGTCAGTTGTCGGGTAAATACGAAATATAAACTCTTAATTATTATTGGAAGTTATAAACAAAATACGTAACTTACGATTGACTAATAAATAAACTCACTACTTACCTTTAAGCGGCCCCATTGCCAGATGGGTTTTAATAATTTTCCTCGCTATTCTATTATTTTCCATCAGATAAATCATTTTTGAGATATTTTCACAGTTTATCTTTTTTTTAATATTCTTCATTTTATTTCAAACGTCGACCATTTTGTTTTATTAAAAATATTTTGCTTATGTATGATGAAAATTTTGACAATTAACTCTTTTTATAAATAAAATGAGTCAATAGTTACGATATTAATAGACAACAACTCACTAGGTTCACTCCCTTCACTTATCAAGACGTAAAGTAAAATTTCTTAACAGAATACCATGAGATTCCAAATATTACGTGAGTGACGAAGGGAGCGCTGTTAGTGCGTAGTGGACTCACGGAATAACAGTGAGTTACAGAATCGCAGGGCTGAATACATTCGCACACACACCCATTCCATACTCACGCATACTTAAGGTCGATTACGGCTTGTATTTGAATAGTTGTAATAAAATGTACCATGGAATAATTGTAATCTCCCTAGTGTGGTGACTAGCGATAGAGGAATTAATATTTCTGTCATGAATAAAGTTTTTGAAGTGAAACTTCTTTAGGCGCATGAAGGTAAATTTTTTACGGATGAAACGCAATAATAATAATATTAGCGTCACGAAGATATGCAGTGTTTTTGTCAAAGAAAAGGGAGAGAGCGACTGAGACCGATTGAAAGAGAAGGGCCTAAATTATATTTTTAAAATTAAAATTTCGTTAATAGAATTTATGAAATATAAGTATTTCATTATTATTATTATTTTATCAAAATGGCTGTTATTGAGATATTGCAGTATTACAGCTTCTTTTTCAGTTGTAACCACGCTTACAGTTTATATTTGATTTGGTTTGCCACTTGGGGTTGAGGCGTTATATAAATTGTATAGAATGGTGCGTTTATAAAAAATAAAATTGAATAAAGTACAACCTATAAAACATAATGATTCCCCCTAAAATTGGGGAGAAACCCCTAAGTTGGCATCATTGCCGACTGTCATGGCTTGTATTATTGTATATATGAATACAATCGTCACAAGCACTGTCATAAGTCACAACTCACAATGTCTTTAGCACAGATGAGTAGAGCTACTCGTAACTCACTAGTCACTATGCATCTTGTCTGAGCCCCTAGAACCTTTTGGCGTAGCGGTTAAAATTGTACAAATTAAATAGAATGCCGTCAAATAACTGTCATCATTGTTAACACTCAACAGCCATGTCAAAAAGCGAAGATAGTGGTTGCGTGTTAAAAAAGTTATTTAATTTTACTATAGTACCTTGCATAATAAAACAAATGTAAATAATATCCAATATTGTTTTCAACGATCTCTGAATAGTGTACGAAAAATTTTGGGGCATACGGAGAAGAATACTTTACAGATAACAGTAAATTCAACAAAATAAAGTCAAGTTTTATATTCTGTAAGTTGGAATGACATTCTAAGAAATGTTTTTCCTCCTTCTCCTTCAAATTCTAATGGAAAATATTCAATTCCAATATGGCTACATGGTACGACGTGAGCTGTCAGCTGAAGTTTTGTTTCTTTGTATTTGTACTTTTCTAATGATGTGATTTTTAAAGTTTTCGTGAATATGGGTGTAAAAGACTCGAAACCTAGTTTTATATCCTACGAAGATGCAACAAGACGAGGTACGGAATGGTGGCATACTTCTAATACGTTACTTATTAGTGTTTTGAATAATAATAAATACGTAATTGCAATGTCGTTGTGTTAAATTACAGTGTCTGATAGTGAGTTAAGGCGTATACGTGAGGCGTTTAAAAGATGTGCTGGTGCAAACGGTACAGCTTTAAGTTTGGATGCATTTATTCACGAAGTTCTTTGCGATGGAGTACCTCACGAAGTTGCAGAATGGCTGTATCAAGCCTGCGGAGGTACCAAGCGGGGCATTGCTTTCAAGGATTTGCTATGCGGCGTCGTAGTTCTTACAAAAGGAAATATAGAAGAAAAGATTAAGTAAGATCATAAGTGTTTCTAATGCAGGATTTTTTCTAAAGCAGTCAGTTTGATTTACAATTATTTTTTCTCCTATAGGTTCTTATGGACTTTATATGTCAATAATCAGAGTGAGAATGGTTCATATATTTATAAAAAGGATTTTGCGAGAGCATTACATTTAGAAACTACATCATTACCCCTGACAAATTTACCTAGAACTGGAGAGATACTGACTAGTCTATTTGGCACTGGGGAAAAGGTGACATTTGAACAGTTCAGGTCCTGGCTACTCATTCATAAAGACGCTACAATACTCTCCAAGTGGCTGTTGTATGATAGAGGGAATCATGTCCATGATTTAGAGACTCCTACGTTTTATCAAAGCTTAGCTGGAGTCACTCATCTTGAGGAGAGGGTAAGTATAACTTTTTCTGAAATCGTCCATTATATTTTGTACTTATTTGTTTAAAGGAAATTATTGCATGTAAAATTGTAAAGTGAATAATTACAATTACGATTTAAATACAATAATAACTTAATGTTCTCATTGGTTTTATCAGCCATTTGTGTTATCTTGATACATTGTTTACAGGTTATTAACCATTCTTTAATATCCTCCATTTAGTTTGTAATGCATGTTGGATTTTCTAGTTGTTATGTCTAATTTTTTACAAACCTAAAGCAATAATTTATGGAGCCTAAAATATTTCTAACGATTAATAAATAATAAAGTAATTTTACTATTTAAAATCATTTAAGTGATTTAGTATTGATACTTTATTTGTGATATTCTGTAATTATTTTGCTTGTATTTGCAATAAAAAGTTAAATTTATTATTATTATCTTTTAAATATTATATTTGTTATATTTTAAGTATTAATAATCATGTTTTATTGTGCAATTTATTACACTATCGTTTTCTATGCAGTTATGAGTATTATTAACAAAACTTCAACATTCTAGGATATAATAGAACTTGAAAAATGCTTCTGGTCTCTTCGTAACTCCACCGCAACTGGGGAATTGGATGCAAATAGTCTTCAGTCCCTATTGTCACCACCTCTTCCAAAAGCAGCAGTTTCTGGCTTCTTCTTAGCCTTTGATGAAAATAAAGATGGACATATTGATTTTAAAGAGTTATGTTGTGGATTGAGTGCAGCTTGCCGGGGACCACAGACTGAGAGGCTTAAATGTAAGTATTTTTACCACATTTCTAGTTAAAAAAATTGATGATTATTTTATATATTAAACCTTTGTTATTATAAAACACTTAATTGTCGTAAACAATTACTATATATCGAAAAGGATTTTGTCAAATGAAGTTCATGTTCATCCTTAAAGATATTAATATTTGTTTCTTGATAATAAATGTAAAAGAAATAAGACTAAAAAATTGGCTTTGGCCTTCAAAATGAGTTCCAAGAAGTGATATCTTTCAAGTCTCGGGATTTACATTATAAATATTCAAGGTATGTATACATAAATAGCGACAAACTGGTTTTGACTTTGTGCCTTAGAAGTCCTTGCAAAGTTATTTTTACTTTGTGTAACGATATTAATTTTCTTGATCTATAAGAATGACGCTTAAGGTAGCTAACCTCTTGCGTGTTTAAAATACAATAAGAAATCGGAAAAGACTTATTAGTTATGATGTATCAGTTGCTAGAAATCTTTCCTGTTAAGTACGGGAAAGTGCCGGTGCTTCTTGGATGTTATTCGCGTTTTCCTTTCGAAGCATTCGTTATTTTGCATAGTTTTAATAATATTAAATGTAATTAAAATCCTTTTTAAATACGTAGAAAAATACGAATTTTCTTATGAAATCGGTTATAAAAATCTAAGTGCTCTCTATTAAATGGATAAAGTATTGAATATCTGGTTTGCGAGTAATATGCCTTGTGCCAGTATGGTTTAGTATTTTATTACCCTCTATAAAGTATTCAATGAAAAGAAATCGTCACGTTTCTAACAATGCATAATTATTTCTTATTGCGTCACAGCATGCACTCAATATTTTCATTGATCTATTGCTGTGACTGTGTTCTTCGGGATCGAAAAGTTCGTTTATTTTGACCTAAGTGCTTTGTCATGGCAGGAAAACAACGAAGTTGTAGCGGGGTAAACCCAATTCTATTAAATACACTTACGTGTTATTCTAAGATTTATATAAAAATAAATTTTTGAATTGTCAATGGCGCCATTTGCTCGTTTTTATGAGCGTTCATTCGCATTACGCACTAATTATTATAGTACCTACTTGTCGATTGATAATATAAGTGTACCACTTAATGTACTTCTAGACTAGACTATTGAACTATATATAACAGTATATGTCTTTGAATAATAAGAGTTGGATTAGCAATGTTTTAACATGAAACAAATTCAGCCCTTTTTATCAATTATATTTAATTATGTTTCAAATTTCATTATATTAAAGTAACAGTTTTTCCTTGCCCACGTAATGAGAACTGTTTCACACCATTTAAAGTCTGGCCAAGTAACGTTTTGAAATTGATACCGCGGCCTATAAAGAGAATTAGGAACTACTCAGATTACCTCATTTAGATTATAAACGAATGCGAAGCGAGTCGACATCTCTCAAGGCCGACTTATCTTCACACCAGCTAGGACATTTAGCACGGACCATAACCATACAAAATTACTACAATTACTCGACTCGTTAGGTAATTTATCACGATTAATGTTGCTCTCATTAGCGTTAACGTGAAGACAAGTCGGGATTTTAATGGCGAGTTCACGGTTCTGTTTGTTGTTAAATGCCGTGATTATTTTCGTTTGTAACAAACTTATTGTACGTAAATCATCGTGGATTAATTATTTTAATCATTGTCGGATTATGTATAGTTGGAACCGCACACGCTGTGCTAGGAGAAATAGAATGCACTGTAAGCTGAGATTTTGACTGAGATTAATTTAAACATTAATTGTTACTGATGGCATTTCAGCAAATATACAGCTGTTAATAGATTCGTCCAGCACATATCTAAACGGTGAAATAGAAGTAATACGATTGTATTCTTCTTCGTAGTCTTCATTAAGTCGGCTTGCTGCGTCCACACTATCCTTAGCTTGTTTCAGGGCATTAGGCCATCAGATGCTACATGGCTGCATTACCAGCTAGTCGAGACTATTCGGTTCTCTCCTGGCAATATGGCCAAAGTAGCTAAGCAACCGTTTGTAAATGATAGTTGATAGTCTTGTGGTAGAAGAAGAAGAAGTTGGTTGAGAATGGACTTATTGGAGCTTTTACAGTCCATGGCATTCGCAACATTCTCCAACACCACACATCGAATGCCTATATCTTATTTCAGTCCGCTGCACGAATTGACCAGGACTCTGATCCATACAAAAATATGAAAAATACCAAATGTAATCTTATGACATCAATATTCTCACCTCAATATTGGACATGTACGTATTTATCGGCTTCGTTGATAGCCTATTTGTACTGCCCTACATTCAAATTCAAAACCTTTGTGAACCGTTGTCTGCGGTCTCTAACTAGGGACTAGACATAAAAGTATGTTATCTTTTTGATAATCGGTCGCTTCGTATAAGTATGTTTTATCTAATATAACCAATGTTATTATGACTAGTTTTCTCTTTTATTGTTACACCAGTGTAAGTAAGTGTATCAACAAGTTCTTTAAGAAGGGACGTCGTAATAAAAGTTGTACGGTGTTCAATATTAAGTCCCAAGGGTGTATCGCGTAATATACAGAACACAATAGAATCAACATGACGCGATATAAATAAACAAATAAGTCTCTTTAAACATTGCAATCTTATTTTAGTTCTTTGATAGCTGATATGAGACGTTTCAATGTTATCATTTTATCATATTCGCAATTTAACTAGCATCGACAAGATATTTTCATTTGCGATTCTTAAAATTGATTGCACTTGCACTCCATTAAAAACCCAGGATTAAACCTGTTGTATTATAATAAAAAATATTATTGTTCACTGTCAGTTAATTGCACCAGGACAACGTCGGTTCTAAATAAAATATTTTTGGCAATTGCATTCGTATGGGACCAGACCGTTGAGACAGAAATCATCAAAAATGTGCCTAATGCATGGTTGTTATGTTCCACCATCCCGTCATCTATGCACGTTAAGTTAAAAATATATCTAATAAATCCATAGCTAAGTTTAAAGATTTAAGCATATGGACTATGGGGAGAAATTTTGATATAAAATTAATATTTCAATGACACTCCCCAACCAAAATCATTATGTAGGAACTTGTTACATCTGCAATGTACGACCTCTGTCACCTTGGCAATGACCCTCGTAAGAGGCGTGGTTGTTTGTTTTTATTACAAAGGGCGATGTGATAATGTTATATCTGTATAGTATCTGTACAAGCCTTTACAATCGACGAATCTAAATTACCTTGACCAAGGGTAAGGCCATTTTTTATTCATTTTTTAAACGATTAAAAACTCTAATCTAAACTCTTAGTGATTGCAATAATATATTTTTTTTCTAGTAAATGCTTCGGCTATGATATTAAGTATAATATGGGTTCTTGCGTGTTGTTCCCACGAGAATGTAAGTGCGTGCTCCTATTTCACCATGCCGCTGCTGATAGAGGACAAATCTGTGTTTTTAATTTATTTTATTATAATTAATTACTTAAGATATCATGTGGAACATGGTGTAATGGTTGCAGCTCCTTACAAACGTTGTATAAAACAAAAAAACCATGGCGATTAAAAAGAGTAGCGGAGAGTTTATTGCCAGTTCTTCTCTTCCGTTCTACACCCTCGATTTGAGAACTGGCAGTAAATGTACAATTACATTTAATGTATATTTCTTTTTTGACGTTCATAAGTGTACATTGTGTTACCGTACATGAATAAATGATTTTTGACTTTTGAATTAACATCTGGTGGGGGTATGGCCATACTTCAGTCCTGTTCTGTATAAAAAGAATTATTAGATTTTCCATATATTTTTGATGTCTTATGTATTTTTAATATATTATAAGAATGATTATCATCAGTACGAGTACATGGTACCAATAAATTATTATCAATTGGGAAGTGGTGAATTAGATACAGCGCTTTCTTTCCGATCCGAAGTCGCATTGACGTCAATCATTTATCCGGAGATAGCAATTACTTTTGCACGGTCCAGTATATTTATTTTTTGAAGAAACATTTGTAACGCGACATCGAAACGGAGTTCTCACTGGTTAGTGTGAAATTCTAGCACTTCACTCAAACTTAACTGTTTTTAACATTAAACTTTGACATATTTGACCTATTATTAAATTTAATGACGTGGAATAAGTGATACATGTATCTTATGTTCCATAATAAACATTTTATTTTTATTTTATTTGTTATTTCTATAATACACGGTTTTTAATAAAACACTTGGACAAAATTTACGAATTAGAACTTTAAAGCATCCTGTACTCCTCGGCGTTACAGGTGTTTATTATAAATCAATATACAATATGCGATTTGCATTTTAAATAAAAATAAACTATAGTTAACAGTCATTTCAGTTCATTCAACTACGGCTTTGAATTACAAAAGACAAATTTTTAATACAACGATTGTCTTATGTTAAGCTATAGATTCTGAGTGTAAATACAATAGTAAAACGATATGATAATAATACCAATCTTGGGTAAATAGGCCAAGGCATCAGTGCATCTACGATTATCTGTTACACTATGTTAATTGTCAGTGCTACCGATAGATTAACATATCTTATCTATGTTGATTGCACAAACACTCGATTCGAGAGCCGACATACAATATTGTTTGAAATTGGCCTTAATGATATATGCAATTTCCCGTACTAGACTATCTAAAGTTAGTAATTCTTTTTTGGAAAAGGGATACTCTTCTTTAATAATATCCCAGAGGCTCTTTTATCTCTGCTAATACATTTAAGAAATGTATTAAAGAGCTGTGTAAAATGGCTTACTATAAAGTTAACGATTACCTAGTTGATAAAAGGGCCTGGGACTAGTGCTTGACAAGCTACTTCTAATTAATTTGCGATAGTTTGCATTTTGTATTTGCCGGCTTTTTCTCTCGGCCTACATCCTCTGTCTTCTTTGCCGATGAGTAGGGATGTCTACCGTTTCAAATTTAATGACGTGGAATAAGTGATATCTGTATCTTATATTCCATAATAATCATGTTTTATTTTATTTATAGTTTTAAAGGGGTGAAATATTTTTGATCGTTTATAGGATGTTTTAATTAGACTTGATAACGTCAAAGAAATGTTCGCAGTCTCGTTTATATGATAACTAGCTAACTGATCGTAGAGAGATAAAAATTAAGGGTCGTATGTATTTTTGTATGCTGTATCATAAAAGAACTAAACACAAAAATGTTGTATAAAAAATATAAAGACACCTTTATATCACCCTGGGTTTGAAAAATAGATAATAGTATTCTCAGACTTACTCAATATGCATAAAAAATTTCATAAGAAGCGGTCGAGCCGTTTCGCCGGAGTATGGGAACGAACATTGTGACACGAGAATTTTATATATTAACAGATGTGTACTAGAAGTAGTAGTAGTAGTAATATTTAGTAATCTGATACTACATAGGTTTCAGTACAGAGATTTAGTCTAGACTTATCGTTCAGAATGATATATGTAGATTTGTGTTATTAAAAATGCTGTTATTATAACAGCTCCACCAAGAAGAAAGTGCCGTGTCTAAAATCAATGTAAACGATGGCTAAAATTCATGAATTGAGCTTCGAATTGCTTCCGCATCCACCGTATTCACCAGCCCGCAGCGACTCCTTTTTATGTTCTCAAACCTCAGGGGAATACTCGCTGGACATAAATTTTACGTTGATGAAGAGGTAATCGCCGAAACTGAACCCAAATCGTACTATAAAAATGATATCGAAAAACTGTATGACCGCTATAAACGTATCGCTCTCGAAGATATTGAATAATCAAATCAAATTCTATGACAAAAAAGATTTTGCAATTAAAGCCCACGACTTTTAAGCCTATTATGTTTTTCTTCTAATTAAAACTCGGCACAAACAAGTAGCTTCGGTTTTTTTGTTTGTTTTATTAGATAATAAGCGACGCACTGAAGCTAGCTAAATAGCTTTGTGCGGCCCAAAGATGAGTAAAGTGGTAATAATCCAGACAGCAATGTCCGGAACACATAATCATATTAGCACATTAGCATTTTTAATATTTGCTGAATTTATACAGTTGAATTTCTTAACAACAGATATCGCGATATTCCACGCGATTAACTTGTTATTTCACGGTGAACCAAAAATGGTTAGACGTAGAACCGTGAAGTGAGTCCCAGGGTATGCATACGATATTATCTAATGTGAGCTCATGCTCTTAGTAGTGTGATTATTGCTGAAACGTTAATATTATCATTTCGCGATTGTTTTTATGTATCGCGTCGTGTTCGATAATGGTCGTTCTCAGTTTTACAACACGATAAAAAAATTTATTGCATGATGTATATACTCGAACACAGTTGATGTGTTTTTCTTTGTTGCATATTGGATATTTTTAGTTAGACTTATGTTCATACATACATATTATGTTCTTCAGACTCAGACTTAGACTATAAAATACTAATTGATTTTTCATAGAAATATTTTCTTTAAAAACAAACTGTGGCGGTACAACCTCTTTAAGTCTTGGCCTCAGATTTTTGAATCTGTGTCATGATATTTTTTAAATCTAATAGGCATGTAGGTGATCAGCCTCCAGTGCCTGACACACGCCGTCGACTTTTTGAGGCTAAGACATGTCGGTTTCCTCACGATGTTTTCCTTCACCGTTCGAGCAAATGTTAAATGCGCACATAGAAAGAAAGTCCATTGGTGCACAGCCGGGGATCGAACCTACGACCTCAGGTATGAGAGTCGCACGCTGAAGCCACTAGGCCAACACTGCTCTAGAAGAGCTAGAAATATTTTCGTACCTTTTATTTATTGATAATACTAACTACATTTTATGAAAAATACCAGTGATTGTAAAACTTAAAGCAAAGTTCTTTTGTTTACTGTTAATCGGATGTCACCGAAAATATTACCTGGGCATCTCACTCTTGTTAAGCGATGTTTGTTTGAATAATTGAAAAATAACCTCTCTTATTGTCTCACAGTCTGCTTCAAAGTATTCGACTTAGATCGCGATGGAGTACTCAACAAGAAAGAGCTGATAGATATGGTGGGCGTCCTCTGTACAGTAGCCAATGAATCTATAAAAAACCAAGGCTCGCGGGCCTCTACGCCTTCTGGAGATTATGATGAGAAGGGTTTCGATCCAGAGACGATTCTACTGAACCTCAAAGAGAAGCTGGTGACGGTACCCAAGAATGGAAAGAAGCCAATGTTCCAGTTGGGTCCCACGTGCGATGGTGACATTATTATGTTGGATCAGGTACGGGTTTTATGTTTATTAGCTTTTGCGGTTTTAGACAGGATAATGTGCGTCTGGCATTTCTTCCTTAGTATTCAACGGAACAGTTTTATTTTAAAATACAGATTAAATTAAACCCAAATGGGTTTTGAAACTAGCCCTTTTCAAAGCCTTGGTTTACGACTTTATTAATTTCAAAAGAACCCTTCTTTTTAGATCTGTTTGACAGACAAATATGTCTGAAATTTTACTGATTTATTTTCTATGAATTTTGTGGCACCCCTTTTATCGCTTTGGTTTCCGGTGTCTAGTATATGAATAGGGAATTGATCAAATGTAAGACGTCAAGGCAGAGTACGTAATACCATCCGTATCACCTCGACGTCCGTCGTTCCACAAGAAGAACCTTTTTTAAGACCACAACCACCACTACTGTGAGGAACCTGCAACTGATAAATTTCCGAACCAATTCTTTAAGAAAAGAGTCTACCAATTACTAGGCCGGCAACGGACTTGCGGGCCTTCTGGCTCTCCTGTCCCTTTGCCTCCTGTTATATATATATAGGTATATAAAAAAAAAACACCGTTGTAATATAGGAAAAGGATACCTCTATGGAAGGGGGGTGCATAGCATCAGATGTGGCGTTGGCTGGTGAAGACTTCCTCATTTGGAGCGTGGAAAGTGCGCAGACGCTGGTGGGACCATTCCTTGAACTCGTCTTTGAATTGTGCCACATTGTGCTGGGGTTAAGGCCCCACTGCAAACACCATGAACGTGATATTGGTAAGTTGTACGATTAATTTTTTGTCTTTTGTATTAAAGAGACATCTTTTTTTTAAGTAATATAGAATAATGAAGCCCATACTAATATTTACTTATTAAGATTTAAACCGCTTTATTTTTTACCTTATGACTATCGGTTTGCCATTAGACTTCTTACTAAGTTCAATAAGACTGTATATTCTTGTTGGTAAAAAAATTATAGCAACGAAAACAAAAAACAACAGCAACAAGGAACGTACAAAAATACATAAATAAAAATTTGAGATCTAAGCAACATTAATGGGATACATAGTTCATTTAAGTTTATAAATAAACGTACATACATTCAACTTAATAGCAAAGTGGTCGAGTTCTTAACATGGTATCCATTTTACCAGCTAAAACCAAAATGTTAAAGTTCACCTACGTTAATTTTCCTCATAATTTAAAAGTTAGCCTCAGTTATGGTGGCAAAACTGGGAAATTTCAAATATAGTTTTACCTCAACGTATGTGGCTAATTGCGCGTTAAAAATTTTGTAGTGTTATTTGTGCAGTACCACGGTCTCGTATCAGATGAGCAAACGGTAATTCGCAATTTCGTTATCTCTCGTCTTCAAGGTCGCGGTAAATTTGATAATTTCTGATGCTGTAATCTCAGTAATTTATGTTTTTTTTTTCTCTTTTCAATTATTTCAATCTTACAGGCATGCACTCACACACTAAATGCGGGAATTTTTATCAAACAGTTTAAAAAATCGAATGTGTAACTGAAAAAAAGATATTAAGTTTGTTATGGAAGAGCTGAGAATCCTTAAAAAGGTTCCCAAATCTTACACATTTCTTGTAGTGCATTATTATAATAGTTTTAATTTATTTTAAGACAGAGTTATCTTATCCAATAAAAATAACTACACATCATACAGTGAACACAAATGTTTCCTAATGTATTGATATATATATCTTAGAAGACCTAACTTATGAATGCAATCACATTATGAATGTTTTAAATGTATGTTACATTGTCTAAGGCATTTATTTCCTTCGAGATAGACAATAATATTAATTTCAAGGACCTCAACTACGTAAAATCATGTAATGTAAACACTGAACAAAAAAGCTAAGAAGAAATATTTATAATGAAATGACGGACTTTTTATTTTCCGTATTCGTGTGGTTCATGGTTTAGGTTTCCTAATTGTTCTTTGAATTTACTTTAGTTACAAAGATATTTCAACATCACTAGGGCGTTACAAATTAAATTTTAATTTAAGAAATGTATTCAAGAAAAGCTGTATAAAAAGGCTTACTATAAAGTCAACGATTATCTAGTTGATAAAAGGTTCTGAGACTAGTGCTAGACAGGCTACTTCTAATTAATTTGCGATTTAAAATAAGTCTAGTTTGATTTGCTATTTTAAAAGAGTACCGAGAGTTTTTTACGTCGGCTTTTTCTCTCGGCTTACACCCTCTGTCTTCTTTGCCGATGAGTAGGGATGTCTACCGAAACAAATTTAATGATGTGGAATAAGTGATACCTGTATATTATATTCCATAATAAACATATTTCAGCTTCGGACTAAGACATTCGTCACTGTATTTAAATTCAAAGTTTTTCTGGACTTAAAATTATAGAATTTGTTTAAAGATGAAAGTAGATGGCTGGATAAAAATTGTTATACCTTTAACTTTAGGCATCTATCGCCATACGAATAACAAAAATCGTTAAAACATTATAATGTCAATGTCAATAAAGCTTCTTGAATGCTAGGTTTCATAAAGCCGTCGACTAAGTGTTAAAAAAATGTAAAGCTTAAAATCATATTATTCAATTCTCTGATCCGTGGAATATGGTAGTGTTGTTTGGAACCCTCAATATTCTGTCCACGTTGAGAGAATCGAACGAATTAACCGTCATTTTTTCAAACATCTATGTCGATTAAGTAATAACATTAGCTATAATTGCGAGTATGAAAAAAGGCTTTCTTTCACTTGCCAGCACTCCGCGATACACGCAACATGATTGACATCTTTGTTTAAAGAAAAAACTTTTTAACCGGATTTTAAAGTTATGTATTATTATAAATTTACAATTATTTAACATAATTTTAAATTTATCCGACGTTTCGCGTGCTTTACAGCGTGCGTGGTGTAAAGCAGTTAAAAAGTTTTTTCTTTAAATGTGTAAAGGCTATGTTAATCAAAGACAACAATACTATTATCTTTGTTTACAAAATTTTAAATAACTTGGTAGATTTACCAAATGTTTTAAGTCTAGTGAATTTCCACATAAAGAGAAACACAAGACGTTCTTTACGTTCGGGCAGTGAGGACCAACGTCGGTTGTAATGCTCCTCTAAACAGATCTCTATCTGTAGTAAACGATATTTTGAGTAAATGCGAATTAGATGAATATTATGACAGTCTAAAGTAGTTTTCAGGCGTTGATCCGTTAATAATAATAATAACAATTGCAAAGTAGAAATATAATACATTTTAAATTGCACATTCGTATTTCTTGATCTAGTGTGTCTTTTAGTTATTCTCCTTTTTATCATTGTAATGTTTCCCTCTAAATGTTGTGCACACTTGTCATTGATGCACATGCATTCTATTGTGTTTGTTGTATGTCGTGTGTTCTCTGTAAGTGTTTGTATGTGTTTCGTTAGTGTGCCTTTTTTAAGTCATACCTCTAACGCGTGGGTTCGTCCCATTGCATATTTAATTTTTCCTGTATAATTAATACATTTTTCCTGATAAGCAAATTCTGGCTCTTTCTATAGTTTAAAGATTGTTCGTGGCTTCAACTACATATTAATTAACATTAACATGTTATACCAGTTTTGGGTTGGCTTCGACGCGAGACCTGCAGGGGCCTCTCCGTGGGTCAGTTCTGGTACTTGGTATCGGCCGAGTGGTGGAGCGCTTGGCTCCTCTACACCAGCGGACCGCCACATTCCTGCTGCCGGAACACCCGCGCCATCGACGACGCCATCGTGTGTGACGATAGCTTTACCACTAATTCTACGGGTGAGTTTTAAAGTCATTTTAAACGCTATGGGAATTTTGTATAACGCGTACTTTTGAAATCGTTTTATACATTATAGAGTCCATGGGGTCCCTAATGTGGCGAGCGGAGACGGCATCCGTGTGCAGCGCGGGCAGCAGCAGCGGTGTCAGCAGCGCTCCGCCCCCTCCGCCTCACCGCGCTCATCCGCATCCCGGACACGTGGACAACTCCAGGCTGCTCGCTCCCAATACTCTCAAGGTACGAATGTGTCCATCAAGTTATCGCGTGCTTCGTTTCTCACAAAAACTAGTACACACATAGTAAATATTAATGTAGAATAAACAATTTTTATTATAATCGTTTGCAACACTAACAAAAAATGATTATATATAAGGAAACCACATGGGGTATGTGTATGTCTGTGTATGTATTATTACTTAATTGTTATTCTAATATACTTTACGCTATTATACTATAAATTATTACATTTATTTTGTGCTAATTCTTCGGCGTTAATGATATAAACATATTCAGATTTTACTCGGAATCGTATGTTAATGATCTCAGTGTGACGTACACGAATAAAAACAGCTTAATTTGCCGGTTCAGTAACATATATACAGCTGAAAGTTGAATGAATTTTGATAAACCTCATTTATTCTGATAATTATATATTCAAATCTCGTAATTTGGCCAGATTTTGTATGCTAGGGGAGTGTTCGCGTCTGTACTTTTGACTATATTTTTTGACGGCTATACATAAACAGCATTTTTTTGGATTTAATAAAAAAGACAACTAATTATGCGCATCGATTGAGAATTTATTAAACTGAATATATTAATGATGAGAGGATTTAGGTGCGCACGCTCACCGGCGAGGGCGGACACTTGCGTCGCGACGTGACGCTTTCGCAGCACCGCGACTTCGAGCTGCTGCCGGACGCTCTCTGGCGGGCCGTGGCCCTTTGGTACGGAGGACCGGACCCCTTGCCCAGACAGGTACCTTCCCCGAGATATCGGGTACTACTATGAATAAAGTTCTCTCTTGACTTCTTCTTCTCTCTTTCTCTCTAGACCGTTTCTTATTAATAATTGTATGACGGAGTTAATGTCGAATCTTGAACAGGTGATAAGGCCGGCGAACTCCGATGTAGAGTTGGAGCTGTACCCGCTGCAGCTGAAGATATTGCGTCACGTGCCTCACTCGCAAAGTAAGATTCTCTCGTTCTACAGACTCATTAAACTTTAAGACATGATTTCCAAAAAAATTGTGGTTCATAAATGTTCAAACGTCATTAAAATCTTTCGGTCACAGGATCGACGGTGAGCATGAGCGGCATGGGCGGGATGGGCGGCATGGGCGCGGGCAGCATCGGCGTGGGCGTGTACGGCCCGCCGGTCTCGCCCGCCCCGCCCGACAGACACCTCGCCTACACCGCCGCCTTCTCCAGGCTGGCCACCGTCAGACAGGTAAAAATTGCAACTCTTAATTAAATTCTGGCCTCCAAATGATTAATTTAACTGCACTGTTTTAACTAGTCGTGTCTCTTTTCGTCCTATCGTTAACCCGATTCGGCAGAAAGAGACGACGTCGGTTTTGTCTTTTATTCCAAAAAACTAATCACGATCCACAGGTGACGGAGTTCCTCTGCCAAGCGCTGGGGTTGGCGCGCGAGGACGTCCGCCTGTGGTCTCTGTCGGCGGACGAAGGTTCCTTACTCTTGGACGACGAGAGACCGACCCTCCAGGCCTTGGGGCTGGCGGAGCGGGCGCCTCTCTTACTCGAGGTGCGCAACCCCGATCTCACTTGGCCCGAGGAGATTGGCGCTCTGAGGTGAGGAACACTTTGGGTTTCTTTACATCACCCCAGAAATAAGTCGGTGACGAATGTTTACTTTAGCGATTCGGTCGATACTCTTCTTTTAAAAAAAAAAAATTGTGGAGAGTTACCAAAATTTGAGCTGAATCTTTTCTCTCCCAGTTCGTGTCGCGTGACCGAGCGTCGGGAGACTTTGACGACCCCGGAGTTGCCCGGCGCCACTGGACTCCACAATTTGGGGAACACCTGCTTCATGAACGCAGCTCTGCAGGCCGTGAGTACCGTTGACGGTGGTGAGATGTGCACGTTTGGATTCAGTTTTGATATAGTCTCGCGTCGGTCTCTAGGTGTGGAACACGGGTCCTCTGAGGCGCTACTTCAACTCGGGGCTGCATCTCTACGAGGTGAACACGGCAAACCCTTTGGGGACGGGAGGGGCGCTGGCCGTCCGATACGGAGAGCTCTGTAAAGAGGTGACACTTTTTATTTTATTTTCTAACGCGTTTATCTTATACAAAATAATAAATAAGGGCCGCTACAACCTTCTAGGCTTCACATTTCTGTATCTGTTTCGTGATCATTTGTTTTTGATGGGTAAGTGATCAACCTTCTGTGCCTAAGACAGGCTGGTGTCTTCCGGACGAGCGAGTGTTAGATTGGAACACAGACAGAAATTCCATTGACGTGCAGCCGAGTATAGAACTCCTCTGGGATGAGAGTCGCCCGCCGAAGCCACCGATTGCCAGATGGTCCATGATTATTAATGAGTGGAAGTCACTTAATCCAAAGAGGGTGAACATATTAATATTGTTCATATTTTACACTACTGAAGCATTACGATCAGCTCGAACGTACAGGTGTGGAGCAGCGGAGCCCGCTCCGTGGCGCCTCTGCGCGTGCGCTGGTGCGTGTCCCGTTGGGCGCGGGCCCTGGCCGGAGGGGGGCAGCACGACGCCCAGGAGCTGCTCGCGTGGCTCCTGGACGCCCTGCACGAGGACCTCAACAGGGCCCCGGCCGCGCCCACCCCGGCCCCCACGCCCAACGCCACGCCCGCGCCCGAGCGGAGACCCGACGAGGCCATCGCGGCCGAAGCCTGGCAGCAGTACGAGGAGAGGAACGCCTCCATTATGACCGACTTGTTTTACGGGCAGCTCAAGTCCAGGTAACTCGGAAGCTAGACCTTTGTGAAGAAGAGAAGGTCTCTTCTACCGCTCTTAGAAAGAATTCTTAACGGTCAAATTACTTCGACAGGGTTCGGTGCTCCGTGTGCGGTCGGGAGTCCGTGCGCTTCGACACCTTCAACATGCTGAGTCTGCCCCTGCCCATGGAGGCCTACGTGCGGGCCGAAGTCAAAGGTACGCTTTGGTTCCTCGAGGAATAAAAATTTAATCAAAGGAGGAAATGCTTTGGTGGTTATGAACGTCAAAAAG
Source organism: Pieris melete (assembly GCA_963693345.1). NCBI lineage: Eukaryota > Metazoa > Arthropoda > Insecta > Lepidoptera > Pieridae > Pieris > Pieris melete. The sequence continues at coordinate 929,164 of CAVNZK010000138.1, read as the reverse complement.
ACTTATATATATAAATAAATAATTGCAGTCATTCTCTTGGACGGCTCGGTGCCGGTGAAGTACGGGCTGCGAATAAACTCCGAAGGCACCTACCTCGACTTGAAGAAGTCTCTCTCGGAACTGTGCGGTCTTCCGCCGGAATCGTGAGTTCTCATTCGGTTTTAATTCATTCTTCATCTAAATACAAGATTTTCACATTGATTATATAAATTTGCAGGATGCTGCTGGTGCTGCTGGGCGGGAGTCGCATCGGGCAGGTGCTGGAGGACGGCGGCAAGGTGAGCGCCGGGTCGGCCTGCGATCTCTACGCCTACGAGGTGCCTCCCGCGGCTCGAGCTCCCGTCGTGGACGCGCCCTTACTCGGTACGCTTCTTTTGCACCATCATTTAGACTCCCATTTATTGGCATTTTATGTTTACTTTTTGTCTTCTCTAACAATTAAATTCAGTACCAGAACTTCTCTTTGTGCTGACTAAAGTCCACCCTGTCGTTGCTGTATGGATTTAACGTACTATTAATATGAAGATTGTTGAATGTGTGTGTGTGATATGTTGTGTATGTAATGAAGTTTCATTTTGACAGAGTCGAGCGCGGGCCCTTCGAGTGCGGAGGTGAGTGACGCGCCTCGGGCGGCGCCCTCCGGCCTCTGCATGCCCGCACTCTTCTGCTTTAAGGTTAGATCGCACACCCACGCACACCCCGCGCCCTCTCCTCCATTCCATCTCTCTCTCTCTTTGAATAAATAAGATTTTTTTTAAGCAATTTAGAATCCGTTCTGATGTATAAAATAATATAAACGAACGCGCACGACTGCGTTCGTTATTATACGATTATTTTAAGTTAATGATCTTTTATCTAAACATTTTTTTGTGATTTTAATTCGCTGTCAAAGCTTTTTGTGCAATTGTTTTCTAGCACGTTGAACATATTGTGAACGGTATCGTAAAAATTAGTTAGATTTTTGATTTCAGCTAAATAGTATAGAATCACTCTAACCGTAACTCATTCATGAAAGTGTTGTGTCGCTTCAAAATTGTGTTCCGCAATATTCCCTCCATTTGCACATTCTTTAAACAGATACTTTTGTTCGCCTCCATCTTTCAGATCGGCCAGTGTGTAAATTGAGCTTTTTCTTAGAAAGTTTTGGCGCTTTTTAGTGGTCTTTGCATTGTCACTTCGACGTGTCTTGTGTATATGCGTGACGGCTAGCTTGATGTAGAATTGTATTTAATATCGCTAAAAATAGGTCGTTTTAATCCCGATTTCACAGAATAAAGTGCAGGTACGCGAGGCTGGGGTGAGTGACGTTGCCATTATTTTAGTGCAATTTATATTTGACTTGATTAATTTTGATAATTTTCAATCTAAACAAGTATTCACTTTTCACATAATGTATGAAAACCGACTCGCCCGACACGGTATACGCAGACGCGTTTTCGTCCAATGCAAAGACGCTTGCGCATGTTTTCAGTTATTTTATTGGGAAAAAACGATTTCAGCGGTCGAGATCGGAAATTCTTATGTCCCAGAGTCCGCCCGGTATCGTTTACGGGGCGAGGCGGCCAAGCGATCTGCGCAGTAGGACTTTGCCCCGACTAGGGGCCCCCGAGTCGCGGGACAGGGGCGAAGCTCTAGGCGCCAAGTTTCCCTCCTCGCCGACCGATATGAACAAGATGGAAGACGCGACCGAAGTCCCTTCGCATACGCACTACCTCATCGCAGTGCATAGGTTGGTTTTTTTCGTGCTTGGCTTTTGTCGCACATTTTTTACATTGGTTTAACCTCCCAAAATATGTAATAAGTGTAAAACATAACTTATAATCGTTTCCAGGAAGCAGTCCAGATCGGACGCGTACTTTTTACCCTGGCAGCGGAGTCGCGCGGCCTTATTCGGCGTGCCCGTGGTGGTGGGCGTGCGAACGGGCGCGTGCGGTCGGGACGTGTACGCCGCGGTTTGGACGCAGCTCGCGCGACTCCTGTCTGCGCGACCGCCGGCCACGGACCGACACAACCATGCCACCGATTGGTATGGATCCTTTCTCTTCCTTTTATCTCAACTCCTTATAAATATTTCAATTTAAGTTTAATATATAGCTCGTATCATACGACATGTGTTCAAAAATAGTCAGAATTTATAAAAATATGGCAACATTTCATTCAGTCAACATGTCGAATTGTGTTAAAGTCAAATAAAAAGCTTAAATTTCCTAAATCCCCAAAGCGACGACAGCCTCGGCTACGAGTTCCCGTTCACGCTGCGCGTAGTGAACGCGGAAGGGGCGTGGTGCGCGCGCTGCGGCTGGCCCGCCCTCTGCCGCGGCTGCGCCCTGCCCTGCGACGACACGCCCTTGATGCTCGCCGACGTTCCCGCGGGTAGCTATAACGGTCGCATTATTTCGTTTTTTTCCTTTATGTTCAATACTGATCTTTTATCTTTGTCCAAGGCGCGAACGGGGAGACGTTCACGGAGCGATCGAGCCACGAGCGCACGTATTGGAGCACCGCGGTGGACGAGAACAGCTCTCCCATCGCGAGGGCCAAGCTTCATCGGCAGGCCAGCGGCAGACTCGTCACCAGACCTCACGTGAGTATGGCTATCATCTAAGAACGAGTCGACTTTTATTTTAGGGATAATATTCCTTCGCAATGAAAAAAGAATTAGGTGGATTTCTTTGTGACATTCGTGTCCCAGCGTATGTAATTGTCGGTGATCGAATTTGTCAGGAGGAGATGGAGAGCGAGGAGAACCCCTTCGAGCTGAACGGACGAGACTTCAGCGTTTTGGTCGGCGGCGGAAGGAGACACGTGATGCTGGCCATCGATTGGGACCCCACTGCGCTGCATCTGCGCTATCAGACCACGCGAGAGAAGGTGACCGAATCGGCCGAACGCTCGAGCCAGTTTGACCATTATTCGGGTGACGGGTGACAAGAGTGTGTAGTGAACTCTCTCTGAACAGGCCTGCGTGGAGCACGCGTCGGTGGCGCAGTGCCGCGTGGCGGCCGGCAGCGCCGTGGACCTGGGCAGCTGCCTCAGCGCCTTCACCTCCGAGGAACGGCTGGAGCAGCGCTACCAGTGCTCCAACTGCCGCACGGCGCAACCCGCCACCAAGAAGCTGCAGATCTGGCGGGCGCCGCCCGTGCTGGTCGGTTTATCTCTTCTCGTGATTATTAAAAACGAATAATTCGGTCGTCTCTCAATTCAATCCTTTCTCATTCCAGATCGTCCACCTGAAGAGATTCCAATACGTCAACAACAAGTGGATAAAGTCCCAGAAAGTTGTAAATTTTCCATTCCACGATTTCGATCCGACGCCATTCCTCGCGTCGGTGCCTCAGGAGACGATCCTCCGACACAAGGAACTCACTTTCAAGAGGAAATCTTCTCTTCTGGTCGACGTCGACGATCCTATTTCGGAAAGCGAGACCGAAGAAGACAACGAAGAGAGAGAAAGAGTCAAGACGAGGTACGTTTCGACTATTGAGTGTTATATTTGCTAAAACTCTTTAAACGAAGAAAGGGCGTGTCTTAATCGACGCAGAAATATGTTTGCAGGTCCGAAAGAAAGAAACGGGAACCTGTCGGCAGGAAGAGGTTGGAGTCGAGCAGCCTCGTGACCACGCCCGTGCTGGACGACCACCTGGTGGACTACCACCGGCATCACTTGGTGCCGGAACAGGATCCCTTCGATTTGAAGTATAGGCTCTACGCCGTCGTGGTGAGTTGTGTCTATTTCGGTTGAGTAATATTGTCTCAAGTTCTGAAGTAGAACTGAGAGAAAATTTTTGAAGTGAAACTTCTTTAGGCGCATGAGGGTAAAAAATTTACGGAACGTCACGAAGATGTGCAGCGTTTTTAGTCGCAGAGAAAGGGAGAGAGCGATTGGAGAGTGAGAAAGGGTGAACGTAACATTATATGAAAGTATTCGAAATCAAATAATTTATTGAAACCTCAATTGACGAATGAAATATATAAATATAAAATACTTTATAACAACAAATGATCATTTGATAGACCGTTCTTAAATTCCGTATCCAGTCCCACACGGGCCAGTTGTCCGGCGGACACTACGTGGCCTACATCCGCCACCCCAGCGGCACCTGGCTCTGCTACAACGACAGCTCGTGCCGCGAGCTGCCCCTGCCCCCCGGCGCCTCCGCGCCCCACGTGGACCCGGCCGCCGCCTATCTCCTCTTCTACGAGAGACACGGCCTCGACTACGACTCGTATCTGCCGGACGTCACCGAGCGACGACCCCTCGACGCCCCGGACGCGCTGGACCCTCAGGAGAACGATCTGAGGAAGATGTGTGCGATCGCGTAGCGGGACGGCGATCTCGCCGGGACAGATCACATTCCTCAGTTTCGGATCCTTTTCAAATTAAATTAAAAAAAAAAAAGAAATTCCGAGGCCTAAACGTGTAAAGAAAGCGTTCGGTACTCGTTTCGAAGTGTCCGTTTCGTTCGTGTTAGATTGTAGTCTGTGATAAATCCCAGTCGTGCAGCTAGATGTCAAAAACCAAATTCCAACATTTCCATTGTCGACTTAGACGGAGACCCGCCTTGCTCCCGTCTGTCGAGGGACCATTTGAGGTGCATTACCTCAGTTCGCTTGTGATTGTGGGGTGGAAAGGTTGAAGAGATGTTTGGCTTGTGATGCAGATGATTCGCCTCCTCGAGAATTTACTAATGTTAAAATAAATCTGAATGCCGTTCGACAGAATGTTATTTATAAATCTATCGCTAAGAGTATATGATGGAAACTACTCCCGACTATTATAAATAATGAAATTAAGTTAATGTAACTGTAAAAAGGAGATGTGAGTTCTGTTTATCTATATTCACCTATACGTAATAGTGAGGGCTATCGGCGGTGCCATTTTATTGCTAAATGCACAATAAGTATTATATTTTCGCAAATTTTATGAATTGAACAATTTATTTATAAGAACTATCGAAACCCGTGTATATAAGTCTGTTGGGTTTCTATTATATTATAATTAATTATTATTTAGAAGGTACTCTAAGGCATTTTTATTCAATTTTCATTCTATTAAACATTGAATTGCGATACATATTTGTTATCCGAATTTAATTTATTATCCTTGTGCAATAAAATTATTATTTTGTATTTTGTGTTTTAATGAATCGTAAAAGATAAAGACTTTCATTTTTATATTTATGACTGATGCGGATGCTCTTATTATCTATTTTAAATCTTTAAAAAACGGCAACGCATTCTAGCAATAAGAACAGCCTTGCGATTCTGTAACTCACTTTTCGAACTCTCACAACGGTTTTCGCAGCGGCGGTCACGCTCAAATCAGTCGTGAAGCAGACATTTTATGATTTGGCATTCTGATAAGGTCCATCCTTGTAGTTAATTGTTTATCAGAATGCCAAATCTTGCTCAAAAGCGCGACCGCGGCTGTGAAAACCGCTGTGTGAGTTCGAAAAGTTAGTTACAGAAACGCAAGGCAGCGGTGGCTCTAGAGTAAATAAATTTAGAGAAGTATACTTTTTAAATAAAGGTGCGACTGTCAGACTTTGCACTATCTAAAGATATTAATCTTGGTAAACAATTCTATAACTTAGTAGTTTTTAAAGTGTATATGATTTTTTACATCAAATTAAAAATTAATATTTAGATTAGAATTATATTTAGGCGGTCGACTCGTAGCGACCGCGGGACCACTCCAATTAATAGCATATAAGGAGTATACTAGCCCAGACTTTCTCAAGGGATATATTTCTATATACAATATCGTTCAACGCGAAAGATATTACCGATATTTTATTCACACATCTTTGTTTATCTATTATTTTTATTAATCGATACACTTTTAGATATCTGTAGTGTTTGAAGGTAAGTTGTCTATAGTAATGTCAATAAAAATATCCTATATGGCAACATATTCAGCAACGGAAGCCGCCATTTATGTGACGTCATGGGCGGAGTTTAGTTGAAGATCGAATTCGGATTCGGTTGGCGGGTGCGGCCATCTTGGTGAATAAGTGACCTGGCGATTTGGATTTAGTTAGTGAAAAATCAGTTGTAATCCACAATGTCCGAAAGGGAAGATAATGTGTACAAAGCTAAATTGGCCGAACAGGCCGAGCGTTACGATGGTAAGTATTTATTTTCGTGTTCGCTTTAAATGCAAGAACATAAATTCCATCCTATTTTTGCCGACAGTTGAAAGATGATTTAGAAATTGTTTCTGTAAATTTTACTTCAACGTGCTGATTTGCAGTAAAGCTCTAATTTTTCAATTGAAAACGCTGATCTTACATTCAATTATCTACATAAAATGAGTGAACTTCAAATCAGTCGTTTGGGTTAGGCTTGGTCAACGATCGATGCGTCATCCGCCGGTGGGATGCCCTTTATTAGGTTTTATGCTATACCTTACTTTAACGTGTCTATTCCACCCTAAAGCCTTATCTTTGAATGAATCAATAATGGCAAATCATCCTTAGGTTTCATAAGCTAAATCAATCCGAGAAATCGATGAAATAAAAAGTTGAGTTTTTCTCAAAGCTGAGAGTCGATCGATGTCATCGAGCTCGGTGAAGCATATCGTACCTTCGAGAGTAATAGTCAATAGATGAGACGTGGAATGTTCTAGATAAGAGGGCTAATGGCGAAAGGTCGCCAACCCGTGGCCGGGTTTCGCCTATTGTTGCAGATAGTGCAGTTGTAAAAGTCGTCGATTATCATTCTTGAGATAAAAAAGTCTTGACTTACGAAGTTATCTTCAATTTTTTTTCTCTGTAAAAATGTAATAATTTAAGGTTGCCGTATAGTACTAATGAATGGCGTAAGTGTTCTCCATGTACATAAGTATTCTGTCTGTGACAAATCTTGTTTCAAATAGATCAGTGTCAAATGTGGTTTAATGTAATTCTATACATAGGTCAGTTACAATACTTTTACTAGAATGCATTAATGGAGCTGTGATTAACAATCAAATTAACATTATACTTAATTGATTTAGGATGAGGTCATTAACACACAGATAACCCTGAACGAAACTTATCTATGAACAGAAAGCTAACATTTTTATTGACATTGTATAGAAAACACATTATTCATATAGTCTTGTCAAACATATTATGTAAGATAACATTACAGAACTATAGGGGATGATATTGATTGTATTTAAGATTATTTTAATTTCATTGTAAGCAAGTACTTTGACTGAATTGAAACATTTCAGAAATGGTTGATGCTATGAAAAATGTGGCTTCCCGCAATGTATCAGACAATGAACTCACAGTTGAAGAGAGGAATCTCCTCTCAGTTGCATACAAGAATGTCATAGGTGCCCGCCGAGCATCCTGGAGAATAATCTCTTCCATTGAACAGAAGGAAGAAACAAAAGTAAGTTCTAATAATTATATCTGAATGACAATTTAATCTATCAAGAAAAAGCAGGATAATGTAAAATATTTTAAGATACAAAATTATGTTTACCAGGAAACTAAATGTTAAATCTTTAAATTCTTAAGCTACTTTTGTAGGAGAAATATTGTATAACTTGCAAGCAGCAGTCTTGGCTGGGCACGAGATAAAAGATTAACTACATAAGACATTATAATTCCCACTGCGCTAGACCTTTATCTAATTATGCTGAATGTTAAACGGGCTGATGTCTGAACGTGCATTAATTCATCTGGGATTTGTGAATTCCTCTGAGACAATGTTGCCTTGCTTTGTTTACATAATTCATTGTCTTTCTCTTTATTAAATTGTTTGATCATAGGCAGACATAATTATGTATTATTTTAGATTGAATCTTTTTATGAACTATGTATCACGTATCTTGAAATGTTACAATTATTTGAACACAACTTTAAATATTGATTAATTTATATTTAACAAAATCTGAAGCTCCTTGCACTATTTCATATTTTTAAAAGTTGCAACTATTTCATATTTTTACAGCTTTAATACATGTTAAGATAACTAACTATACAGATATTATTTATTGCTTTTTTAATTAAGTATAGTAGTTGTCACTTGAATAAACAAATTCTCCTGCTGTCTAATCTTTATCAAAAGCTAGAGAAAGATTTAATGTCACTAAAATGAGATGCAAATTATGCTGTTAGATTCCTTCATATTCGTAAACTTAGTATGAGTTTCATACGATCAAGTGCCAGGAGAACTTATTCCTGAAATAATAATGATTGATTACACAATTAAATAAATGAAAAGTTACTCAGTCTCTTTGACATGAGTGATGAGTCACAGTTAGGCACTTTTACAAGTGACTAAGCATAATTGTGTGAGATCCAGGCCTTCTATCACCCACTCACTTTTATGGCATGTCTGCGATCCTTAAAAACCACTAAAACTATTATTTGGCACTTTTGAGGCAACCAAAAGGTGGCCTTGTATTCAACTCAAATTTAGTTCTACAATATAATTAATGGAACTAAATATTAGGGTATTGATCATGATCTGATCAGTACATTTATGCTTAGCATGTGTATAATACGCATTTTATTTACTAAACCTACATATATTTGTTTTTGCCAGTTTCCTGTTTCTGCCAAACATTTTGATATAAGATAACATACATGAAAAGATTATGACAAAAAGTCATGTTAAATCAGTATTAATCAAGTTTTGCTCATTAGTTTAGTTTTTACGGATTAATAGATTCCCGGGTAGTTCATATATTTAATTAAATATAATAGTTCATTTACAGCAAACTCGATAAGAAGATGAGATGAAAAGTGTGTAGCTTAACATCTATATCAATTTTACAAACGCGTTGTTGTATGGGCGTGTCCAATGATCGATTATTATAAGACGTAACAGTTCATTCATAATATTTTCCGCCCAAATTCACAAGTACAGCTATGAGCCATACAAGTAGAACCCAAAGCATATCGATTATAACCTTTGTTTTCTTAATGTGGGTGTAACATGCCTATACGTTACGTCACTGTAGTGACACTTTGTAGTAACTGTTGCTTCAATTACAACCAATTAAACAGTTTAAAAAAGTAAAAACTCTTCTAAACATTTTTATGCCAAAAAAAAGTAGTGAGAGAATCGTTTATTAGAATTGCGTGCCGCACCCCTTCAGTAGTATGCCGAATGGGCACATTGTAACTGTGACTGAAAGCCAAAACTGTATCCATGAATACATAATGCTGTGAAGTGACCCACTTACCCTAATTAGTAAACTGTGATTATGCGAGGGAACAGACGAAACGATTTCTTTTCGAATTAAGCAGGTACTTAAACTTTCATTGACGTAGTCATAATTTAATGTATGACGCTGTCGAATACTTCTCTAAACTAATTTTAAACTTACGTCTTTTAAAGAATTGCAATTCTTCTTTATTTTAACGTGAATTATTCTAAGAAAACTTCTTTCGGGGTGGTGCTACGCTAAGCAAACGAGGAATTATACACTTGCATAAAGGCCGCCCCACGACCGTCCATGACCTGTCGAGCGGGGCAGACAAAGGCTGTACGGAATAATTCATGTTTCAGGGCGCAGAGGACAAGCTAAACATGATCCGCGCCTACCGCAGTCAGGTGGAGAAGGAGCTGCGTGACATCTGCGCGGACATCCTCAGCGTCCTCGACAAGCACCTAATACCCAGCTCGCAGACCGGCGAGTCGAAGGTCTTCTATTACAAAATGAAGGTAAAACAAAGAATTACTGTTATTGTTTTTACGTTTTTGTTGTAACTTTTGTGGTGGTACTATTTATTACTTGATGATAAAATCTACGTGGAAGTAAAAAATTAAAATTCCCATTTTTATTTCATTTGGCTTTCGGATAAAATTTCGGTAAATTTCGAATATAGAGAAGTAATGATATATTATTATTTATTATTAAATTCACACTTACCTCTAAGAAAACGGTGTTTGTATAGTATTGTTATGTAATGAGTAATTATTAATTTACCTATCAAATCAATTTTATCTGCCTTAGTGATAATCGCGATTACTTCCAAGCATAATATGGTTGTGATATTTTTACATACGATTGGAATGAGTCATGTAATGTAATTTTTGTTAAATTATCACATGTCATAGCGGAAACTATCGTATCCAACCCAAAAAGCATTGCAGGGAAATTCCCATAAAAGCAATTTTCCTGATTGAAGAGAAATTAATATCCATTTCGTTTTCGCATACCTTAATTTATTCAATTTGCGTTCCGTTTCTCTCGCAAATCTTATTTTGCGGTAGAATGTAATTCATAAGCGTGTCGAAGATTTCTTCATAGCTTTTGTTGTGGTTCACTTTAAAAGCATTCGGATTATGATCTTTGATAAATTAATCACGAGTACGGGATTACTATTTCTTCAGTACATTATTATATATGTACACTCAAAATTTCATATTAGAAATTATAGCTTAGATAGATTTAAGTGAAAGCGTTATTTACATGCATACAATACTTTGAGATTGAGATGATGTGTTCTTTTTTATGAGGCATAATATCTCAGACCAAACAAAGTCATAACTATGTCCCGTTTCCCTTTAATCTTTTGAGGAGCCAAGTGTATCAGAATTTTGTATCTAGTAAATTTAGCTCCCCCAACCACCTTTATGCACAAGACAGACTCATAATTGTTATATTACTACTGATATTGGCGCACATATCACGGTCATAAATGGGCCATAGTATCGTAGTAACTGAAACTGGAATGATCAATATTACGCTCAAAAATCTTGGCACTCACCCTGCTTACGTAATGCTGGAACTGAGCTACCGTTAAATTACTACGAAAATTATTTTTACGACCGACTCACGCGAATGCTACCGCTCGTTGTGCACAAAGGTGATTCAACGTTGCTTTTATTTCTTGATCTAATCGTCACGTAAGCTTGAAAAAATTTGATGGGCAGTGAAATATAATTAATTAGTTAAAAGATACACGTATATAATTTTTTTTATATACAATCTGTTTTGTAGGTCACTTTGCCATGATAACGCACAAGAGCTCAACGATCTTAACGATTTTAAAAATTTGAATTAAATCTTAAAATAGTAAAAATACAATGAATAGTTTCCATTGATAATTTTTACAAGAGACGTTGCCGTTTTGTGTTTACTGTTTTGCGAAAGTAATGGAAATATGTAGTAGTAGGCAAAGGACTTACTTACCTTTCCACATCTAAGTCGATTTGTCCGCTGTCAACGAGATTGGTCATGTAATTTGTCCACGCGCAGGAGTCGATTTCTTATGCGCACGTATTAATCTTAAGTCTTACGAATAAAGAAGTTGTGATTTGGAAATACCCAATATGAATTGATAATAGATGTAATAATACTGCTGGTGGCTTAAACACCTAGGTGCAGAAACACCAATTAACTATTTATAGGTAGAAATAAATGTGTTATATGTGTTACAACAAATATTCTTTTTTTAAACATCACTAAAAGGTAACCGATTGACTGAAGTGCCGCAAAAAGAAGTAAAAACCTTCTCGGAAACAGCCATTAGTTTCTTACTAAAACCTTAATAATGTATTTGGTTCAAAAGTGACTATAATTCGTTTTATGTAACAAGAACTAGTACGTCATAAAATAATAATTTCCATACAAATAATAATCGTCGTACATGCAACATATATATCGACTCATTTGTTATGATAGGTTATACTATTATAACAACATGTTTTGAACGATGCTCAAAATTCTTTGATGTCGCCGACAGCTCTGTCACACGCGCCGCTTCGTGCTTTGCACTTTACATCTAGGAAAGTAACTATCTTTTGGGTAAAGATCATAAAATCATATGATGCTACGTATGGTTTTTACATTAAGTTTAATAACGTGAGTTAACCCAATTTAATCAAACGTGAAGCTATTGAATTTCATTACAGAGATACGTTTATCATAGGCAACACGGGGCACACATTAGGTTTAGTTGAGATTTATTGAAATTTACATACGACACTTCTGAACATCTAAGAAGAACTAGCAGTTACTAGCGAGCCAAGCTAATGCGAGTCGTTGCCGTTTTTCACCAATATTCTTAAGGGGGCATTTTATATTGCAGGGCGACTACCACCGGTACCTGGCCGAATTCGCAACGGGCAATGACCGCAAGGAGGCGGCGGAGAACTCACTGGTGGCGTACAAGGCGGCCTCCGACATTGCCATGACCGAGCTGCCCCCCACACACCCCATCCGTCTCGGTCTAGCGCTCAACTTCTCGGTGAGTAATGTATATGTGACTTGGTCTCGATTAAAACAAGTTAAAAATCTTATTTGGACACTTTATTTACAAATCATGCCTTTATTATAATTATAAACTATGTGGGCAATAAATAAAGAGACCGCTAATTTATAAGCTGAATCAGACCGTTATCTGATAACTAAATATTAGTAGATAACCGTAATGATGAAATAAGATGTTCAACAAATTAATGATATTAAACTAACCATCCTATTATACATTAGCCGTTAACTGAATGTATTTAATGTTTTACAGATGGCTCAGCTTGAGTTTAGCCATAACAACTATTTGGGCATTTATGTTAAATGTCATTTCTCGGTGAAATAGCTATTTCCAATAATTAGTGCGTCACGCGATGATATCATTGACTGCTGAAGAGTTCTGATAAATATTGAGATGTAAGAAAAGTTTGCATTGTTTGGCCGACTGCCAAATGCGTTACTTGGAGACATTGGGCATCGGACATAAATGACCATTTCTGATATTAGTTTTAAAGTGATGATATACACGAAATCGGTGATCGATTACCAGACTCTTGCAGATTCTTCGTTATTGAGAAGTGTTTTAATAATTGATTAAACCGTGACCTGCTATTGTGCTTCTAGGTGTTCTACTACGAGATCCTAAACAGCCCGGACCGCGCGTGTCGGTTGGCGAAGGCCGCCTTCGACGACGCCATCGCCGAGTTAGACACTTTGTCGGAGGAGAGCTACAAGGACTCGACGCTCATCATGCAGCTGCTGCGGGACAACCTCACCCTCTGGACCTCCGACATGCAGGGCGACGGCGAGTCCGGTACGTTGGTGTTTCCTAACATTCAATGAATGTAGTTTCTCCCTTCTCTAACCTCGAGCCTCTCCCTTCTGCAGGTGAAGCGGAACAGAAGGAGCCCGCGCAGGACGTGGAGGACCAAGACGTGTCGTAATGCCGTTCGCGGCGCGTTTAATTTATATAAAAACATTACTATAGTCTCGTCTCGTTAAGATCCCTTCGACGACTCCACCCACTAACAAACAGACAAACATTGGCAGCCATCAAAACTATATTGTTATCGTATAAACGTGTACTCGATATATTAATAATGGAACGTTTGTTTCGCGTATAAATTTTAAACAGTACTTTGGTATTGCATTTTAATGTATGTTGCTAAGAATGTATTTTCTTAACGTTAAAATTGATCTCTACTGTTGAATTGTAGCTTCCCCTTCCCCCTTCCCCGCTCCTATTAGCGTTCGTTAGTGACTCTCGTACCGCCTGGGATCTTATAACTTCAAAGTGGTCGCTATCTTCACATCCGTGGCTACTCTCTAAGAACTGTAAATTTTCTAAGTATTTTATACCGTGTGTAAAATTAATGTATTAAAAGCTGTTGAATCTTATAACGAACACTAAAGCGGCAGAATCGATCGATGCGTTCATTGCGTTCGTTGCGTTTTGGCGAATAGTGGTTTGTATGTTATCACGCGAAAGTAATAGATGACGTCGTATCGTCCGTCTGGTTCGGTTTGCACAAATAGTCGTTACGTCAAGTGTCCGGGACTTCCCCGCATTACAAACGTTTGGAGTATTCACACTTGCATCGCTTTAATTACTTACGAGTATTGTGATAGAGATTTGTATATTTAATTTATTTTATAATTTCGCATATTTCTCGAGAATATCATTGTGTAGCGCTATTCATGTTATCTGTACGATTTTACAGGACGAAAGGACGGTAGTTGTAAAGTTGTGCTAGGTTTAAGGTTAGCACTTGGTGAATAATTTATTTGCGAGCTAGAGTCAGATACATTCCATCTCGTATGCGCAAGCGCAGCGCGTGCCGTGCCGAGTGCGCGCCCGAGTAAGATATTAGCGTTATTTTATTTGAATTTGTAATATTGCATATATTTTTGTTATTTTATCCACAAAAAATACTGATGCAATTAATTAGCCTTAGTGTTATGCAATATTGATTTATGTCCTACCAACTACTGAAAATTTATTGTAAATGACAGTGTAAATCTAATAATAAAATTCAAAAGTCCACAGTGTAGTTTTATTACGGCCTTCCCTTAAACCGTTCTCCTGTCTGTTGCTTTCTTTGTAACTCACTTTTTAGAGATAAAATATAAATGACTAAGTTTTATTATTAATGATTATCATAACAAAACTGCAACTCCAGACTGGAGCTATTTTTAAAACTTACAAACTTGACTACACATAGTCTAGGAAATGCCATTAAGTTAACAGGCAACTGTTGAATTGAAGACAATTTTATTGCACATTTCTAGCTATTATGGGACTAAAATAGTTTACGGTCCATCTCTGTGCCAACACAGGCCGACAACGCATCTGCAAACTAGGTGTCCATGGGTGGCGTTAACTTAAGAAAGTTTTTCCTCGAATCTTACGCATCCTGGAAAAATGCTTATTTAGGAGATAATAAGTAATAGAATATGGTCCATACATATTACACATGATTTAAACTTTAAAGCGAGGCTGAGAACTTGAAACGTGGTTTGAGGTAATTAAAATTAAGTGAGCGCCATCTATTGACTTAAGCGTATACTAGAACGTAAAGGAAGTAGTTTGGAAAAGGTGGTTTCATCTTCAAGTAACGTATACGTTTAGTTTTACCTTTTTTTTAAAGATGGCAGTAAAAGAATTTAAGACGAATTAATTTAACCGTTTTACCGTTGTAATTGGCATGATGGCGTTAAACCAAATAACCAAACGTGCATGAAAAACAACAAATTTTCCTTTTTTCATTAAGATTTATTTATTTAACACGTAAAATAAATCATCACAAATTATAATAATTTAGTATTAAGGACAACCTTATTGCTTCTTAATAAAATAAGCGCATAAAGTGCTAAACTACATAAGATATTCATTAACTTAAACATAACGAAAGTAGCTAAATTATGTAAGACGTAAGGGATACGATGTAGACAATTAGTGCTTGTAAAGTAGAGCTTTAAAGAAGCATAGAGAAAGAGCAAGCTAAGCTAATACATTTAAGTAAGAGATTGATAAATGATTATTCATATTACAATCATGGAAACATTTGCCGGCTTTTACCAGCTACTATTTCCAGTAATAAGATCGGTTGGAGTAGTACAGTGTGGCGTATGCAAAGAAATACATAGGTATTACCTTTTAAACAAATTGAGTTTTCTTTAAACTTCTTCATATTTATATTTATAAATGTGGGCGTTTTTAAAGCGTTTTAGTGATTGTGAGTGAAGGTTTTTTAGTGACCTTCGATTCCCCGCGTAAGTTCCCCGAAAACATTCTACTTTAGGCTTAAAAATCACATCTCAAAGAGCCTCCAGCCCAATAGCCCATTAGAAAAACATTTTATTTAATGAAATCTAAATCTGTGTTTGTTCTAGTACAGACTAACTAACTAAATATATTCAATTAACTACTGGATGTTTAAAGTTTAGCCATTTATTGATTGGTTATATTTAAAACGAAGCCAATTTATAAGTGTTGTCCTTTCAGTTTCTTTCAGTAAAGCTTACAAATATATCTACAAAAATATGATATGAAGCTTTTTAAAATTTAATGAATTTTTATTCTAACTAAGTCGCGGACATCGGCTAGAAATAAATAAAATTAAAGAGCTATGTCCCTGACCGCTTCTAATCTCAGCGACAGCGGTAGTCGAGAGCTTGAGGACGCGGCTTTGTGGGTTCATTCGTTTGCTTTTATATTCAAGGCGTACTGTCGTCGTTATCTCGCGTTTTGCGTTCTCCACGTAACCTGCATAGCGGTGGTTAACACTGGCTTTCAGGGCGTATGAGATTTAATTATACATAAGCATGAATAAGAAAAACAACCATGTTTGCGGGGTCATTTATATTTACGTATTAATTTATAAAATAAAATGCAAGAATAAAGGTTTTTACATATAATAAATGGGCCATTGAAATTTAAAAACAAAAACCTTTAAGAGCTTAGATGGTTTAAAACTCTTCTGAGATCCGAATGTAAATAAATGAAAAAACCCCAGGTAAAACATTCCTACAACACGGTAGATTGGTTTCGCCTTGTAGGAGTATTATGGCATAACGCGCTTGCATGACCCATATAATGCGTTATGTTCAAATGATTCAAGTTTAACTTTTCTCGTTAAAGGGAATTTAAATCGAATATTAAGAAAAAACTATGTTATGAACTAAATCATTATAAATGACATAGTATAAAAATAAAACGTGTGCAATCTCCGCGTTATATAGGAGGTTACCCGTGTTATACGAGGGACTGATCGCGTAATATGAAAATGCGTTATAAGAGTACCATGTTATAAGGGGGTTTACTGTAGTTCTTTTTAAAAACTCAGGGAAATATAGGAAACATCAACTTTGTATCAATAGATGGCGTTACAATGGCAATATTTAAGTAGACCTTAATCATAATATTGAATAGTTATCCGTCAACTTATGACTAATGTCTTTCGCTGAATGATTGTTGAAAGCACTCGAAATGTCAAGTTAAGTAAATAATGTTATAAATTCGCGTCTATATCCGTTAAAGAAGTTATTTATGGCGAACATGGCATGGAGGATGTGTCTTCAATGTAAATTTAAGTTTAATTATTGCATTGGTGCATTTCGTACACTTGTACCACGAGTATGCAAACTGCCACGTCTCAATACAAGAGTGTTAGATAACAATTAAACTTGATTTTGATCACATTAATTATTATTTATTTTGATATATACGTACCAAATAAATCCTTAGTTCACCTTATATCATAAATAGCTACACCAGACTGGTCTATATCTATTATCACTGGATGAGATTGTCACTACAGATCAGGCTCTATATATTTGTTGAACAGAGAAAAAAAAGACAGAATGATATGATATAACTGTCAACTACAGACCACAGATAAAACCGTAAACATATGTTTTAACTTTACTATTATAAAATTCCAGTACTGCTTTCCACCATTACACAATATTACAATACCATTACACTTTACGTTACCACAATGCAAGCCGTATCTCGCATAATTTGTACGTTATGCAAAATGAGATCGTTTTATGGAGCATTGGAGCACTTTATAAGCGTTGATTGTACTCGTATAAGTGATTATGAGGTGTCGATTTTGCATTTTAAGGGCTTCGTTTTCTTAACACACGTAAGGTTTGGGTTTTCCATTTGACTCACGTATTTATATTGGAAATCTATATTAATAATATAAAGAGGAAAGACTTGTATGTAAGTATGTTTGTAACGAATTGTCTCAAAAAGTACTGGACCGATTTTAAAAAAAAAATCACCATTTGAATGCTATATATCACTGATTAATAATTTTAATTGGAAGAAAATAATAAGGTGTAAAAAAATGCCTTTAAAATATCATTCAACGCATGCGCTGCGAAAACTATTGATGATAGAAACAAAATAGTGTTCCACAATATTAAAGAACACACTAATATCTACAAAAAATGTATAAAAAATATGTTGACGACTATCACACACAATAATGAATACTGTCTTAAACAATCCCATTAGCGCTCATCTTTGATACATACCTGATGAGGAGGTGGCCTACATTACGTCTGCACTTCAGGTTAAAATATAAATGATGTGAACATGTTGAATGCCACTGCCCTACTGAACTTGTTTGAACTGAGAATAGACTATAGAGAGTGGAGGGCAGCAATGGCGCAGTCATTCACTCATTCAGTTCATAGGTTACTGACCTAACACTAGTTCCGAAATAAAGGAATTGTTTAAAGAGGTTTGAATGGCTTTTCTTTTTAAATTTGTTTGAGATGATTATAAATTAGATATCATGACTTCCTAAGACAATATTTCAGTATCTTTCTGATAGCAACAAAAGCGTTTCCTGTTTATAGATATTTCTGTTTACAAATTGTAAGAAAACTTGTTCAAGAGTATTTTTTTTATACAGAACTGTTAAACGTCTTGCTGCAATTCCACCCCATCTTAAATGAGATACGGCGTATTGAAGGAACCTTTTATAAGCAGCTTGAATAAACCCATGTTATACTCATGCCCAAACAACTGTAAAGGCCAAGGAATTCCACTCCATCGCTGTTTTCACAAGAGAAGACAATGCACATCGAATGTAAAGCGTGCTTCTAGACGAGCGTAGATTGAAGCAATAAGTCACAAATAGAAATAGTCAATAGAAATACGAATCAACCTTTCATAAACGAAAAAGAAAACACGCAGAATATCGATTTGTATTGCCTTACTCCATACAAATTCAAAAACTCGTAAAAGCTCTACCAGCCCTCAATCCGTACGTCTATAATTAATTGGGGTTAATTAGTAAAAAACTAACGTGAGCATTAATCACTAACTGTTACTTCATTCTTGCGAAGTAATTAAAAATGACGAACTATGACTGAATTCAGCTCGACCCAAATTCAGGGTTGCTGCGCTTCAAGATTTATTTATTCACGACATCTATTCATAGGAGTGGCAACACCAGCGATCGTTGGAGCACTGGAGTGGCTCAGTTGACATTGAGTTACATTTCAGGAATCCGTTTATTTAAATATGGAATGTATACGAGTTGAAGCGAACTTCAGTGTTTCCTTTGTACAATATTTTTACGTTTCATAAGTAGAGCTTGTTTACGCACATTGTTTATAAAAATGAAAGATAGTTTGAGCAATGACTGTTCATGTGAAAGTGAATAATCTATTTCACAATTTACAATTATAGCTTAGATAATTATAGAGGATTATTAAGCTTTTGGTAAAACAAATATCACAATTTTAAAAGACTCAAACCCCTACATTGCGTTTACTGTTTAATAACGAAAGTACTAACACTCGCCACACGTCTGCCCAGCTGACGGCTAAAAGTTTGCGGGCCTCATCAAAGTGCCATTCTGGAACACGAAGTAGTGAATAGAAAACTTGGGACCTAAACTTTATGCAAATTTTCGTGTAAACTTAGATTTGTATTTTGTATTTTTCTGGCTGGCATTCTGAACATTTTGTTCATCAAGATCTCGTAGAAAAACTTAATTGATAATTTAACGGTGCTCGTGGTGGGAAATAGATCCTTTTTTAGCACGAGATAGTTTGTGAAACATCTAATGGAATAATGAAATCCATAGATTTACTTATGAGAATCTGTATTAATATAATTGAAGTCATGGTGTTTGTAACGAAGATATAGGAATAATCATTGGGGTTATGAAATGTCTGTTTTCTCTCGATAATTTACTTTACCGTAAGAAGAAGAAGCATCTTGGTGAGCAGCCAGGGTTTAAGAGTTTAAGCGTTGAGAGTTACCTTAGAGTTGAGAGTCGCACGCTCAAGTCGCTAGCCCTAGGATGAAGATAGATAAACTAAAAACAATACAATAAAAATGTATCGCATACAGTAAACGTACTTAGCATTACTTTGGTATTTGAGTTAGTTCTTATTGTGCTCATACGCAAATTGAAACAGCGGAGTTCCGTAAAGTTAAATATTTGTACTCTGAATGCAATTGAGGTTGCCTTGTTTCCGTTTCATATGCAACATTATTTAAATATGAATGATATTTATAACTACATGTATGCTCGTGTAATTGTGGGTATGTTAAGGGCTGTAAAAATGAGCATTTTGAAAATGAGAATTAAACATTTTATTAAGCTTTTATATTTCTAGTCTGCGAATCTTCCTAATTACAACGATAACTTTGGTATTCAAGGCAAAACAAAATGAATTACTTTCATAGAATTAGCGTCTAGTATTATGGAACAAAGCACTATTAAAGAAATCGAATAATTAATTAAGGAATTATCAAAAAACTTATTATACTTATAAATTTTAAGAACCAGCCACTAGATGGCGCTGCCACACAAAATGTTTTCTCACATTTCCCGCATAAAGCACCTACGTCGTAGTAATTAGTATGCGAAAGTTAGTGCATTAAGTTCTTAAGTAAGAGGCAACGTGTGCAAATACGCTAAACTATATAAAATTTAAAAACTTACATAAGAGAATTTTTGCAACTAATTTGATTTTTTAACCTTTTATAAAATCCAATGTATGTATTTTAAGGAAATTAACCTTATACAACTTGCTAAATTGTCAAATACAGACCAGTAACGTCTTACAGGACAATATTGCTGTCCCGTATGCATTCCCAAAAACCGCAGAAATTTCATTGCAAAATTGCAAAATTTGCAAAAATCAACCCATTCCAATTCTTCAAAATTATAACGGATTATACAGTACTTATCTGGAGCTGGATATATTCGGTAGTGGGCTGATCGGCTTTGAAGAAAGCATTGTTATGTGCCTATCTCATACCTAATCTACTGTTTTGCTGAAGAATAAGCATAAGCTAGTATTTTTATTGCATTTTTTTTTTGGTTGTGTTTACCAAAATTGACATTTTTTTTAAAAGATATTGTATTATGTATAATGTGGTAAGATTCAATAAATAAATACAATAAATTCTCCCTTGTCAGCAAACCGATAAATTAACTTAAGTATATTTTTATCGAAATTTCTCTAAACTAATATTACAATGAGAATTTTACATGTTATACATGTCTATAAGACTAATGTATGTATTTCTGTAAATAAATAAATGTTGATCTATAAATATAATTTTGCCTTATAATCTAATTTGTAGGAAAGGCAACAAAACGCCGGAAGTATTTTGCTTACACATTGTCTGAGGGTCACAAGGATCTCTCAAGGTCTCTGGCACAATGACATGCATATTGGTGATTGATGTACCACGCTGTACTACGCAAGTATAATCCATCGCGCATTTCACCAAGTCCGAACTACATGGTATTTACTTTGCACCAGGGTAAATAACCGAATTTGACTGCACTGCACTGTTCATAATATACAACTAATACAGCAAAAAAAACTTCTTATGAACGTCAAAAAAAGAAATATACATTAAATGTATCTAATTTTACATTTACTGCCAGTTCTCTGGCAGAACTGGCAATAAACTCTCCACCACTCTATTTAATCGTTACGTTTTTTTGTTTTACACAATGTAAGGAGCTGCAACCATTACCTTCGTCGTCACCATTTTCACAAAATTTAATACTCTGTGGTCGGTAAATGTAACACAATACGATAATAAAATGTTAACTAAAATAAAATAAAAAACAAAACCTCTAACAAATGGACATATTCAAACAGTGGAAGTTAAGTGAAAATTCTATAGTTGGAAAATATGCAAATTGTCTTGGTAGGAATTTGGTTTTCCACGTATACAAATATATCATGATTATAATTTGTGTAATTTTAAAAAATTGCTCCACTAAGAAATATCATAATCAAAATCAAAAAGCTTTAGCAAGAAAAGAACTCTTTTATGTCCCAACACCGTGGGAGAAACAGCAATGACTATTAATTTTGTTCCCAATCCTACCGAGCAATAACAGAATGTAAAAGAAATTTTTCTGCTTAATCACGACTGAAAAATGGCTAATGATAGCTATTAGCTGTTTCTCTTAAAACGAGAAAACTGTAGCTGGTGTTCGCGATTTCCTGTACGTTCTTCGTGGAGGAAAACGAAGAGCATGTCTAAGACTCTGAGTAATTTCAGGTATATTCAGTAATTTCAAATATTTATATTTAAAAATGATTTAATTGTAAATGAAAGCATGCATAATTCAGCATTTGAGATGACAATAATATTTCAAGGCATTAATTATTCTTTTTCAATCCGAAAAAATATAATAAGTATATAAAAATGAACTTGTAACTTATAATAAATTCGTTTGAAGAGAATTAGTATACTTATTAAAGATCGAACTTTGGGTTATATTTCGTGTTGGTTTCGTCGTGGAAATCCTTCACGGTTATAAACACTGGTTAATTTATATCTTTTTCTTTATTTGTAAGAAAAAAGAAGATATAAATGCACATCTGGGGATCAAAATATACATGATAGCAGGCTTGAAATTTTCGTAAGTTACCTTAAGTAAATAAATGGAGGCTTTGCCCAAAATATTCTTGCTCATTCTAACAGAAAACCTATACGGCTTCCATTGATTGAGTAGTGACGTCTTAATTTAAAGTGTCTATAGTGGGGTAATTTAAGGGGAAGATAATTTCAAAGGGCAATAGGGTAGATATAAATGCGCGCGCATGCACACCTCGTGCAACGTAGACCAGTACTGGAAGTCACAGTCAGTATTCATTAAGATACTGGTTAGGACACACGTCTGTTCTTGATTCAATATTTCACGCGCGTTTTTGTGAACGAATATTTAAATTAAACACAATAAGTGTATTTATAATGTGAGGCTGCGTGTTAATTTTTATGTGATGAATTGTGTCGAGTTTGTGATGTGATTACATTTTGGCCGCACTTGTAAGTAAAGTTTTCTATACTTTTATTACTTCGCACTTAAAAAACGACAACATTTCAAAGTACACGGGTACATTACGTTACGTTATTATGCTCATAGATTCGTAATAAAATGTTTCTCACACGTAATAATATTAAATAGTATTTGTCTATTTAAAAAAAAATTGTATAAGTTCGTTCGTTGCTTGGGTGGCTTGGTGGAGAAAGAAAGGTAAGCTACGGTACGTTAGGCTATATAATTAATAATTGCTCGGATATCGAAAATGTAATTAACTTAGTCTCGAATGGTCTTGTTACCCATTAAAATTTGTTATATAACTACTTTAAATAATGTAATGTAATATGAGGTACATTCTAATATGTTAAAATATATGGTAATGTTATTAAAATACTTATCACGTTCTAGTAATTCCCAGCAACTCATTGAGTTTCGTAGACACCATTTTTGACGGAGGTCCATAGACGATGCCATAAGGGCCAACACATTTTACAAATACTGAATAAAGATATAATGATCTTAAATTTGTTATAATGCATAAAAATAAATCAGATTGATTGTTTATCATATATACGGGTATATTTATTTTTTTATTTAACTATGTAAAACAGCTTAAAAAAACTAAAATGTATATTCTACGATACAAAATCTACTGAGTGCCATTAATTTTTATACAGTTTTCATTATTATTTCTATAACTCTTTTTGTTACTTACTTAATTAATTTTAGTCTATTGTAATATCTTTATAATTGAAAGGCTCGTTTATAATTTAATAGAAAAACAGATTTTAGAAACCATTGTTTAATAAAAACACACCAATTAGTATTATTTAAAAAAGACAAAAAATATACAAATAAAATTTAACGTCAATATTCAATAGTTTTAGATGATTCCGTAGTACCGTCGGCAACGCTTTGAAACTTGATTTGTTAATGAAATATGCAATATATTCGTTTCATGTCAAAAATTTAAATTTCTTTTCACGGTAATTAAAACATTGTAATTTTGATCAACATTTAATTTATCGATTGCCAGATTTCCTGTTAAGGATTTGTTTAAGTTTGTATGATATGGCAATGTTTACCATTTTTTTAATTACCATAATAAGGAAATGAGAAAGAAATTGCACACAGACATTTGTTCAGTTATTACTTAGGTATTAATTGAATCTCTCTCTTTAATCGGCAGCTCATGTCTGAGCGTCGAGGTAAAAGCTTCTGGAGCAGACTATCTTTTTCCACCGGTTTCTGTCCAGGCCTCTCATGTCAGTGTACAGTTTTGAGGACGATGAGTTCACTTGATCGGTCTATCTGGTTGGTGAACGGCCAAGTGATCGTTTGCATTCTGTGTTACCCAACCACGATTACTTTTTCCAAGTTCTCATCGCCTCTGCCCATTGTATGGCCGAAACTATAAATTACCAACCACCTAAATGCACCCTGGACTATATAATGACAGCCACGAAGCCACACTATCTATCTTTACATTTTAAAATAGAGATGTTTTTCTCGAAGGTTATTTAATAAGCATACATTGAAGCAACCATGGCTTTATCTATAGATTTAGATAAAATCACGTATCTACGAATGTACCTCAGAGTAATTTATCGCCGCCTGGGTTCGTATGCGAATTCAGAATGGCAGTTACACCGGATATAACCATTTGTTATTCATGCTTTATCTGAACGAGTTTGGGAACAATTCAGGATTCAAACTTTTTAACTATCTAAAAGATCTACGTGCGATATTGTAGGAATGCGTAAAAATAATAAATGGGTATTACAAACGTTTACAACCCGGAGAAATTAAAATTGTTTTTCTAAGAAGATAATGTAATCTATTTCTCTTATTTTGCCAATAAAGTATTTTTTTAGGCTCACCTGTTGTTAAGTGATACCACCATAGACATAGACATAACATTTACAATAGATACTCTTCAATAGTCGAAATGATTCGGAAATACTTCAGTGGGCAACTCCACGTTCCACATAATTATTATACCAGCCTTGTAATAGGTCTTAACCTTAACATTGGAGATTCTATAACTAGAATTTACAGATTTAATTATTTATGGATTGGTCGTCGGCGACAGTGGAAGCGAAGCCAACTCAATCTACGGCTGAGCTGGATGTTAAACAACATTGAAGCAATGCACTACTGAATCAGCATAGAAACGAGGGAATTTTAAATCGAATTGTTACCTGCGATGAAAAGTGGATCCTGCAATTGTAAGCCTTCATTCTCACATATCTTAGGCGGTACCCAGGTACATAACCTAGTCAGTGCGCTAAAAAAGATTACTCATAGGAACATGATATTTACTATCTGGTGGATCAGTGCCGGACTTTTATATCCAGATTCTTATCGAATGGCACCACACAAAGAATTGTAATCGCTCTTCCCCATTGCTTCTCCACGTCAACGCGTGAGCACACACTTCACGACAGACCATGCAAAGCCACAAGAGCTATAGCTGGAAGCTGCCACCGTACTCACCAAACATTGCCCCAAGAGATTCTTAATTTTTACGAAATTGAGAAAAAAAAATTTTTTTTAGAAAAACTTTAAGTGGGATATCACCCGAAAGGCGTACTGCGCTTTCACTGACTTCATCGCCTCCCCTCTGGCAGACTTCTAAAGTCAACAAACTGCCATCAAAATGGCAAAAATGAATAGATGATTATGATAATAAAAAATATCAAAAATTTTATACAAATCTCTACATACAACAATACAAATTTCATAGATAAAGACCTAATATAAATTATATGGAGTTTATACGAAAATTGCGTCAGATTTTGACAAAGGAGGACAGAGCAATATTTTTTTAATAATAATAATAATTCTTTATTTTCTCCCATATTACATTTAATACAAACATAACCATTACAATTAAGAAGGTATTGGGAGATTGGTTTCCAAGCTAGGTGATATGGATAAACAGGCTTGAAAGTCTTACTGAGTCACAACAAAAAAAGTAAATTTGTGGCTACAGAATCAAATTAAGCAGTAACCCTTCGTGATCATCTATGATATTATGGAGCATTATAAGTATTATTTAATATTTGGTATAAAACAGACCGATTTGGTTTACAATAATAATTGGGTTGGAACTATAATAGGTTCTCTCATCGTGAAGTTTTAACCTAATACGTGTCACAGAAATTTTAATAAAACAATTAATTAAGTTCAACCGCCTTCGGTAAAAGCATTCCACAATTCTTCCTACTTACCATTTAATTTAGAAGATTTATTTAAATACTATTAAAGTTTACTTAGCGTGGTTTCGTTCTATTTATTTAACCTAAATACGCTTCGTACTGTTTCAATTTTGCGAGAAAATTTCCTGTTTTTCATCTTTAAAGTGTATTTGTTTTAAAAGACAAGCGCGAGCAATATTGTTATAGTTAAATTAACACTAATTCAAGTGAAAAGTAGATATCAATTTATCTGTAAATGTGGTTTTATAAAAAAATATTTACATTAATATTTAATTGTGATTTTGACTTGCTATTATATATATATACAATATTATATAGTATTATTTTTTCGTTATTAATATACTCAATCACCCATGCAAACGTATGTCTTCATTTTTCTACAAATAGAATATTAATTAATTAATTTTTAGATTAAACTTTAAAACACACAAAATATTCACAAACAAAATATTATATTTGTAACCCAGTTCCATTCGCCTTTAAAATTCCTTTTTCATGCAAAGCTTTGTTGCGCTAAATGAACCATTTGCTGTGTTCAAAATACTGCTCATCATTTATCATCATTAATTGAAGCCTCAGTTTCTGAATGTAATAATCATGCAAATACACGTTCTGTCAAAATACTGATTTATTTATTTAAAAATAATATTTATCCAATGGAGTGGACGTTAGAATTAGAATTCTTGCAAGTTCTTTATCAATTATCCTCTCTTATCATCAGTCTGTCATCACTGTCGCTGATTATATCTCCACAGCAATGGTTGTCCCAAGACAATGGTGTGATTACACCTCTACGGCGCACTTCTTATCCACAACTATTTCTCTCTAAGCAAAATGTCAGTCTAAAATTTTGTTTATAATTTTCCGTCCATACATGGTCTACAGATTATTAATAATTGCAGTCTTAACACATTGTTGAAACGACTGCCTTTGTATGCCCTAATACTGCTATTAAAATGTCATCGAATGTGTGGTATTCTTCTCTTTGATTGATAGCTTTTCTCAATGAGAATGTGAATTTAATACCTAAAGAATGGCGTACATTGTCACTGACGGATCGATGTGTCGTCATGATAAAGTATTCTGGCTTAGGGGTCATTGGAAATTGAAAGAGCATACGGCTTCGAAGACGTAAGCTTTATCGAGCTTTGACAGCTTATGTCTGACATGGAAAACCTATTTAATTTCGCGTTTATATTTTCTAATCGTGTATACTCATCTTTTTTGTCTAATAAACTCTTAGTAAAATATTAGCTAAAATCTGCTATTTCCAAAGTAATCCATTTTAAAAGGTTTCTAAGCTTTACGTAATTAAAACTCTATATAATAAATTACTTATAAATCGACAATAACAAAATTTCCAGAATTGCCTAAGTTGTTTGCGGGTTTTTACCCATCATCATGCTTGCATAAAGAACGCATCTGCCCCGTTTGCACAAAAAAAATCTATGCAAAATTGTGTTTTAGTATTCTAGTCTATACCAAGACGTATTCTTAAGAATTGAAAAAAAGATTGGTTACAACATTGGTACATAGCTGGTGTTTAAACAAATGAACGTAGGTTTCATATAAATAATCCTACGTTTAACGCATTAGATTATTCTAGAAGAAGATTTTGATGATTTTGTATGGTTAACCCGAATTTATCGCGTTCGAACATTCAAATTGATAATTCACCTACGAAACATACGAGCATAGTTAAGAAATATAAGTTTTGTTGAAACCATTATGCATTAAAAGCAGCGAAGTTTATATTTTTCCGCGTAGAAATGCATAATGTAAAATTAATGTTCAGGAATTCTATGAACTTTGAATTATTCGCCTACATTCACGAAGCATCATTTTTCATTCATTGTGGCTTTTAGGATTGCGACGTTAATCGATACTAGGAACGGCATCTTTGAATTTTATAAGTATACATTGCAATAATACAGTTTTTATGTTATTTAAATTGTAACACTGAATTTGAAAAATAGAGTCTTATTTTACACATTTCATTGGTTTAGCTACAGATCGTTAGGTCTCTAAAAACACACCATTGTTGTTTTTTTATCGCCGTAAATTGGTGGTTTTTGAACGGCCCGACCAAGCAAAGATCACTGACTGACTCATGCACCCGATGACATTGGTTTAGATCAGTGATTTCCTATTTTTTCCTATTGTCCGAATTGGATCCTAATCTCTGTGCAGCAAGCATCAAGCGCAAGGATCTCACTCAATTAAAATGGTCAGTTAATTATTTGGAATTTGAATTTCAATTTTTCATTATATGTTTTAAAAATTGACTTACTGTGTTTCGTTAACAATTTCCTCTTGAGTTCTTTCTAAAACTTATCATTTAGGTTTCTTAAGTGAAAAAAAAAATATTAATATTAAAAAATTATGAAGGTTACTTATCTATCACCTTAGCTTTTTTAAAATTCTGATTAGAGGGCATCAGAATTTTAAATAAAGCTAAGGTGGGGTATGGCACAAAAAAAGTTGGGAAATACTGGTTTATAGCGTAAGGATAGATATTATTAAATAAAATATATCAACTTCATTTTTTACTTTACTCATGCAAATTTATAGTAAACCGTAATAACCAAAAGCGTATTTTTATATTTGTGAGCTTTTTTATGAATTTTTGGGGGAATTATACTCCAAATAATTTTAATATGTTTGATATTAGAAAAACAAATTCAATTAGAAGTCATAGTAAAGCAAGTTTCGATACGAAATAGGCATCGGAGTTATTGCTCGTCGTTTCAAAGACATTATTGGATTGTTGATATGACCTCAGGTTCTGAGTTCATCTTCGTATGTCTTTTGTCTCATTAATTAAAAACACAGACAAGTTCAAAATCTATTTGCTTTTTTTATGGATCGTAATCGTAGTAATGAATTTGCCATTTATAAAAATTATAATTTTATCGATAATATATACTGTATAGAATTTGAATTGCTCATATACATATTTATTTTTGAATACTTAATATCACGATCTTTGAAAAGCATCGGGAATTTTGTGCTGTGTGTAAAAGTGCTGCATCAGTACTACAGAAAATCCTTAAATTAAGTAATAACCATAAGTCATAATTAACTTAAGTAATATTGATACTCCTATTACCCAGTATGAATTTCTGTGACTGAAGTAAATGCGTATAAATATACACTGGCAAAAAGTTTAAAACACAAAAACACATAGCTGACAAACGAACTAATTGTTGTAGCTTGACGCTACGCAGCATAGTAATTGATCTACGAAATGATGAACTGTGCCACGACTTTTTCACCGAATACAAATTCTATAATTTAATAAAAACGCTCTAGTATGTTTAAATTCAAGAACAGTGTTGGCCGTCATCCCTGCGGTCGTGGGTTCGATTCCAGTGCACTAATGGACTATCAGTGTATATGCGCATTTCTCGCTCTTACGGTGATGGAAAACATCGTGAGGAATGGTATGCCTTTGACCCAAAAAGTTGACGGTGTCTGGTTAGGCTCAGGAGGCTGATCACCTACTTGCCTATAACATTGAAAAATGATCATAAAACAGATACAGAAATGTGTGGCCCGGCCCAAAGGTTGTAGCGCTACCAATTATTTATATTATTTAAATTAGACTTAATACTAATAACGTATTTACCACGTGAATTATAAATTGATTGTCAAAAACATGAACCGAAATTGTTTGCCTATTTATTTATTCTATTTGAGGCATATAATGAACTCCAATCTCACTGAAACAAAAGAATATCATCACAATAGTTATTACAAATGTAGTTAACATAAAAACAAACATCGGTATAACAATGACATAACTAAACAATAGACACCAGATAAGTTGTTTTGATGATTGTTACAAATCCTTGAATTTATTATCTTACTATGTATAATAAAACAACTTTTTAATTTATTATTATTATTATGACGTTCGTGACTCATTAACTCATAAGGTAAGTTTTAAGTGTTCAAAACTTGGCCATTCTTTAACCGTTTTAGCCCGCCACAAGTACAAAGAGTAATAGGAAAGTACATAGGCCTTAAAAGAGTAACACTTAGACATTCTATTCAAAAGGCACAGGTACATATTTACTAATATAATTAATTAGCTGCGATGGAGAGTCCAACCTGAAACCACAGAAATGATATTCCCTTTACATCCACGTACACAGGCACAAGGCCTACGGAGCTGTGTAGGCCTTTATAGCTATGAAGTACCAAACGTTCCAATTTATTTGCATAGGATAATCGAATAAGGCTAACCAGGGTCTTATGAAGATGAAAATGTTGAATCGAAGGTCACGGCTCTTCTGGATATGACCTCTACACTTCATTACCCATATGACATTGCAAATATTGGTAATTACATCATCACTAACATAATATACGGAATATTATGTTCCCCAGACAATAGCCCAAGTTAAAGTGATGAGTTGTAACCGAATTATGGTACAGTTTGTGTGTTAGGCTTGTTACGACTTTGCGTTTGTGAAAATATTTTTCATTGATAATATAATCTGTTTTAGCACGGTTAAATTTATTATTGTAATAGGCAGTTCAGTATATTATAGTTAAAAGTTCAAGGAAAAATAAGACAAAAATATTATTTCGCAGCATATGTATTAAATAATATAAATTTGTTTAATAATAATAATTTATTTATTGCAAGAATATGGTACAAAAATGTGTAAGGTGGTACAATCGTAAGTTCGCATATTCTGCCACACAATGGCGCGCTAATTTGTCTTAAGGAATTTTACGTTATTAGTCAAATGAATGGGTCAATTCTTATATTATTTGTAACGTTTATGTAACATATATAAAAAAACCTTTTTTATGTTATGTTTCAGTTATGTTACATAGAAAGATTATTTGAAACTCAGTAATTGTTAAAAATATATTTTTAAGTTACAATAAGAACGCAAACAATTTTATTTTTCTTAAACGCTACGTGTATAGTTCGTCTTAGAACTTAACAAGAATTTAGTTTACCCTGGCCAAGTTATATTAGCATAATCGCCACTACATCTGAGCCAAATTATCGAAGTAGCTTTGACGTTGTACCATTGATTTAATCTGTTATTCCAATATTATTTACTCAGTTGATTTTAAAAAAATTTTAGCTACTTACACTTGTAAACATGAGTTTAAACTTATAATTATTTTATGTGTATATGGCTGCGAATGATATCTACGAATCAAACACTCAAGATAAAAAAAATTATAGAGCAAACGGGTAGGATACCTTATGTTAAGTGATTGCCCATGGACACTCACAATGCCAGAGGGCTCGCGACTGCGTAGCCCGCCTTTTAAGAATAGATACGCTATTTTCTTGAAGAACCCTAAGTCGAATAGGTTCGGAAATACTTCAGTGGGCAGCTGGTTCCACATAGTGGTGGTGCGCGGCAAAAACTTCTTTTAAAAACGCAGAATTTTTAGCATAATTTAATACCAAAATTGCATAAAATAAAGACATATTTAAAACATTTTTATGTATGTTTTATTTCTCTACATTTTATTCCTCGATTTGACTCTTAAAGTATGTATATATTTAAAAATAGGTTAAGTTCTAGAAGCTACATTGGGTTAACACACCTCTCACCTAATTTGTTTTCAAGTACCACTGGTTTTAACTCTTCCAATAACTCGACGCATTGACGATATGACACGACTC
This sequence comes from Pieris melete, assembly GCA_963693345.1. NCBI lineage: Eukaryota > Metazoa > Arthropoda > Insecta > Lepidoptera > Pieridae > Pieris > Pieris melete. The sequence continues at coordinate 897,748 of CAVNZK010000138.1, read as the reverse complement.
GAGAGAACTGCTACAATATTGTGTGTTTCATTGCAAGACGTCATTAAGGTTTTTAGGGAGCCTCAACACTAAACAATGTGTTAACATAGTTTATTTGAGAGTCATTAAAAGCTTTCTTGATGTGATATTTATCCCGACGTATGTAATAATCCCAGGTTCACTAGTTTGACGGCGAAGCTGTTGAATACAAGTTTATTTTCTTTTGAACAAACAAATTGCTTTAATGATTCTTCCGTGTTTAATTAGACTTAAAAGCGACGTCACCTACTTGACAGCGTGTCTAGTGGTGACTAACGGTCTAAAATGTCATTGGAATGGCGCCCACGTTTCTCTTAGTTGTAATTAGTAAAATATTTAATTTAAATTCAGAAATTAGTCAAATATACATGGGTATCATATAAACATAAAAGATGACGAAGACAACAAACGGAATTACATATGTAGTTTATGACAGATACACTAATATATTACGGTATATCTCGTACAGTAGCACTTTGTAGTGTCACAATGATCATCCCTTGTACTTTAAATAAATTATTAATTAATTCGAGTAGTGGAACTTTGATAAAAAAATAAAATGAATTTTAAATAATGCTTTTTCTTGTTGGCGCAAGCAAGCTGGGATAAGGGACTGCTTTTCAGTGTTGTTGTCCACATTACCTGAGCCGTCAACTTTTTAGAAAGACTCAATAATATAGGTAGCTTTTGCTTTCTTAAGGCGATATTTGTCAAATGAAATTGCGAAATAAGTAAATTAAATATTTCTAAAAACATGTAAAGTTCCTTGGTTGGAAAGAGCATATCGTTTGTTATTTAAAAACATTTATTTTTAATGTTTACAAAACGTTTTTTTTATATACATTAAAGAAATACCTTAACGTTATATATACGATTACCCATCCAGGTTTTCCGTTTCAGTCACATACATACAGTCTTCAGAGATATATAAACCGTGTATTAAAAATTATATTTGAAAGAAATAGGACAGCCAACAAATCTTACAGCTTTTAAATACGAATGGAAGCCTAACCAGCCTTTTATCGTAACGTAAATGCTAAACTCCGGTTTCCAGGCATTTTATACCGAGCTAAAATGAATGGACGGTGAGCGTCTTTTATGAAAATAAACGATTTTAGCGAGAGCTTTGTTTTGAGCGTAACTGCCTCCGCTCAGTTTATAAAGATTTTCAATATCGTCGACAGATGAAAGTGGCTGAAATTAATACCAAATAGGCCTTTAAGTATTTATTTTTTATAACGTATTATCAAAGTATATGTATCTATATATAACTGATTAGAGTCAACATAATGATAGTTATGTATATAAGTATATACTTAGCACGTAAAATTAACGTATATTCCTGGAATTAGCATTATTATTATAGTTATATGTGTCCATTACCTATAAAAAAATATCGTGTATTATTTAGTATTTTTTTAAATTCCAACCATCATTTTTTTTACAATTATTTTTTTATACAAATTATCGAGAATTTAATTGTAACTGTATTTATAATATATCAAAAGTAGTTGATAGATAATACATAGACATAAAAGGAACTTGTGCTCGTCTATCTTAAAGAGCTACGAAATCTCTTTTTAGGGTTTACATTATAATGGGTATATTTTGTGAAAGGGTCTGGTCACACACAATTAGGAGGAGCGGTCAGAATGAACCTCGTTAATTGTTTAACTCACACAGTCGTTAACAATGCTTTCTACGGATTAACATTTTACAATGTTTTGATAAAAGCTTTTGGATATTTTTAATAAAAATATGTTTCATTATAAAAATAATAACAATATGTTTTCTTTTCTCAATGAAAATACCACAACACCTTCACTTATTTAAAAATGCATATAAATTACAATATGTTTTATAAGCTCTTATTTGAGGACGAGATTTCTGACTCTGGGTTTGATTGAGAGCGATAACCATTACACTATTATTCTCCGCGTTTGGTGGACTTTAACTTGACGCAACATATGCCTAAGGGCTAAGCCTTCAAGGCTTGAAAAAGCTTGAGCTAACATTCTATCTATTAAACCGTTTAGTTTCTTTAGAAATGTATATAAGGGAAATAAAAAGTAAATAAGGGATAAATAATAATTGTCGTTGATCACAACCCAAGACCCGATGGCTGTCATGTCTTTTCAAATGTTATAATCAATATCGAAAGAAAAACAAACCCATGAATGGATTTATTTTAAAAATGTACACCAATTAATTAGTGAAGTTGTATGAAGACAATACTATACTGATATTAATGGAATCGGAAAAAACACGATCAAAGAAAACAAAAAACGGTTCGTTAAATTGTGATTGTCTTTTCAGCTGACGTAAGTGGAATGAACCAAACAGATTGCAGACGTCCCTGAGGTACGGTTCGTGGAAATATATTATAACATTTCATTTATGACTTCTAACAGTAAGAACTTCATCGTTATCTATATTTATTTTAATAGAGAAGAAGTTACAGTTATTTTATTTTATATAATATGTCAATCTTAATAGTCCTTGTCTTGGCTAGTCCACTAATTTCGCAGGCAGATAACGTACATGTTATGACCGAATTGACGTGCGTAAACCCGCGATGCTTATTACAAGACATTTTCGTGGCCGATAATCTATCAGCGCGTGATTCGTAGTTTTCCTGATCCCCCTCTTCCTTCCCTTTCCTTCAATTGACTGTTACACATGCTATCTATCTATCTATCTATAATCTGTAGCACTGATGTTTCAAAATAGTTGAGGACTAATTATTAGTAATAGACTGGCACAGGTGTGAGCATAAATACTGATTCAGCCTATGCGACATTATTGTAAACTTAGGTATATATAATATATATATTCCATTTGCTACAAAATACTATATAGGTATATACATGGTAATTAGCTGGCTAGACGTAAATACATAGTGTAACGAAGCTCCGTATTTCTACGAATAAACTGTGAATATACTGTGAACTCCGGTGTAAAAACATTTAAATTTCATACATATTGTGATAAACTATACTGCAACTAAAACATCCAAGTGCAAACTGTGTTATCAAGATAATTATTCAGTGGTTAAAAAGTGGAAAAAACTTTTGAGGTTACCTGCCAAACAAACCGAGTATAGACTATAGACACAATTTCAACAAAACTAAGGCGGGTCAGTACTACCAACATAATAGTCCTATTAAGCTGCGTTCACAATAATACGTTTCACGTAAGCGACAGCGGCAAAAATGGATAACCTTCAATCTTTTTTTGAACAAATGAAAATAGAAATGTCAAAACAAACCGATGACATTATGGCACGGATTGATGAAAAACTAGTTCCTTTTAGACTTGAAATGCAGGAATTAAAATCAGAAAATGAGAAATTAAAGGAAAAAATAAACAATCTTGAAAAATATAGAAGATACAACAACCTAATTTTATATGGAGTAAAAGAAACCGAAACATCGACTATCGACCTAATCGAAATAATCAAAAAGAAATTTGAACATGATTTAAACATTACTTTTGAAGATAGGGATGTGAACACGATCTATAGAATTGGCAAAAATAACACAAAAAACGGAAAAGAAAGGCCTATCCTCCTAACATTCGTGAACGCCTGGAAGAAAAACGAGATAGTGGTAAATAAAAAGAAATTGAAAAACTTGTATTTATCTGAAGACTACCCGAAAGAAATATTGGACATGAGAAAGAAACTACAACCAAAATTGGAAGAGGAAAGGAAGAAGGGCAATTATGCATACATAAACTACGACAAGCTAATTATTAAACAGGGCAAACCAGGTAACGAAAAACGCAAAAGGGAAACATCAACCTCGCCTAACGCAATAGAGCACCCTCACAAACAACAACTGTCAACAAAAACAGCTCGGTTAAATGCATTCGACATAATGAGGAATAGAAGTAATTCCTTACCTTCTGCCAATGTGCCAACCGTTCAGAATCTATAGGATATTGCCATCAGCCACCGGAACAAAACATTAAACAGACGAGAACTAATAGATAAAAGAAACAAAACATTCCCCAATCCGACTTGTCATCGTGGGGAATCAGACTACAACCCTCCACCAAATAGAGAAATAGATCATGGTATGAAACAAACACTCAAAATCTGCAATTATAATGTAAAATCGCTAGGATCAATAGAACGATTCCTTGAATTGACTAATGCTCTAAAAAATATTAACTGGGACATTATAGGCCTTGCAGAAGTCCGAAAAATGGGATGTAAGATAGAAGAGCACAGCGACCTTATATTTTGCTATATTGGCGAAACTAAAGGACTATATGGAGTGGGATTCCTTATCAAGAAAATGTATAAAAATAACATCATCAACTTTATAGGAATCTCTAAAAGAGTAGCACTTCTACAAATGAAGTTTGATTGCTTCTCTTTTTCAATAATCCAAGCATATGCACCGACAGAGAGATCAACAGAAGAAGAAATTGAAAATTTTTACAAAGACATTGAATTTGCTCACACAAAAACAGAAGGGAAGGTCATTGTCATGGGAGATTTCAACGCGAAAATAGGATGTCCAAAAACAAACTACTATCCAGTAATGGGAAAATATGGTTACGGAGTGCGGAATGATAGAGGGGAACGGCTCTTAATTTATGCTCATCAATACAAACTATCCATAATGAACTCATTTTTCAAAAAGAAAGCAAGCTCTAGATGGACATGGTTATCACCCGACCACAAAACTAAAAATGAAATAGATTTTATTATGATAACCCACAACAAACTTATAACTAATATTGAGGTACTTAACAAAGTTGAATTCTCTTCCGATCATAGATTAGTGAGAGCAACATTACTTTTGAGTAGTCCAGTAAAGAGCAGAAAAACCTATACAACACCAGCTAATATCCCCAAGACAGAAACAGAAATAAAGTGCTACATCGGAAATCTACAAAAACATACAGAAAATATAAAAACAGACAGCATTGATATCCAAACATACTACAATATCCTGGAAAAAGGCATAACAGAGAGCTTAAAATACAAAACCAATATGTATCCCCACCAACACAATATCTTCTCAAAAGACACAATGGAACTTTTAAAAAGGCGCACGGAACTACTACACACAAAGAACAAAACTAAAGATATGAAAACAGAACTAAGCAGAATATACAAAGAGACTAATAGATCAATCCGTAAGGACTACAACAACCACAGATACGAGATTATTACAAGGAACATTAAACATTTTAGAAGTGCCAAAAAAGCATACAAAGAATTAACTACACACAAGTCCTGGATTCAAAAACTTGAAAATAACTCACTAAAAACAAAATCCAGAAAAGATGTAATAAATCACGCTACTAACTTCTACAAAAACTTATATAGTAAACAAAATAACCCCGAAATCATATCGCAAACAACCCATACGAACACGACAGATCACATCAGACAAATTGAATACTCCGAAGTTTATGATCATATGAAAAAGCTGAAAGCCGAGAAGAGTCCCGGACCAGACGGAATATGCAATGAGGCACTTAAAATAGGAGCACCCATTTTAACGTATCATTTTACGCGATTGTTCAATAAGATACTAGATGAAGAAAAGGTACCAAAACAGTGGTGTACATCGGATATAATCCTTCTCTTCAAGAAAGGAAATCCCTTAGATATAGGGAATTACAGGCCCATAAGTCTGCTGGCAAGTATTTATAAACTATTTTCATCCATAATCTTAAAGAGAATATCTGACGATATTGATAAGCAGCAACCAAAAGAACAGGCAGGATTCAGATCAAGCTTCAGCACAATGGACCACATACAGACATTAGAACAAGTCATAGAAAAATACAGAGAATACAATAGACCTCTGTATGTGGCGTTCATTGACTATAGCAAAGCTTTTGATAGCATTAGTCACTGCGCAATCTGGAACGCTTTACAATATTCAAATATCAACCAGAAATACATCAATGTTTTGAAATATATCTATACAAAAAGCACGAGCAGAGTTAAATTAGAAACTAGAGGTGACGAAATAAACATAGAACGCGGAGTTAGACAAGGTGATCCTCTTTCCCCGAAGCTGTTTATAGCAGTCCTTGAAACTATCTTCCAAAAACTAGACCGGAAGAACAGCGGAGTGTACATAAACGGACAATACTTAAACAATCTGAGGTTCGCAGATGATATTGCTGTTATTGCTGAGACTGCAAAAGACTTAGACGAAATGATGAGATCACTGGACTGCGAAAGTTCCAAAATCGGCCTTGAAATGAATGTAAATAAAACGAAGATACTAACGAACAATCGGGAGCGCCAGATAGTGATAAAAGGTAATAATATAGAATACGTCAGGCAATACATATACTTGGGCAAACAAATTTCCTTCAAAACTTCAAATAACGAAGAAGAAGTAACAAGGAGAATCAACACAACTTGGAAGAAATTCTGGGCATTAAAAGAAATCTTAAAAGGCAATTACAGCTCACACATGAAAAGGACAATATTTGATACATGCCTGTTACCTTGCTTGCTGTATGGCTGCCAAACTTGGACCTTTACAAATAAAATAAAACAAAACATTAAAAGTAACCAAACAGCAATGGAAAGGAGTATGCTGAAAATTAGGAGAATACACAAAATTAGTAGCGAAGAAATTCGTCAAAAAACCAAATTAACTGATGCTCTCAGGCACGCACTCTTACTCAAATGGAGATGGGCTGGACACATCTCACGATACCGAGACAGAAGATGGACCATTGAAACCACACGATGGAAAGGACCCATGGGGAAGAGAAATGTTGGTCGACAATTAAGACGGTGGGCTGATGATATAACACACGTCGCAGGAAACGACTGGATACAAATAGGCAGAGACAGGGAGTCATGGAAAAGGATGGAGGAGGCCTTTACCCAACAGGGATCCAAACCTTGTACATAAATAATAATACTAACGGTAATTATAAGTAACCATTTTAAATTTAAGCAATTAAGTACTAACAACATTGTAAAACATAAGCAAGTTTTGGAATAAATGGCTTTATTATTATTTATTATTATTATTATTATTATATACATGGTAATATATTCCATTTGCTACAAAAGCTACGAATCATATCACGGAATTTCATCAGGTGAGTCTCAATGAACGTTTTTTAATTTTGCATTCGGTTAAAAATGCAGTGTCGACGCAAACATTGATTACCACCGCAGCTAATGGTTCTGTCAGCCGCACTGCCTTATTATTCGCCCGCCCTCAGGGAAATTACTAACTTCTTACAATTTTAAATTAACCGCAAAATATGTTTGTCCAAGCAAATAATTATGTTATTGTAATTAAGCAATTATCACTCTTCTGGCCTTGATTTTTCTTTGGTTCTTCTCTTATTTAAAAAATAAACATTTGAATGCAATGTAAACTTTTGTTTTTTTCAGTGAATTAGTTTTAATCATACAAACCAGTCTCCAAAAGATAAACCACTCCTTATATGGAAATTGAATTCGTTATTACAACAAACTCCCAAGCGTAATTAGAGAATAGAGAAATAAATTCAAAGCCCACGTTAAACGTAAATTAATAAATATAGCTTTTTATACATTTGACGAATATTTAAATGATCATGATGATGATGATGGGGTTGATTTGCTCCAGATCAAAGAATTTGGGTGACTCGAAACTTAGCGATTAAAAATAGTGGCGGAAAGTTTCTTGCCAGTTCTTCTTGCCCGCTCTACGCCCTTGATTTGCGATATGGTAGTAAATGTAAATTTACAATAAATTAAACTTAATGAATAAAGTTATTTTGAGTTTGAGTTCATATATGAACACATGCTCGAAGGAAAGACTTGGCCTTTCTGTTCTTCTTGACAGCCTTTAAAGAACTCGAAGGAGACTTTTGAAGGTAGTCAAAACTCGTACAATATTTTTTGTTTATTGTATCTGTTATCACTACGGAAGTGTTTATCGCTACTACTCATTCGGGATTCTATAATGTGTAGGAAGCAAATAAGATTTTCTGCATATGTTTTTTTGATAACTTTTGTGTGGTGACGCGTATCTCGTTCGTGTATACATATTAGGTTTCTCATGTAAATAAAATACATTATTTTTGGATAGAAATAAAGTTTTTTAAACATTAATAGCTTTGTAACTTAATAGACGGTCATTGTTATTGACTGGGACGTTTCGAGTTCCGTCAATTATCATGGCTGAATCATGATGAACTTAACACTCCTTAAGTGATTGATAATTGTTTGAAGAGAAAAAAAAATTGTGCGTGTACACGTAAGAAGTGAAACTTCTTTATGATCTTATTTTTCGAAAAATGATCTACTATATGCAACTTTACAGAAATTCGTTAAATTAGATAAAGTTTAACAAAAGGCTTTTATTATCATAGACATGAATACAAATATTTCATTTAACCTTATTACTACGAAGATTATTATAGAATTTCATTAATTGTAATAGAATTATTACTATCATTGAAAAACGTGACGATTTGCTACAAAATTTCTCCCATACGTCGATAAAGAAGTTTCATTCCAACGCCGATAAAGAAGTTTCACTTCAAAAAAGCTCGCAAATTAATAGATAATGTAGCAATGACATGTGCAAACACAAATGAAACCTCAACTTCAAGACCACCTCCTTGATTAATATACTAAGCTTGTAACAAAGAATACCTTTATATAATAACCACATAAAGGCCCTCGGGAATCTGGGATTAAGCAAATTTTAATTGCAAAAGAATTTTTTTTACCAAAAAACATCAAACAAAAGCATCTCTTCATTAGAGTCGGGAAAGTTTGTTTTTGAAATGTTATTCGGTGAGAATTTTATATTGGTGAGAAATCAGTTCTGTGTTAGAATAAAAACAAATAGATTTTTTGATATAATAATGGGAATTTGTGGGAGCTAGCTGAGATTTAAAAAAAATTTAAACATGTATTGATTAATTATTATTATTGTATTATATGTAAATGTAATAAGCGTATACTTGGCATTTACGATTACAATGAACGAAATAATTGTAAAAAAATGGTGCGTGTACTTATGTACGCGCGTAAGAAGTTATACTTCTTTGGCTTTCTTTATTTTTTTAAAATATGAAATAATTAATAATTAGTATTAAGCGTTAATAATTTAACAATATTTAATATTTAGTATATTATTCAATTATTAATTAATATTAATAATAATTATTATTGTACTATATTATTAATTCAATTGAATAACTAGGTATGTTTCATAACCCTTTAACTAAGTATAAATAGGTCTTTGTGAAAAATCATTGCTAAATTTCTTTGAAAAAATAATTAAAACTGCTTTATTTCTTTAAAAGGTACTACAAGTAGATTGTCTTATTCCCATCTCGCTCGCGCACGCTCGGCGCCCATACTGAATTTTGTGTCACGGTGCGCGCGCATCGTAAAATTTCACTCTCATAAATTTTTCATAACGCGCCTAAAGAAGTATAACTTGAAAAACTTTTATCTTGTTCTTTCTGTGGTGTCATAAAACCTACCTATGTCATAATTACATCTGATTTGCTACTATTAACTTCTAATCAGTGGTACTTAACGTATTTTTGTAAATATGTTAAAATTATATCCCATTGAGATCCCATCTCATAACTCTTCCATTCACGGCGAACCCTTTAAGGTCTGCAGTGAGGCTATGGAATTCACTTCCGGTCCCTATTCGCTTAGCTTCTTCTCTTTCTTCGTTTAAATCTTTACTGTACAAGCATTACCTGTCCACTTCGTATTCCTAACTTTTTTAGTATTAAATATGTTTTAAATTAATTGCATTGTACTATTAGTTTTAATTTATAGCTTCATTTTGTCATAATAACTATATGTCTTATGTAGTTTTGCACTTCTTGCGCTCACCTTATCTAATTTAATTTATTTATCTCGCAGTGGTTGCCTGGAAGGAATCGCTCGAAAGCGAAAGGCCAGTTGTCCTCCTTATTTAATAATTTTAATTGTACTATATTTCTGTATTTTTGCAACGTAGTATTATAAATAAATAAATACCTTAGCAATATTCCAATAAAATTACAATCCATGGCCCTATAGATAATGTGTTTTCGCAGTAAATAACAATATTAGAGGTTAAATTTACTGCGACCGCGGCATTCGCATTGGTTTGTCAATATGCGGGAGCTACGTTGCCAAGCAAAGTGAATTCTCGTGTTGCAAAACGCACTTTCGCGGTTTCATTGCTAAGTGATTAGATTTATTCACTGAAGCATTGAAAAGGTGAAATAGCCAACTATGACGTACATTTATACACAAAGAGTAGTGTTGGCTTAGTGGCTTCAGCGACTCTCATCCCTGAGGTCTTAGGTTCGATCCCCGACTGTGTATTAATGGACTTTCAGTCTATGTGCGCATGTAACATTCGCTCGAATGTTGTGGGAAACATCGTGAGCTAACCTTGCCTTAGACCCTTAGACTTGCCTATTAGATTGCCAAATGGTCATAAAACAGATACAGAAATCTCGCCCAGACCTAAGAAGGTTGTAGCGCGACGGATTTATTTTTATGAGGTATATCTACGCTATTATTTGATAACATCGCGAGAAAATTAAAAAAAAAAAATAACATATAAATCACAAATGCTTACCTGCCTATAAAAATATTAATAAAATAGAAGCAGAAATGTTCCTAGCATTACCTCTAGTAGCACCACCGGATGTATGATTATGTGTTTTGGGTAATCTTCTTTGTGGTTTAGCAGAAGTTCATACAAACGTATCAATACTGCCCACGTGTTGTGTCTTTTGAAGTTAGTAAGGTTTTTCATCAGTAAAATACTTTTTACCAAGTATAATATTAATAAGCCTTTTTATTTCCTGTTTTACTCGTACAATAGTTGGTAATTTTTTTAGGTAAAGTGGTTAGCTTAGATTGGGTAACTGGTTTGGTTCACTTTCTGCTAGACATTCTCGCTACATGGCCAGCCCAATGTCATTTTAGTTTTTGAGCAAAAGTTAAAGCGTTTGTAACTTTAGTGAAGGCTCTTTTTGTGTCTTATTTTGTCAATTTTCTTTATGTTTAACAAGCTTCGCTCTAAACCTCTTTGACATACATTGATTTTATTCATAGCTTGTGTAGAGAATTTCCAGGTCTGGCTTCCATAAGTAAAGCTGGGTAGACATGAGTTAATAACTTTAGCTTTGAGAGTTATGGGTAAGTTATTCTTTAATATTTATTTTAGGCTCCAATATTTATTCCAGGTTTGTTGGACCCTTCCCTCTATTTCTATAATGTTACTGTCTTTTACCAAGTAAAATTCGTTTATTAATTAAGGATCACTTCATGGTAACTTCAGACAAAGGGTTACATTAAAAATAGCGCCACGTTTACACAAGATACATGGACTGAATTCTGAACGGAATGATAAAAGTATAAATATCAAAAGATGTGCTCGTTATTCAACCTACGTCAAACTAAAATCTATTATCTATACAAAAGCGAAATAAAATGAGAAAAGGTTAAAGTTTGTAAGGTATACTTTCTAATTAATTGTTGTATCGGATTCCACGGTCCGACCGAATAAATAAAATTAATTGATAGTGTCGGGTTACTCGATTCTAAGAAAAGCAACTTGTTGAATTAAATTATTTAGAAAAAACAAATTGATTTTAAATACAGATACAAGGCCTAAACGGATGATCGCGTAGAAATGTGGGGTCACTCTGCATCTTCTACCGCATTTACCATAGAGAGTGTTCAGAGGAGTTGTTCGGATTAATACCTGCAGCTGAATTTCGTCATCGGACGTCGAGGCAGAGTACGAAATTCCACCCGTATCACCTCGACGTCCGCCGTTCCACAACTGAGCGTTTTTCAAGGCAGTTTTTGCCGCGCACCACCACTATGTGGAACCAGCTGCCCACTGAAATATTTCCGAACCAATTCGACTTAGGGTCCTTCAAGAAAAGAGCGTACCAATTCATGAAAGGCCGGCGACGCACTTGCAAGCATCTGGCATTGAGAGTGTCCATGGGCGGCGGTATTACTTAACATCAGATGAGCCTCCTGCCCGTTTGCCCCCTGTTCTATAAAAAAAAAAAACTGTTAACAGTAGATGACATCGGGTGTTGGGGTCGCTTGAATTTTTTTTTCGCTATTATCACTTAAGATATTAAAATGTATCTTACTATAGTAAATTTTTAATGAAATTTTGTTGAATAATTGTTGGAGTTTTTTAATCAAGTCCTAAACATTTACTGAGTTACTCAAGTACGAACAAATTTCCTTTTTTTCTTTAGTTTTACTGTAGCTGAGATTCATCTTCTAAGGTGTATTTATCCCATTACAATATTGCATTTTACAGCTTTACATGTTGCAGGTATTTACCATCTTTGTGAGAGGTTGTTGCCTATAATAGGATTAAAGAAGTGTTAACAGGTCACCAGCCTTCCATCGCGCATTATGTTCATCTCACCTCGTTGTCGACCATTCCAAAACTAACCTGTTTTAAAGCACATTCCATCACTCTTTGGAAGCAGTTGTCTGTATATTTCTGTATCATTAAAACTTGACAGGCAATTTTTTATTTGACGGTAACGTAAACATGTGACGTATCATTTTTCACCAGCGGTCGTTATAATAGTTCAAATTTTAACTAATAATGAATATTTGAAGATTATTAAGTCTGTCATTAAAACCATAAATAGTCAGTAGAAAAACACTGTATTATGAATATAATTTGATTTAAGGAAAACTTGGTGTAATTTATATATGTATCCTCATAATAAAAGTGATATTCAGACACTCGGATACTAAAGAGCCGACACGCAGCTAGGAAATGAGTCCATCTTACAATTCCACCATAAAACTTTTACGATGATCATAAATGTGCTTTAGTACATTTTGTCGACACAATCTATTTTGGCGGAAATAAAGTTTATGGAACGGTTTTTGAATAGTTCGTACCAAATTGCATTCTATTTAATAACAAAGGGGCTACAAAATAGTTATTACGAAGCTTTATTCGATAGAAAATTATTGTTTTAATTTTTATTCTCTAATATTTGTTACGATACTTTTATATAAAAGTCAATTAAGCCGAGGTAAAAGCTTTGCAACAATGAATTTTATTCAATCATGTAACCTTAGTTAAGTTACATTTATATTTTAGTTAATAATTCCAAACCAAATCTTAGCAACCATCGCACACTTAAAGTCAAAATGAGGCCTTAAGGTTTTAACTCCTAGCTTGTAAAATAACATTCGCTTACGATTATTATATGAATAAATGAGTTTTGACTTTGACTATAGACTAAAGAAAGACGACTAAGAAATCAGACACACAAATGTATACACAACATTCTCTATTTATGAAGGACTTTAAATTTGGAAAGCAAAAAATACCTATGATTATTTCATACTATCTTATACATAGTCTAATGTGTTTCTGGCTTAATTCTTTATAAATTCCAGTAATGTGCCTGTGGAATGTTACGCAAAATGAAGTATAGTTTTAAAGAGTGACACTGTGACGGTTTCATTATGCATATGCCGAGAGCATATAATTACTCCGCATTCTTTTGTTTCATAAATGTACTAAATTTTCGTTATTTTATTTGAGCGCGATGCGGCGCATTGAAATATTTGTTTTGTTAATGTGAATTTTTGAGTTAAGCGATATAATACGCTTCAATTTGAATAAAATCTTTTATAATTTTACAACAGATAAAGCTAAGTAACTAAGTAGATTATGTACTATTTAAAGAATTCAATAAGTTCTATAGTTCATGCTGATTAGTTATTAAGATTTTTTTTTAACAAAAACTTTTTATTTTTGAAACATTTCTTTTATAAAAAATTTCCTGAAGGTGGTGGTGGCATAGTTTAAAAGGTTGGAAACTGATGTAGGTACTTAGGGCTTATTAGAATGGAAACGTTATTTTTTTATTTAAGCGCAATATTGGAATGTCCTGGAAGAACAAGGTAAAATCCAGTTTCGAAATTATTTATAAAAGAACTGTTCTAAGAAGATCTAATTTTTGTTGAAAACCTTAATCTTTAATACAAAAATCTTAACCAGACAGGATTGTGTATTATCAAAGTTATACATAGGCATATGGTGTATCTTTCATTACATTTTATTAGATAAACAAAGATATAGTTAAGAAAACATTGCAAGTAACAAGAAAGCTGCTCCATTATAAACTTCATATAATGAAATCGTTTAGTTACGATCGAGCGATTAAATGCAACGTTCAGGCATTAAATTTAAAACTGTTATGTTTTTATTAAGTCGCCCGGGGACATTAATAAACAATGCCAGTATTAAAATAAAGCTTAGAGAAAAATATCAACATAAAAATGTAGCGATGAACTAGATAAAATGCTTTTTCTTTAATGAAGTTGTCTCTTCAGCCCATATTCATTAATAATAAACAAATGAATAACTTATCTTACTTGATTAGTAAACGTCAAAAAGACACTTTTCTGACCATCCTACCAGATTCCAGTAAATATATAACCCATTAAGCAGTTAATTTTACAATAATAAACAAACATACACAAAAAGATTTTATCCAAAAATGTCATAAGAACACTGAAAAGTAAAATATTAGCGTTTATAATGTCAAAGAGTTAGGACCAGTCTTTTTCTCGTTGACTCGCTACGACGGTGCTACGAATGTGCTACGAATATTTGCTTCTTGTCTAAGCAATATGTTACGATCCTGTTTATTTATTTGCTGTATATTGCCTGTATTTCTTTCAAAGAGATTTAAATGAAACAATAAAACGAGTTTCTTAGATTATTCCCCAAGGAGGGTAGGAATTCAATCTATTATTTATATTAAACTAGGCTTAGCTATGGTATGTGTGACAAACGTTGTTTTGCCATGTATATTATTTCTATGAAACATTTTTGTAGTTCAACAAAAATAACAACAAATAGAGGGGTGAAAATTAACATAAAAAAATTTTTTTTTTTGGGTGGACACCCCTTATCACTTAGCGGTTTGAAAGATAGATAGTAGCCGATTCTCAGCTTACTGAATATGCATAAAAAACTTCATAAGAATCGGTCGAGCCGTTTCGGAGGAGTATGGGAACTAAATGTAAAGTTAGTGACACAAGAATTTTATATGTATATGGAGATAATAATTGACAGAAATCGATCGTCTGGATATGACCGTGATAAACTAAACTAATTTTGCGATCTCAAAAATAATAAAGTAGTTTATCGTTTATTCTATCACTAATTGCAATAAAACAGTATATTGCTCATATT
This sequence comes from Pieris melete, assembly GCA_963693345.1. Lineage (NCBI taxonomy): Eukaryota > Metazoa > Arthropoda > Insecta > Lepidoptera > Pieridae > Pieris > Pieris melete. The sequence goes on along the minus strand of CAVNZK010000138.1, from coordinate 882,500 downwards.
ATCCTAAAAACCGTAGCTCAAAGTAAGTTATTTTAACTGTCTCAATTAATCCAGGATTCAGACAATTTCACAGACCACCGGAACACAAAACGTGGTCATTGCTGTTACCGAGCGTTGACTAATTGAATACAACCTCGCTGTGTTGCCAGGGTAATGACATCTTAATTTGAACTGAAAGACCACTAAGGATAAAACGGTTACAAAAATATTTATAAAGCTTTTTAACGTTGTACTTTTCTGAAAGTTTCATCAGAGTATATTAGAAGTTTGATTAATTAAATGATTTGAGTTGACTTTAAAACTGAAATTGTCCTGCTATTATTAAGTGCGCAATACTTATTTTTATGGGAAACTTAACAGCCTTTTCTTCTTTATTCATATTCATACAACTGCAATTTATTAAACTGGAAATAGTATAAGTATTATGTTTGTCTTGACGATCAGAAGCGTATTTAAGTTTCATAACAAATCAATCGAAGATGATCTGTCAAATGTCTGTCATGTCCAAGCGCCCGAATAGAAAAGAAATCAGGAGAGGTCAGTACGCAATGTTCCTTCCCGTCAATATGACATGAGGTGATGTAGTCAGCACACAAATGTCCTTTTTCATTCTTTTAGACTATGCTTAAATTATTCCTTTTTTGAGCAGTGTTCTGAGATGACCCCTGCATGCTATTAATTCAAAATCAACGGTTTGTGTCAGGCATCATCAGCTCCGCTGGTTGTTAAGCTATTTCATATATTTTATCACGGGCTTTGAGCGTGGCGACCGAATCAAGAAATTCCGTAACGAAAATACAAACCTAACACACGATGACGTGATGTAGGTGCGTCCAATTCGCGTTAGAGTGGGACAGAACGCATACTGCGTTTCGCATCGGTCTGGCGTGATCGGTGACGTAGAGTCTGCGCGACCTGTGCAGCCGGTACGCGTTAGAGTGAGACAGACTATTTAGGCGTGTTAGTCTGTCTAGTAGAGTGGTAGATTGAGTTAAAATCAAAGAAAAAACTTGAATTAGATATTAATTCAAGTTTTTTCAAGAAAATAAATATAAATAAATAAATAATTATAATTGCATAAGTTGATACAAAATGCTTGCCCGCAGCAGTCCCTGAGTGCCGAATGTTTTTTTTGTATATTTGTTTATAGAGTGCTTATGAAAAAGGATGTTTTATTTACTTGTTCATGAACTTCTATTCCGTAGTTTTAGCCAAATAAAATCTTTGTTAGACAAAAAACATTGGAGTCAGTGTTTATTGTTAAAAAAACCGCATTGTGAAATGTTATGCAAATATCAGGTGATGTTAATTACTAAAATATATTTTTAGTACCGCGACACTGGCAAAGTACTGAACGTCCGACCGCGAGGCTTAATTAACTTTATTATTGCAAAGCTCTCTTTCGGGTTCATTTGAACGTCTATGCTAATTTTAAATGTTTTTAATTTGTATGAAACTGTTAACTGCTTGATTTCTCCTTTTAATACGAGTTTAAATTAACATATTAATTAAATTTTAAAGCTTTAAGTTGAAATACAGTTTTAGTTGGCTTTTTATAACCAAACACAATCCTTCTAAATAAAGTATTTATTTTTCTTACTGTGAAATCTATTATGAGACTGTATCGCTAGATAAATTGATCATATTTAATAAAGAGCGGTTCGAATCGTGTACGCGTTGACTGATTAACCATGGAGAGTGTTCGAGGAGTGGTTCGGACTTATACCTGCAGGTGAGTTTTATCATCGGACGTTGGAGCATAATACCGCACCACCACTGTGTGGAACCAACTGCCCACTGAAGTATTTTCAAACCATTTCGACTTCGGGTCCTTCAAGAAAAGAGCGAACCAATTGTTAAAAGGCTGGCAACGCATTCGCGAGCCCTCTAGCAATAAGAGTATCCGGTTTCACTTAACATCAGGATATTTATTTTATTACTAACATAGTTTATCTGAAGAAAAAATGTATTGAAGCACAACTTAGTACTTAACAAACCGTTAGGGTGCGTACAGACTATGTAACATGTTATATAACTTGTATTTTATAACACGTCCACATTATGTAACCTTGTTATTCAACATTATAACATAAAACAATACCGTACACATTAGAATAGCAATGCAATATAACGATGTTATATAACCATTTTAAATAACAAAAGAAAAACAAAAAAACGTAGATGCTGGGTTCGTCCTAGCGTACAAATCAATAACATGTTATTATAACATGTTTTATAACATACAGTGTCCACATTATCTGAAACATGTTGTATAGCAATGTTGTATAACATGTTATGTTATATAGTCTGTACGCACCTTTACTCCCAAGTTACTTTAACCCATAGTTCCGTGTCCATAGAAAAAAGAAAATCTATTTTGATAAAAAGTGTGCACATTTGGCGTTTTCCCAAAATGAAGTCTATCAAGTTCGTCACTTACTTTACACAAATAAAAGGACCGTACTTTATACAAACGGGCTGACGTCTCGGTTATGTGTTTTTGTCCTGTTTATACCCTATCTTCGAAACTCGACACATCTCGAGCATTTTTATATTTATCTGAAAGTGGCCTTGGGGTGAATTCAATATCAAGGAAAGATTTAAGCCCCAACTGTCAATTGTAAATGCAAAACACTTTTAATGTCAATGTGATTTTAATTTTATATAGTCAAGACGTTTTATCAGTCGTTTGAGTCTTATAAATGAAGTAGAACTTATTTTCATATCTAAGAATTGCCTCATTGGCTTCGTAAATGTTCCTTTAACCGACATTCGAACATTGAAAAGCACAGACAAGATTCAAACATGTTACATTAGAAGTACAGCAACGCTGTTCTTCAATGTAGGATTTTTTTTAAATTGTTTTATAGAACAGAGGGCAAACGGGCAGAAGGCTCATCTGATGTTAAGTAATACCGCCCATGGACACTCCGGAGAGTCCTTTTAAGAATTGGTACGCTCTTTTCTTGAAGTACCCTAAGTCGAATTGATATAAAAATATAATTAAAACACCCTAAACATGCGATACAAGCATATACGACACACTACCTACAGGGGAGTGCTAATACATAAACCAATTTAAATATGGCTGTAGTAACTTCAATGATGTTGATCGTAGCGCTAATAAAACAAAAAAATACATGAATGTAGCTCAGACAAAATGACTGATATTTATATACATTAATTATTTAAATAAGGTTGTTTGCGACACCAAGGGCTGGAACCAGTCTGTTGCACAGATCCCCGTTAACAAAGACGTTGCCCACTGAAGGCTGTCTCCGACATTTTTATATGTTCGCAGAGTGCGATATTATGTATATAATATTATATGTCTATATATTATATTTTTTGTATGTATGTAAGTAAAAAATTAAGTAAATAAACAAATTTTAGGTAACGTACAAAATTAACTAGCGTTACATGGATAAATGTTATTTACATTCCCGCACTATTAATTTGAACCTTAAGGATAAATTCGATGTTCAATGCACGGCTGTTAGGAAAAATCCTGGTAAATACCTCGCAAAAACCAGTGGAAATGTCACTTCAATTGATTCGATGCGGTGAACGATGTGAACTACTCTAGTGTTTGGTCTGACTTTGTTTTAAAGACTTCGGTAAACAAAGTCGCTATTTCTCTTCACATCTATAGAAAAAGTCAAACACAATATCTACATTAGTTAATTTTATGGCGTATCCATTTTTCGACTACTACTTTACAAAGTACACATTGTGATGAGTAAAATCAATGTATGGTATCTAGTCAATGTGGCAGTAAGTGGTGGTTCAAGTACAATTATTTATAAGCGTAATTTTAATATGCATCCTATTTATTAGAAGGTTAGTCTCAGATGGTAACAAGCATGAAATTTATTGTTTTAACACAAAATAATTAACAAAAAAGTTTTTTATTTTATCTATTAAATAACAATTAATTTGATTCATATCTTAATTCGAATAAACCGATAATTGCTATTTCGATGTGTTTTGGTAACAAATCCTTTAATTAGATCAATTGCGGTTATCAAATAGCTGAATACGCATTTGGATTCCAGATTAAATTAAATAACAAACTATGTTTTCACCACAATATTATATAAACGGTGAGTTTGTATTTAGACACAAATAGTTAATATAATTTAGCTGTCAGTTTACGTAATTACTGAAAGTGAATGGCCCGGTCTCTAAAGGATACTTGCTGTGTCAAGTATCTTCACAAACCAACAATGGGCGGACAGGCGGACGCAACCGCCGTATCGCATGTCGGGTAGCGGATAAAGCTATGCTGTTACCCCATCCCGCCTAAGGCGATAGTCGGGGGCGCCTTGAGATTTTAGTAGGTATGCACACCACATCGCGAGTCCCACATAACCCTTCCGCACTGAGCAGTCGCGACAAGGTAGGGTATGCGCAATGCATATGCCTAAGGAAAAAAAAATTACGCTCTAATGTATAATCTCAAAAATGTCCTATTCTAAAATAAAATCGGTAAGGCGCACCAATCACTTAAAGTGCCGCTTCGACGATCAAGTTGTTTTGAATATGTTTTAAGATCGATTGGACCATTATGTTCTGTCACCAATAACACTTGCAAGGAGGAAATGTATAATTTTTTTTAATCTTTTCTCTTTTATCACTGTAATGTTTTCCTTCAAATATTGTGTACATTTATGCACATGAATGTATTGTGTTTTTTGTATATCGTGTGTTCTCTGTAAGTGTCTGTATGTGTTTCGTTAGAAACAAAAATAAATAAAAAATACAATAAAATTTTCGCGGGAACCGCAATTGAAATAAACATGTTTAGAATATTGAGAATACAAAACATAACGTTAGCGCAATAATTTATCGTAATTAGTTCACTAATAGCTCTCGTTTTATCACAATATTATGTTAAATTCGAAAATATACAACTGTCCCATGTCTCGCATACTTTAAAGCGTCAAGGTCGCGAGTCGAGCCAGGTGTTAAATCTCATTGCCACAGTATTTTTATTTATATATTTTGCGCGTGTGAGATTTATTTTTCTAGTCTTTATAGGTAAGTATTTTATAGATAAATAGGTAATCAAATTTCTGTGACACATGACGATTTTTATGTGTAATATAGCGGGGCGTTTTTGTCCGTTCTTTTTTCAACTAGCAAGGAATATGATTTTGGTATGCTGCTTCAATCCGACTTATCAGACATCGAAAAATATTTGACCAGATCTATCTACAAAGTTGAATAAAAATATTCAAAATCGTTTAATTATTTAAATAAAGACGTGCCGTTTGTTCACAAAATCACCTTTATTATATAAAAAATAATCTTCGTTTATTGAAGTTAAAGCAATTATCGCCATAATGATCTGTATGGAATATTTGGTATCATCCCAAATATAAAAATATTTAACCATTTAGAAATCATTAGTCACACAGAAATGTCGCAGCCCCTCTGGGAGTAGCGGAACTTAATTTTTATGCTAAATATAAATATAAAACGCTTCCAATCGTGCAAATGACGCTTGTCACAAAATGTGATTAATACTTTCGAATATTACGAAAATAATTTCAACAAAAAGACCGCTCCCGACGGAGTTGCCAGCTTTAAAATTTCCACAAATTTGCGTAATAACATTTGCGAAATTTTGATATTTAGATCCGAGTAGCGTTCAGCACGTGTCGGTAAATGGTGGCGGGTGCGAAATATGTTAATGAGAGAATGGCAACATTACGCAGTGTTGCAAGGGATATAGGAACAGGTTTTGTAGGAAGGGTTCTGTTGTATCTTTTGTCATAATACTAAAGATAACATCGCCCTTCTAAACCTCGCTAATAACCTCGCCAACAAGTGGTATTTTAGTTTTCTAACATATTTCGTAAGTATATAAAAATAGTGGGTTTAAAAAAGTAATGTACAGCAAATCCTTTCTCTAAAAATATTTGATGACAATCCGAATCATTTGACTCCATACACCACACAGGTGACACATCGATCCATATGATGGGGCTATGATTGAAAATACCAAAATAAAAATACCGTCTTTCATGTTTATTTGAAGTCGGTTACAAAAATAAACGGAGAATACCAGTTGAAAAAAATAATTGTAATGAATTAATTATTGATCGGTTGTTAATTTTAGCTTCGCTGGCTATCCAATATAAAGAACTAAAAATAAAGCATCACAATGTGAAAAAATAAATAAATTTATAAAAACACAAGCCATTGATATCTCTCAAAATTATCATTTAGATAAAATTAATAATAGGGTTCATTGCTTTATAACGTTATACGTATATGTGCGTGTTAATAAAGTAAAAACAAGAGAACCCCGAAAGCGTTTTAAAATGGCGGCGGTGTAACTATTAAAAGTATAACCCGGTTTTATGGGGTATGGGCCAAATGGAGCGAATGAGGCAATTCCGATGTTATGGTCTTAAAAATCGTTTTATGGATCACATTTTTTAATAATTACGTACATTATGGTTACAATGGATAAAAGGAATTGACTTACTTTTTGAAAAGTGTAAACAATTTAATTCAGTCAAACATTATAGAAATATGTACATATATTATCCTTACAGACTATGGCAATACGATAATGTCGAGAAATAATAGAAAAAAATATAATAAAGCATATAATATTAAACACATAATATACACAATATCGCTACTGTGAATTCACTCTGCGCACATATTTAAATGTCGATAGTGTCGGAGACTGCATAGGCTTATCATTTAAATGTGTGCCGGGGTGATTTTTTAGCAATTGTTCGTTATACGTATACATGTGATACCTATGTGACTAACTAATATTATGATGAGAAAAGATATGTTTTTAATAAACTCTATTCAACAGGGCCAATTTCAAAAATTCATTCTTCATGTTAAATTACCCCTGAGTAACACACTATATTTATTTTCTAAAACTTTTATATATGTAAATTAACAAAATTTCCGGCTGTGTGTAGCTGGAATCTTATCATTTCGCATAAGTTTTAATTTTTAAATTAATTAAACGTAAATCATTTTGAGGATCTATTGAAATGACCATGTGTGATGTCGCGACTTTATCAAATGATAAAACACGCTTTCATTTATTACAAGTTATAAAAACATCATGAAGAAAGAGAAATGTATTTTAAATTCGTTATGGATTTTAATTAAATTGGTAGATAGCTTCTATAAGACTTTTTGATAATAAAATGGTCATAAAGGAACGAGGAAATTACTTTCCGATACCAAATAAATTTAATTAACCCCCAATCCTGGAATAACCGTTTGTCATCAATCATTTCCCTAATTCCTTTCAAAATCTCCAATTAATTTGAAAGAATTTGTTTGATGAGCGTTGAATGGACGGTGAGGGAATAAATTGATCAAATTTCGGTGACCAGATGCTGCCTAATCGCAGCCCACACCTGGCTACAAACTAGGGGTAGTTTCTAACTCCATACTTTAAAGTAAAATTATCCCTTTTGATTAGTTAGAGAGACATAGTTAGCATTGATTTCCATTCCTTTCCAAATAAAAGTAATTAAAATAAAGTAAAACCATGTGGAAACCAATATCTCAAAAACTACAATATCCATTTTGATGAAATTTCGATTATTCCCTAGGTTGGAATATATCTGATATAGATCTAGAAACATCTTGATGTAACTTACGAACATACAACCAAACATACACTTACAAAATTTACCATTTGCCTAAGTCTAAATAAATACACATAATATGGATAACATATTATTATGTTATCCAACTATCCTTTAATCCTTTTTGTGGTCGGTTTACAATAGCTTTAAAAATAAACATAATAAATAAATAACAAATACATAACCAGATCACATACGGAAAAAAAAACATGGTTGCAATTACTGGTTTAACCACTGGGTTATTATTTTATACTACATATCAGAATACTAATACAACAGTATCCAGAACTCATAATCAGTATGGGAAGTGTTATTCAATAAAATATTCTTAGAAAATATTGTAGTCTTTTACCGAATTTTTACTGAAGATTCCTAGATAAATAGAATAAGTAACACGAATATATTTTTAATTCGTTACTTATATAAGCGCGTTTTACATAAAAAAAACCTTTATGCTACATATTATTAAATGTTATGTATAGTAACAGAAACATATTTTCAAAAAAACTATTATTGTTTTGTCCAAACTCGACCCACGACTGAGCAATAGAAACACGAGAGCGGCACAAAAGCGTTGCCTCAATGGAGAACTGGTTCAAATATCTCTACGATCTCTGTATGATATAGATATTCAACAATGTATCGTAGCTTATAAAATGATTGGTCTTGACTTAATAAACGCCTCGATGCCCTTTCAAATCAATTTTCATGTTACTCTCCGCGCACCACCACTATGTGGAACCAGCTGCCCACAGAAGTATTTCCGAACCAATTCGACTTAGGCTCCTTCAAGAAAAGAGCGTACCAATTCCTGAAAGGCCGGCAACGCACTTGCGAGCCTTCTGGCATTGTGAGTGTCCATGGGCGGCAGTATCACTTAACATCAGGTGAGCCTCCTGCCCGTTTGCCTCCTATTACATAAAAAAAAAAAATAAAAAAAAAAACTCTGCATATGAAATTATTTAAAACATTTAAAGAAATTTGCCTGTATCTACCGAGGGATCGAACAAGGCTGTGGGTGCCTGAATGTTGCGCCACTATTAAATAAAACTGTTACGCTATGACTATCAAACTAAACTTAACTGTTAATATTATTATGACATCATGATAATTCATTTGACATGCCCATTTTTATATGGATGCACTTTATTGCAAATAAACAATTTATTATGATTAACATGCAATAAAGCCAAATTTAGTTAGTTATAACATAGTTTTATTTGAATTAAGTTACTTTATAGCTCTTCGAATGAAATACTTAAAGAGAGAAGATTTATTATCATTTAACCCAGCTCCACATTCGCGGTCGGAGACCTCAAGGTGAAGATATTTTATCTCTATCTGAAACTTTTTCCCAGCATTAGCGGTCTAATGAGGTGCCGACACTATCTAGAGACACTAATGTCCTTCACTTTGCAATTCTAAAGCATGTCTTTTAAAGTAAAATGTTGAATTTTTACATCATTAAGTGCACGTCGGTGAACTGCTTGGAAAATACTTTCTAAGACTCGCCAGAGACAAAAGCTTTGGTATTATGTCAGAATGTATTTTCGTGCTATTTGTTTCTTCTCAAAAGATTATGGAAAATATTACCGAAAGAAGAATAAGAATTACAATATTTTATATTGAAAACGTCAATATTTAAGACATACTATTCTTGACGATCAGAAGTATATTTAGTTTATAAAAAACAAATCAGTCAAAATGATCTACCAAAAGGACCCGAGTACAAAGGGAATGAGAAGCACGCAATATCCCGTTTCGTCAAATGTCAAATCCTCTCCCCTCCGGACCGCGGAAGCGCTTGGACGTGTCCACTGTGTTGAGTTCTGTGAGAAATTTAAATTTAAAATCTTAAATTAAAATACTAAATTGAACTTTTTGGATTTTTGTGGTTTTGAACTCGTGCCTCTTCTTGGATAAGCTGTGAGGTGAGCGCTGTTGTTTGCCATTACACCAAACGGTTGAGTGCCGGCGAGTCGTAATTCTACATCCCATTCGGCTAATGACGTAAGTTAGACTACGACGCTTGTGATTTGCTACGTTACTACTAAGCTGTTATACCTGCTACGATCAACTGATGCGATTGTCTATTGTTGCTCTGCGATATTGAACTCTGGGTTCATTGAAGATATGCCCAAAATCCAACACTCACCCCCTCGTAACACTTCTGTGATGTCTTGTTCCCGATCGGAGTCTGATCTTTCGAAGTCTCCGATGACGAGTGCGGGCTGTATTGCCAAGGGTGACACCAATATAACAACGCGCTCCAAGCGACAACGAATGGAGACCTCTTCCCCGAATGCTCATTCTAGTTCCGAAAGTAGCGACTTAAGAGCGGATGTCCTGAAAATGCTTTCTGAATGGAGAGAGGATCAAGAACGAAACCTACGTGAATGGAAGTCCACTCTAAATGACACCTTAAACAAATTATTTTCTGAATTATCCAATATAAAAACTGAATTCCAGGAAATAAAGAAGTCTAACTCAGAAATAGAAAAAGGAATAGAATTTATTAACAAGTTTCAGGAGGAGACCAATGACAGAGTAAAGGAAATTGAAACTAACCAAAAAAATAATAATTATGCCATAAAAAACTTAGAATCGCATATCCAGGATATACAGTTTCGTACAAGAGATGCAACTCTGGAGATTCGCAATATCCCGATTTCTGAAAACGAAAAGTTTGACAACTTACTCTCGACCCTTTCTGTCATCGGCAAAGCTGTGGATGTCGATATAAATAGGAGTGATGTACGTGACTTGTATCGGCTGCCGGGTAGACCAGGAGTATCAAGACCTGTTGTTGTTGAATTTACGAGTGTTAATGCTAAAAATGATGTATTGACTAAGCTGCGAAACTTTAACAAAGGAAGGCCGGTTTCTGAGAAGCTCAATACTCATACTATCGGTTTGCCAGGAATAAAGACTCCACTTTACATTGACGAACATCTAGGTCCATCTCAAAGAAAACTTATGTTTGAAACCCGTCAATTTGCCAAGAAACATAACTACTCGTGCTGGCATTCAAATGGAAGAATACTTTTGCGTAAGGATTCGACTGGTAGACCGATTTTAATCCAATCAGAAAAATGCTTATCTCAGCTGGCAAAGGAATCATGACTCATTGCATGTAACTGCTTTCTCATTACCCTATATTGCCAATTAACTGTATATTGTTATTTATTTCTATTGATTTACTTTAGTCTTGCTAGTAATAAAATTACCTTAGTCAATTTTCTCATGTTAAGTTCTCGTTTAGTCTATAATGTATTTTCGTTTGAATTTGTATATGCTCTTACACTTATTTTAACCTATATTCACACACTCACTGAAATTATACATCACTTACACCCAATATATACAAAGTGTACTCATAGAAAGAATGTAACTGTTAACAACAATCTCAGTCTGTCTTCGTGCCGTGTGTATGTGTATTGTGTTGGTCTCATTTGTGTGGCGTTGTCCCCGGGATTGTGGAATCCTCGTAGGGTTGTGCTGTACCGCGTGCCTTTTTGTCTTACCATAGTTGCTGACTCAATAAATAAAATTCGATAAAACTAATGCAATTATAAATGATATCGATAAACTTGATGTTGCACAATCTTCTCTTTGTGACATAGAGGACTGCCAGAGACTTATGAACTGCCCGAATAAGTGTCTAAAAATTATCCATCAAAACATTCGTAGTATAAATCGTAACTTCTCTGATTTTCAAACCTTATTGTTTAGATCCAGGACTGATTGGGACTTAATATTCTTAACGGAATGTTGGCTGCATAATAATCGTAACTTACCATCTCTTGAGGGACACAACTCTGCTCTAACCGAGAAAAACTTCACACAGAATGAAGGAGTTGTAGTATTTTACAAAAAACATTTGAAATTAGTTATATCCGAGCCTGACCTTTGTGATGCCAACTGTTTACTGATTAACCTTGAGGATAATGTAACACTAATTGCAGTATATAGACCACCTGGTTACAAAGATGTTCAACGGTTTTTGGTATCTCTTGACAAACTTCTTTCTGAGATTAGTAGTACTCATAAAGTTCTGATAGGTGATATCAATATTGATATATTGGATAACAATAAGGATGTTAATTCTTCAACGTATTTGAATATGTTGGCTTCTCATGGTTTATTGCCGGCCCACATATTTCCAACTCATGGCAGGACTTGTCTTGACCATGTAATACTAAAATGTTCTTATCGCGTCTTTTGTTGTGTTGCTGAAACCTCAGTCACGGATCACGACACTTTAATTCTGAAACTTGAACGTAGCACTATGACTGACAAATACTCTTCTCTGAAAAAGATTGATTACCCGTCTTTGGACGATGCTATGAAGAACTTAAACCTAAGCCTTGTATATAAAATGACTGATCCCAATGAGGCAACAGCATTTCTTCTGACTGCGCTTGACACTGTAATTAAAGCAAATACGAAAACTTTAACCATCCCAAATCGTAAAAGGATCAAGAGGCCTTGGATGACTGCAGGTCTACTAAGATGTGTAAAGCATCGTGACAAACTACATCAAAAATCAAGAAAAAATCCTAGTAACGAAATATTAACGTTAACTTACAAGAGGTATAGAAATTTTTGCAACTCACTTTTGAAAAATATTAAAAATACTTATGAGAGAAACCGCCTACTTAAAGCTGCTAAGACTAATACAAAAGTTCTCTGGGACACTATCAAACAACTAACCTACTCTAACAATACAACTAGCACTGCACTTGAATTGGTCTCTCCACTGGACCCGATGGTCTCAGTCAACAACATTAATAAATATTTCGTTTCTATCGGGAAAGATATTGCCGAAAAAGCATATTCTAATAGCTCTTATAAAAAACCATCAATCAATCCTACACTGTCCTCATTCGTCTTGCTACCTACTGATGAAGTTGAAGTTCAATCTCTTATCTTGCAACTGAAGAAGGACGGTGCTGCGGGCAGAGATAATATTTCTGGAGCCTTTCTCAAACGTTATCATGAAATCTTAGTCCCTCCACTTACATATATATTTAATTTGATTCTTTCTACAGGGATCTTTCCGGACCTATTCAAGCTAGCTGAAGTAATTCCGGTTTATAAAGGTGGTAATAGAGATTGTGTCGGTAACTACCGACCTATTTCTAAACTATCTACGCTATCCAAAATCATTGAGAAATTGATAAACAAACGCCTCATCGATTATTTAGAAAGTAATAACCTACTCTCCAGCTCACAGTTTGGATTCAGACCGGGTTCATCAACAAGCGACGCAGTTCATCAATTAACTGATCATATTGTTACAAAACTAGATAAGAAAAATAAAATTTTAGCTGTATTTTTGGACATTGCAAAAGCTTTTGACGCGGTCGCTGGTCCTATTCTGCTGGATAAATTGGAGGCTTTGGGTATTCGTGGTTTGCAGCTTAAACTATTTGATAGCTACTTGAGTGATAGACAGCAAAGAGTAAGGGTGGGCAACATTGTTAGTGACGATTTGCCGATACGCTATGGTGTGCCACAGGGTAGTGTTTTAGGTCCGACACTGTTTCTGGCATTTATCAATGATCTTTGTGACCTCCAGTTACAAAATGGTAAAATAATAACATTTGCAGATGATACTGCACTTGTGTTTCATGGTGATAGCTGGAAAGATACTGTCGACATTGCTCAAAGAGGATTCGACGTTGTTAACAAATGGCTCAGAATGAATGCCCTAACTATCAATGTCAGTAAAACTAAATGTATACCGTTCTATATAAAAACTCCTGGTTCTAGTACTAACCTTGGTTTAACTGCACATGTATGTTCTGATACTGATTCTTGTGACTGTCAAAAGATCTTTGTTGCCAACAATACTAAGTATCTAGGTGTCGTTGTTGATAGCACGCTAAAGTTTAACTACCACATTGACCTGCTACTATCGCGAACTCGGAAACTTATCTTCACCTTTAAGAATCTCCGTAATATTGCTGAAAAATCGATAATTAAAATGGTTTATCAATCCCTCTGCCAATCCGTTTTAAGCTATTGTGTTACTGTCTGGGGAGGGGCTTGTAAAACTAATCTTATAAAACTGGAGAGGGCTCAGCGTGCGTTATTGAAAGTAAGTTATTCTAAACCATTTTTTTACCCTACCAAAGATCTATATCTTTTATCTGACGTGTTGAGTGTTCGTCAACTATTTATACTGAACACTGTGCTCAAACAACACTCCATAACTCGCTATGATCCTTCTTTGAATGACAACAAACGATGCAAATATAAAGTCTGCACCTCAGATACCCGTTGGTCCACAGCTTTCTCAAGAAGGTTTTTTGGTTTTATGGGCTGTCACCTATATAACAAGATAAACAGGTTGATCAACATATATCCGCTTACTAAATATGAGTGTAAAAAAGCTACAGTCAAATGGCTTAAAAATCTAGACTACGAGGGGACTGAGAAGTTGTTAGTAGTCCTCAGCTAATACCTAACACTAACACGTTATGTATACGAGTACATAGGTACACTATCACCCATGCTCATGTATGCTTCACTAAGACATATATACACTAAGTCATAAATTCACTAACACATACATACATTAACACTTACATACACTAAACCATACATGCACCATCACATACACCCACTTAAATGTGAGTATATTTGTAATATTTGTAATATTTGTAATAGTTTCTCGATCAAATTGATGTACCTACTTAAATTCCATTCGGTCCGGATGCGGAGGGACTGGCAATCTGTAATACAGGTATCCTAGTACAGTCGCCAGTCTCTCACACAGATTTTGCCTGTTAATGCTGAAATTTGTATTTTGTGTCTGTATTTTTTTTTGTGTGAGAGAAAACAAATAAATATTTTATTATTATTATTATTATTATTTGCAAACGTAGGAAGCACGCAATTGTCCTCTTTAGACTATATTTTTGACTTTTTAGAAAACAACGTCTAACACAGCCCAAACTAAGGTATGACCCACGTAAAAAAAACTTCCCGATCCAACGCCTTTTTCTCTTACAGAGGCCCCTTTAATAGGTCTCAGGTTCTAAAGTCACACCCTGAACCCCACCACCCTTTTTGAACCTTTTTTATGTTTAAATTCAAAAGTCAAAGTTCAAAGAAAGAAAGTTCGGCAACACAGCCGTTACCTAAGGTTTCAAGTAAAAAAAACCAGAAGAATGTAGATGGAAAGTTTGTATTACCTAAAAATTATTCTTTAACTAATTCACTAAAACTATCATATTTAGAAGTGCAAGGCTCTGGTATTTCTGATAGTAATTGAAACCATGAATTTGCAAATCTTAGCTCAAATGACCCGAGTCGCACGGTGATTTAAAATTCAATCTTAGTACAATTTCGCAAAAGTAATTTCACAAGTAACGTTGACTTCATTTTGTGATAATGGCACTTTGTTTTATGTGAATCGCCTATAACGGCTTGATGATTACTTAACAATTATAAATTATTATATATATAACAATATGGCCAAGCAAACTGTCTTATTTTTTAAGATATATTTTTAAACAATATGATAAGAATGTACGACACGGGCAAAACAATCTTAATTGAAACATACTTTTTTTTTTAAAGACAATTCACCCCAATTGACCTAGTCCCATGCTAAGCTGGTGAAGCTTGTGTTATGGGTACTAGGCAACGGATATACATACATATTATAGATAGATAGACATATAAATACATATTTAAACACCCAAGACCTAAGAACAATACCAAATGCTCATCACATCGATGTTCGTCTCAACCGGGGATCGAACCCGGGACCCATGGATTCGCAGTCAGGGGTACTAACCACTAGACCAATGAGACGACAAAATGAAATGAAAAATACACAGTATAGACTTTGTTATTAAGTAAAGGAGATTTAAAAGAGGAAGATGTACAATTACATATATACATTTACAATTTTCTTAACCTACATAGTAATAATAAAAATAATTAAAAATGTATATAAGAAAATTTAAACAAATTTAAAAAGTTTGGTCCCTGTGGCAGTGTACCTTTAACACTGACAGCTTTTCCTCGCTGTATTGCGATACTTATTCGTTGAGCGAGGAAAGCACTAGCTCTGGGGTGTTCGGTACTATCAACCAGGCGCCAATTTAAATCTTTAATTAGTGCACTTGAACCCCACGGCTCAAGAGTCCCTACTCCAAAGGGAACAAAATTGAAGTTGGAGGAACGACTCTAAAGCGATTAATTATGTATAGTGACCATAATTGTATGAATGTATGTGATTCTAGTTAACAGTGGACACAAGCACAAAGGAATAGGGCTGACAGCTTCTAAATTCTGTCCACGTCTTGTTGCTCGAGGGATGGGCGAAATGTCTGTACACATGTCATGGTGAATCTTATCATACTCTAAAAACAATAATACTTTGTAAAAGGCTTTTTACGTGTTAAAATTACAAAGAGTACATACATTTTGATTCCGCTTTTTCGTGATTTCATTTAAAAACTAAAAATATATGTTAAACATAGTTATAATAATACACATTAAAAACAAGTTATTTAAGTTTAAAACAACATAAGTACGACACATATACTTAAGTTTTTGTTTATATTTCAAAATTGGAGAGATTTTGAAGCATAAGTTTATTCATAACGTGTTATTGTCATTGGTATACCCAAATATTTACTCTTTTGTCAAGTCGAGGCAATCAAAGCGCAAACTCCTACCTAGTTTTTATCAAAGAGTATTTATTTTTAAATTATTAGCATATTGTAGAAGTCCTAAATCCTTTATTCTTATTATATAAATATATCTGGAATAGATTAAACTGGAACTAACCTCTCACGAAAATGTGTTTGCTAAGAAAAATATTTTTTGTAGTTTGAGTTATGTAATCTAACATTAGTTAAGTTTCATGTTTCTATAGTTTTTATACACTCATAAATTCTGATATAACATTCTCGTGTCCGATATAGTACAATAGGTCGACATTCATTATAGGTAACAGATGTGTCACTTAGTTTTAAGAACCCAAAAATAAGAGTTTTTTCTTAGTCCAGCGTCAAAATCCCTAATTTTATTTTATAAACCCCTGTTTTAAACGACTAAAGTCAGTTGACACTTAGCTTCAAAAAAAGTTTCCTCTACCAATCGCCACCGAACTTAGGTTTAAAGATACTTAAGTACATGAGAACTTATATATTAAAGATACAATTTCATGTCGTGGGTCATTGAATAGAAAAGAGCGTACCAA
Organism: Pieris melete; assembly: GCA_963693345.1. NCBI lineage: Eukaryota > Metazoa > Arthropoda > Insecta > Lepidoptera > Pieridae > Pieris > Pieris melete. Next base: position 865,637 of record CAVNZK010000138.1, on the reverse strand, counting down.
CTCTTGAAAGGCTGGCAACGCACTTGCGAGCCGTCTGGCATTGTGAGTGTCCATGGGCGGCGGTATCACTTAACATCAGGTGAGCCTCCTGCCCGTTTGCCTCATATAACATAAAACAAAATTGAAGAGGACTTTCATTTACGTAGAGAACTGGGATCACTCAAGATATGGTAATTTAGTCTTAATTTAAATATTGCCAGGCTGTGTGCACTTTTTATTTCGAACTTAACTCTCGCATGTTAGCTTTTTTGTTTCCATTGATTAATTGATTGGGAATAATAATTATAATATTGTCAAAGACAGTTCTATATACCAATTACTTACGGCACTCATAGCTTTTGGAACCGCGAGAGTATACACTGACCACATAGATTTTTATTTAAACAAAATCAAGTTTGATAGAAGCAAAAGTAGGTCAGTGAAACAGACAATAAACTGTGTCGGTGATTGGTTTCTGCTTCATCGAAGCCACGCTTTAACCACTTCGATAACAAAATAAATTGGAGGTAGACTAGAAAAACATGATATTGTTTTCCGGAGACAATAACGAGGGTAGGTACGTATATAAACTTACTAGGTATATTTTATTGTACTGAACACTTAAAGTTAATAAAAATATCGAAGGGAAAAGGCTTTGTTCAAAGTATTGGGAGATTTACTCCCTTGATCATAAAAAAAGTTAAATTGCAATCCTTTAACAATCGTCTCTTTCTGTCTAATTGTGTTTAAGCTGTCATGAAAAGAGATGTGAGTAATTTTGTTAAAGCCATAGATTTATATCGTTAGATAGGCCCCGACACCAAAAACTGTGGCATTGTTTTTGAATGTGTGCGTTAACGAAAACGTTTGAATGTGTGCGTCAACATGGCGTCCTAAAACAGTGCAATTTGTGTAGAAGGTACGGTCGAAACTAGTGTCATCTCTTTTTCTCCTACATTAGTTGCAAACACGACTTTCTCTTTCGTGCACTCACCATTTAAATTTGTTATTTAGACAGTGGAAGGAAAAATAAAAGTTTTTAAATCAAATCGCAATACTTACGAGTGAAATGTTAAACCTCTGGCTTTATTTGTGTTTCTAGAATTGTTGTTGCATTTTAGAAAGGCACACGATGGCATTTTGTGACACTAAACTGCTCGCAAACGTCCTTTACAACACGTCCGGCTAGTACTGTGTTTAGGGGTGCACTGATCCCAGGTTAGTGAGTCTCACTCACTTAGACTGTGCGACAACACGGCGCGGTCTCACTGCGGTAAAGGCCTATCTAACGATATAAATCCATGGTTAAAGCGGTGCAATTAGGCTGATGTAGCAATTATGAATAAGGGATAAACAGTTATAAACCACTACTGAAGTCGATACTGCCTGTCCATACGTAGATGTTTGAATTACTTTATCCCATAGATATGGGTGAGTCTGCGTGTTTCTATGTCTATGTGTTCTTCTATGCTTGAACAACAAGAAACAATTGTCTCGACCCCTATAAACCATGTCTTTAAGTACAGTACGATTGAAAAAGGAGCTAATTTTTGAATATGATAGTTAAGTTAAATCTTGCGAAGAACATTTCAGCGCAATTATTCTAATTCGCAAAGTCTTCAAAGAAACAGTGACAACGGACACGAACATTTCGCAAGCAAAGCTTTGTGGTCGAATTATTAAGAAACTGCTTGCGGCGCCCCTTTTATCTAAATGTCTTCAGATGTCGCGATAAAAAACTTTATTTTCTGAAGTGTAAAAACGCTAAAATGCCACCAGTCAAAGGGGACTCTGTTCGCTGTTTAAAGCTTTGAAGTGACGGATTGCGGACAAAGAAAATAATAACTTAGATTGCAGTTTTGTGTAAGTTCACATCGTAGGTTTACTTTGTCATTATGGCCATATTCAGTAAACAAAAAAAAGTGAAGTCGTGAAATACACGTTTTTTTATGTAAACGGAGGCAAACGGGCCGGAGGCTCATCTGATACGTTATGTTGCCGGCCTTTTAAGAATACACACTGTACTTGATGGTTACCTGCAACAATTATTTTGTTAAGTGACAAAAAGTAAAAACATATTTTAGTCACCGTGACCACGCACGCTGTAAAGCACGCGAAACGTCGGATAAATTTAAAATTATGTTAAATAATTGTAAATTTTTTTAAAACATATTTTAACAGTTCATAATTAGCGTCGCTCACGTACTGAGGCTTCATCTAAGAATTTGCCTCTTTGGGGTCTAAGACCGGTTTTCTGACGATGTTTTCATTCAACGTCAAGAGTCGCTCGTAGAATGTAGGTAGAAAAAATGCCATGCACATCCAGGAGTCGAATTCACGATGCCACGCCATAATCTAACCCACCATTTTAGAAAATTGTGATTGTAAAGAATGTCATAAATATGACATCTATTTACCGGGCAATGCTCGGTGTATTTTGCTATCAATAAGGCAAAAATATCCTCTCCATTTACTAAAAACCACTTAGCATTCTTTTACAAAGCAACACTTTCGGTGTTAAACTCAATAATATGACAGAGGACTTTGCGATACTGAAATAATTATTAGTTTTTGTTTGCTACGTGAAGCTTAGATAAAGAGATATCTCGAAAATCTCATGTAGATACTCGTATATTCAATTCAATAGCTTAGTACTTTAAAAATTTGAATTTTGATTGTATGTAGTGGTTTAATTTGTATTTGAATCCAGTAGGTAAATGAAAAGAGCGAGAGTGTCCCAATTATGAATAATTTTCCAGACTTCAAAGCTGAAAATAATGAAGCAGAAATTATTTTCTTTATTAAATTAGGAAAAAGTTCTTTACTTTATTCACTCTCAAAATATAGTTTTAACAACACGTATTACCCATCTTTTTCATATCTTGAATTCAATATTCCTGAATTCAATGTGAAAATTTGTAAAGTACAAACCTGAAGCATTATTACAAGTCTCACCTGCCTTTGACGTCTTCGAGTTGAGGAAAAACAAATAAAACTTGCGTCAAGATGAGGTGTTTGCGGAGGATTTTACTTCCTCGTTCATTGAATTTATCGATATTTTCACGGTGTTCTCGAAGATTTTATGATTACAGGTATAATTTGTAAAAAGGGACAAATAATTTGCGCAAAGAACATTTTTAATGTTTTTACTCCTTCAAAGGAGCTATTTAATAGAATTAGTTATCTGTTTTGTGAAGGTATTTTTATTATGGGGTCAACGACCGTCCTCGTCATTTTTATGTATAATGAAATTTTATAGTGTAGATTTTTATCGCTGGCATTTACTGAAATTATAATGAATAAATCATTTGGCCGGTGACATTCAACGTGTTGTTGAGTAATAACAAATTTACCTTTGACCTTAGCTAAATCCTTATGAGTAAGGTTTGTATATTTAAACCTAATTAACTCTAATTGGTATAGTATTTCTCTGTTAAAAACTTAAAGTTCTGTTGTTTAGCTATCGCGTAATATACTTAGAAGAGGTAATAAGACTATCCACAGCGCTAATAACCTGTATCATGAGCACATTACACAACACATCCGAGATAGGTATTAGTTAAATGTATATTTTTATACAATCTATTTTTTAAATTTCTTTAAATATACTATCTATTTCTTTTTATATATTTTTTGTTAAAAAAAATGTAATTTATCTGTAGGATGAAATAAAAATAAGATTTATTTTAATGTATATAGAGAAAAAATCTTTACTCTTACTATCTTACACTTTAAGTCACATTTTAGTACATGAATGCAAAGTTTTTACATAGAGACCAGTAAAACAGCCAAATGCTCTATTAAAAATATAAATTACAGATATAACAATCCGTACTCTAAGGGATATTCAAAGTCGATATACCCCGTGTCTAAAAATTATTTTATATTCCTTTCCTGTATTCAAAAGTTGGGCAGGGAAAATAGCCTAGTATAAACAAATGCAGGGTTGATAAATACATTATTAAAATACCAGCGCTTAATCCAAGAAACAGTGATATCTAGTAAAGTAACCCTCAATTCATTTGTGAAATGTGCATACAATAAATAACATTAAAAATAAAAATGTAGGCAAAATAACAATTTTTCATTTAAAGCTACGATAAGCAGCTTGAGGAATATCTTCAACCAGTAATCACTAATGAAACGTATATTCCTCAAATTTCGTTATCGGGAAATTCTATAGAAATTTCGAGGTCATAAAAATCATCGAACAACGTTGAGTTCGAGTGAAGCTCATAATAATAACATTCAACGGGAATCAATCAAATGGGGATAGAGTGGCCATAAGAATAACCGAATGGCGGGTCACTGGTTATTGTTATGTCTTATGTTAACGATATAAAAATGTTACGACTTTTCTATTGATAAAGATTTGATACGTGATTGTTTAATAATAACAGTTATAACTAAATCGACGGAAGAAGATTATTGTAATCGACCTAAATTTATGATATATACACTAGACTCTTTTGTGCTAATTAGAATTTAGAATTAGATGTTCTGTGTTTTGTGATGTATTTGGAACTTGCTTCTACTATTTTCTATATAAAGTCAGATCAAAATTATTTGGCTAAGCATGTCTTAAAATACCCATTAAAGGAGTTCAGACACCTCTCACTGGAATTCTTCGCGAACATAACAGGATATATATATTCGGTAGTGGGTATATCTAGTACGTAATCCGCTATTTTGTTTTAAAACAAAACATATACTGTAGATATAGCATGATATATGTTGTGATGAACTTTAAAAAAATATCAATGAAACAGATTCTAAAATCAAAAAAGCATGGTACTTGAATGTTATGAGTATATATGTAAGATGTGTTGGTTAATCCCTTTTAAGAGTTTAAATAAAACAAAACCGATCCAACTTTAAATAAAATTGAGACGCTAAAACGCTAAGCCCTAAAAGCCTTCGTGAGGGCTTAAAAACTATTCCCAGAAACAATATCCCTACTATACACGGCTTGAACAAAAGCTTTATTGTAGCAGCTTTCAAATTTAAAACTAATGGCAGTAAAAGTTTCAATTATAGCCAACCCCTAATGGACCGAATTTCATATCCAACTTTACAACTTCTGTGGTTTCATAATGTGATTTCTAATAAAAATATTACTTTGTTAACGGACTCAGTGTTGTATATAATTTAGATTAAATATATAATTTTACTATTTATGCTTGCGAGTAGTTTTAGGTGTTTACTTCTAACTAAAGTTCCCGTAAAGGGACACAGCGGACCCATTTCGACGTCTATGCTGCTGTTATAAGGAAGAAGTTCATCAGTCTGATTAGAATAGAAAGATAAAACTAATAAAGGTTTCGCTAGATGGCAGCACCATCATAACTTAACTTTAATAAATAATGCTTATTTGAAAACTAACAGAGAAGAGTAAAATATGTAGTAACTGAAACCGTTTTATCAGCCCTTAAGGGAATGCAGCTAATATTGTCCGGAATTTGGTGCGATCTCACGAGGCGTTCGCCAAATGGCCGGAGTTTGGTTAATGGTCGGCAATAGATTGCTTCCTGGGTTGTTCTCAAGATATTTACCCCTGATCACTTTTATTACTAGTATATCCTCAGTAATTACTTGAGCTAAGATAAAATTCTTCATTCAGTTGCTTTTACGTCGATCGTTAAAAAAAGTATAAAACCAGTGGCGCTACAACCTTTTTAGGCTTGGGCTTCAGATTTCTGAAACTGTTTTTTGGTCATTTGTCAATGTAACAGGCTAGTAGGTGTTCAGCCTCCTGTCCCTGACACACATGGTCGACTTTTTGGGCCTAGGCAGCCAGGCAGGCAGGAAGGCAAGCCGGTTCCTCCCGATGTTTTCCTTCACCGTTCGGGCCAATGTTAAATGCGCACATATAAAGTCTATTAGTGCACAGCCAGGTATCGAACCTACGAACTCAGGGATGAGAGTCGCATGCTAAAGCCACTAGGCCAACACTGCTCTAATATATGTAATAGAATTTTGAATACAATGCGTATTTCGAAGAAATTAACGACATTTAAATTAATAAACATTAGACATTTTAAGGTATATTAAAATGTCTAATTGATGTAGATGTATAAATGTCTGTATAATCTGTTAAAAACCCGTTACTGTGAAAAGTTATCTTCTTCGACTTATTTACGATATTAAATTATCTAGGTATGCAAACTCCGCAACATACACGTTCAAATCTTATATTTTCATTCACTATAATTATTTACCTGTTAACCACAATGGTCACAGTAATCATAAAATCGTAAAACGTGTCCCCGTTTTCTTAACAAAAAATGACCAAAATCGTCTTTTCATCCACATTCATGCGTGTAAAAATTCGCTATTTGACGTGACCATTCCAAGGGACTCACAATAAAATGTTGGAATTAAGGAATATCGTGAAAAAAGCGCCTTTTATCAAAAGTAAAGCCTTATACATTAGCTGTATTGTAGAAGTAAAAGGATGACTATCGTATCTTTGAAAGGATACCGATTTTATATTGGAAAAGATTTCTATTTCGTTTTATATGATTGACCATCTGTCTGCTTACTTTTACGAGAAATGAAAATGTTTTATCCAATATAGGCGCGATAATATTTCACTTATATGCCTTTAGATTATATGGAACCTTAGCTTAGCAGACACAGATGGTGTAGCATTTTTATTAACACTGTATCATCGAAATAAGGTGGCAAATATCATCATAAGAAGAAATATCGATTATTAATCTTGCGTTGCTTAGAAATGTGGGATCCCTTTTTATTTTTATGTATAACATTTACCACGGAGAGTGTTCAGAGTAGTTGTTCGGATTTTTTCCTGCAGATCAGTTTCATCATCAGACGTCGAGGCAGAACACGAAATTCCACCCTTATCACCTCGACGTCCATCGTTCCACAACACATCGTTATTTAAGGCAGTTTTTGCCGCTCACTACCACTATGTGGAACCAGCTACACGCTGAAGTATTTCCGAACCAATACGATTTAGGGTCCTTCAAGAAAAGAGCGTACCAATTCTTAAAAGCCCTCTGGCATTGAGAGTGTCCATGTGTCATATCACTTAACATTAGTTGAGTCTGTTTGCTCCCTATTCCATACAAAAAAATCATTTTACACTAGGCAGTAAGGTACGCGCTCGTATTTGGTTTACCGCACAAAATGTACAACATTCACGAGCCGCACTATTGTTCTATTATTCAATACTCGACAACACAATATAGACGCGTTAATACAGCATCAGAGCGCGATCTCAGTAAATTTAAATGGAAAAGTGGATGTAGATAAGTCTTCAATTTAACTGTAATCGCTTATTTCCTTCCGTTCAGCCTTACAAATCCGTTCAAGTTTAAATTCTGGGAAAATTCAGCTTAAAAATGGTGTCGACGTAATTAAAGAAAGTCGTTAAAACTTTCCCAAGCTAGACTAATTAAAATAAGTAATTAAAAGTGAAGATTTATCTTAACTTTTATGAATAACAGCCATTTCCTATCGACTTCGGGAGTTCACGGTTCTTTCGGAATAGTGATGAAAACAATTATTACTCTGCAATTTATCATAGCTGTAATTACTGAGATTTTGTGGTATTTGACGTCATTTTTAATGTAAAACTTGGAAATAATTTTATAAAATAATAATTTCTAATATATATATACTTAGGACCTGCTTGTTATACTCGTAGTAGCCACTGGCCAGGACTGGTTAAGAATTGGCCTTGCCTAGTAATAATTAACATGTATTGTTTTATTTTACGTAAATTTTTAAATATATTTATTTATTCTTAAATTACATATTCCAAAAGGGGTCCAAACTGTAGAAGAGAAAGAAACGGGAATAACAATAACGTAGATTAATATATCAAAACTAACACCCATTTGATATTTTTTTAACAATATGGAATTAAAGTGGCTTAATTATAATTATTATAAAGCACATATATATTATAACAGAAGAGTGATAAGTATCATTAAGTAGTATTTCAGATTAAAACTTGTACTTGTATTAAAACATACTAATTAATACTTGTTTGTAACTACTCTGCAATAGACAGGATTAATATGGCAACATTTCAATAGACACATATCAAATTGTTACCTGTTAAGTTGATGTGGCTGTTTCTCGCTGACCACGATTGAATCATTCGAAATATCCAGTATTAAATTTGTGCTAATATCCATTAATAAAAGGTCTTGTTTTATTAAATAAATAATTGTGTTAATCAAACGTATTTTATTCCCTTATAAAATATTGCATTGAAAATTATGATGTGTGCATGAAATTTAATTTGGATCGAATTTAATTACGGACATCCAGAGTGCCTCTCTTTCACCTATTGGATTTTTTGGCCTCGTAAATCAGCATCTGCTTAAATTTATATGTAGGGAAGTAGGTGATCCGACGCGTGTCTAACTCAGGATATTGATGAAGAGCGAGGGTTCTAGCGCACGAAGCTAGACGCATAAGCTGCCTTTAAAATATAAGCAATATTAAAAAAAAATTATCTTTAATCTATATCGATTAATAATTATACTTCTACGCTGTTCTTCTCAAAATGTTATTGTTATTAAAATTGCTAAAACCCCATCTGTAGTATCGTATTAAGTCGAGGTTAATACGAAACATTCGTTATTATGAGTACAATGGTACTACGCCAAACTTTCAACTTATGATAATAATAAAATCGTGTTAGACTATTTCCAGCATTACACCAGATCGTATCAGAAGTTCAATATTGCTGAACGTTATTGCAAAAGTATTGAACTACTTTCAAAGTTAATCTTTTATGTATCTTTCAATTGTTTCTTTAAGACGCTAAGTAGAAATCTTTTGAGGAATAAAATAAAATCTCTGAACTGTCAATAATATAAAATTAGTTGGCTAGAAGATGTTTCATTTCAACAGCTTAGTGTATGTACCCGAAGATTCTGGGTTGGTTTCCCGGCGGAAAAATTGATTCAGGTTGGGTGAGAAAGGTTAATTCAATGAAACAAAGGCAGAATATGTTCGCTTTATGCTGGGGAGTTATGAGTCTTGAAGGAATAAATTAGCTACTATTGGTAATAAAAAAAAAATCCAATTAAAATGTCCGTTTCTAACATTGAAAACAAAGTTTTCTTTTATGTTTTAATGGCTGAGTTGTGAAATATTCCTATATATGTAAGTTAATAAATTGATAATCAATTATTCTGTAATTCTCTTAATTGTATATATTGTTTACCTTTTATTTTAGTTGTAAAGGTTGATACATATATGTTTACCAATGCATATATAATATATATTCATTTCAAGGCCTATTCTGACCCCGAACATTATAGTTATATTGAATGGAACTTGGGACAGAAATAGATGGCCTGCGGTCTGATACTAAATTTTCAATCCAAATAATATATAAAATAGACTCAAATATATCACCATGTTGTTGAATATAATTAGAATCCTCCTTAAACATTAACCGCATTTCCGCTATTCTCTTAAATGTCACCACAGATGCGAAGATTGTGTCATTTGACATCCTTCCGTCGTGTCAAGTCTTTGAAATTAGGTTAGATCTTAATCGAATGGCCTCATTATGTCTCACAAATGTCAGACAAGAAATAAATTTAATGAAATATTGCGAACAATAGCTTTTATGTACTTTTCTAAACGAATTTAATCTTAAATGAGCTTAGAAGTTATAGTTACTTAAAAATGAAGCGCGTCTTTTAATTATGATCTTTGGAAGGACTAGGCCACGATACTTTATCTACTCAGACTTGCTGTGAATAGTACACAACTATGCAACGTAGAAAAAACGTTACGGCATTTTTTTATAGGTGTAATGTGCAAATTATCGTTAAAGTACAAGGAAAATGTGATTAATTAAAAACACTATATTCTCATACAAACAAATTAAAAATGAAATCGAATTCTTTGCTTCATTCATTGCAAATTCATTTATACTAGGCGACGGTCAAAAACGGCTACGCCGCTCATTGCCGTGGCTGAACGGTACGTAAGAATTCCTACGTCCGGGACTAAGTTCATTTCTATTGAAATAATAACAAATTCAAATGAAAAGATACGATTGTTCATTTTTTAGATGTTCAGAAGTATCAAATTTCGTAGTAGTTTCGTAGTTTCTAAATGTAATGTGCAAAGCACGAAGCAGTGCGCGGCGCGCGACAAGCTTTGAACTAGAGCTGTCGGCATTATTAAGGCCAAACGGCTTAACAGATTTCGTTAAAATTTTGCAAATCGTTTAAGATCGTTAAGCCCTCAAAAATTATCATGGCAAGGGGTTTTTTTAAGAAAAATTAAAATAGCGTGTTTTAATTTCACCACAGTGAAACTTCATGATCTGTTGTCGAATCATCTCCTTGGCATGCCTTATAGCACGGAAGGTCTAGATTTAGCTTATACAACCGGGAGAATAAAATATGTTAAATAACATACCAATCGCGCCTAACGTTGAAACCGGTCATAGATAAATGAAATTGTAATATGCCACAGACTATAAATACTCTAAGAAAAATAAATATTGAAACTCCTTGGTAACACATTGAACATCATTCTATGATGCGATGATATCATATGCCTTTTTTCACTTTTAAATGAAATTCAAATATTTGAATTTAAATAAAAAAGTAATCCTATTAAAATGGAACGTTACCTTCGCTTTTAGCCTTTTAAATGAAGTATTTTTTTCTGAATATTCAAAATCGTAAAAACAATGGGAACCCTTAAAAATGTACTAAAAAAGAATAATTAATTTATCAACGCAATAAAATCTTTGTCGAAATAAATGGAATAGAGAAAAGAAAGCTGGCTTTGTTTTACTTAGATTGTATCTTCAAAGAAATGTTTCATTATGTTTTCTCTTAATTTTCTGTCAAGGGCGGCTGACTTATTATGCAATGGTGATGTTAAAGTAAAAACATTATTTATTTATGTTACCTTTTGTACACTTGAGAACGTCAATATCAATTACTGCCAGTTCTGAAATTAGGGACTTGGCGAAAAACCCACTCACTCTTTTAAATGATGAAGTATTTCGTTAGAGAAGATGCTTGTGAGAAGTTGCCATTACACCATACTCCACATGATTTATTGAAGCAATTAATCATAATAATATAAAATTCAAATTAATGAAAAGTATGGATAATTTTTATCCAACTTAGGTCGTAAATGGGCTTGAAGTGTTTGTTATCATGCTTTTAATGGTTTATTCATGTTAAGTGGGTATTAGGGAACTATATTTTTATAAGTTCACAAAAGAGAGTTCGACTTTACATTAATTCCAATCTAGCCCAACCAATAATTATGGCTAACAAGTAATAGTATGTTGACTTAATTTTGTGCAATTAACTAGTGAATAGCTGTTCTATAAAGTTTTGACTCGATGTTCGTGTGTCCGAGATACCGCACTTGCACTTATATTCACTACACTAGGTTTATTCACTCAAAAGGTTTAATACTTTAGGCGCTTGGACCCAAAGTGGGAATACGACTACATTCAAAGTAGAACGTATAACATATTAAACTTGTATATAGAAAGAAATATCTAAAGACCCTTTATCGGTCAAGTCAATTTTTTGGACGGTGAAATAGTGTTAAGGGCATCAAAAGTTTTCGCCATACAAAGCCAGTTCGATTCTCAAGGGTTTGTTATTTATAGTTTTACTTCGGCTACTGGCCCGCATACTGGCCTCTTTAAAGCTCGTACATACGATGCTAAAGTTTCCATATAACTAGTGAAATAGGTTTAGTTTTAAACTATATTTCTTACTGAAGTTCCGCATACGGGTTTTGTTTTATGTGTAGATGAATAGTGATGGGTGTACTAACATTATACAGCTATACATACATATTCTGTGGCGCTGTAACTCTTTCTGTCTAAAAGAAGTCGAACAAATACTCATAAGAGCGAACTCTAATTTATTTGACGGTTCATTGGTCTAGTGGTTAGTACCCCTGACTGCGAATCCATTGGTCCCGGGTTCGATCCCCGACCGAGACACACATTGATGTGATGAGCATTTGGTGTTGTGCTTAGGTCTTGGGTGTTTAAATATGTATTTATATGTGTTAGGTCTATCTATGTATAATATGTCTGTATATCCGTTGCCACCCATTACACAAGCTTCACCAGCTTAGCATGGGACTAGGTCACTTGGTGTGAATTGTCCAATCATAAAAAAAAAATTTGGACGTTTTTAACGAAGAACGGTTCGAATAATCGGCGATCAGCTACTTTCCAAGCAGCTTGATCCCTTGGCGTTGCGTAGAGATATGTGAAGATGTCCCATCATGATGTTGCATCTTTTACCGCATTGACCATGGAGATTATTCAGAGGAGTTGTTCCGATTAATACCTGCAGCAGAGTTTCATTGTCGGACGTCGATGCAGAATACAAAATTCCACCTGTATCACCTCGACGTCTCCGTCCTTCCACAACTGAGCGTTATTTAAGTCAGTTTTTGCCGCGCACTACAATGTGGAATCAGCTGCCCACTGAAGTATTTCCGAACCAATTTGACTTAAGGTCCTTGAAGAACAGAGCGTACCAATTATTAAAAGGCCGGCAGCACTTGTGTACCTTCTGGCAATGTGAGTGTCTATGGGAGGCGGCAAAACTTACCATCAGATGAGTTGCCTCACTACATTAATGTTTTATTTATTAATTCCTCCTCTTTAAACGTTTTAAGTAAATAGTTACTGAGTTAATAAAATATAAACGTAAATTTATGCTAAAATTTACGTAAATAGCGTTTTGGATATCTAATAAAACAAAGAATGTCAACATATTTCCTAATATGATGATAACTTTGTGAATATTTTTTCCCCTTCAAGTGTGTACCCTGCCTTAATATCACCCTCGAGACATAACTTTTTGCATCAACTTTACCTTCCATTTTGTTTTATCACCATTATTTTCGAACAATTCAACGGATTTTCCGAGTTTTTCATCCAATTTTAGGAATATTTTTCGTAAACTCCACGTTGATATCACGTTTGAACAAATATTTTTTGAAATATTATTTCCCAATTCAGGTTTAATTTGTTTTTGTAAATTATGAAAGCGTTTGAAAATGAAATTATTTATCAGCATTTCATAACGAAAATAGAAAATATGAAATATATTCTGCTTTTCGCCCATATAATTCAATAGGTATCATTTAACAATTTTGTACAAATGAAGACGCACTACTATACAGTATAATTTTACTTTACAGTAAAACCTCACTGTATTGTAACGCTTACATTCAGTGCGGGTAGCGCCAACTATAAAGCGGCGAGTGCTTAACCCCACGCACCTGCCACCTTTACCTAGTACCTGTACACCTGTACCCATGTCCTCTTCTTCAAAATACAGCTAAATTGATCAATAATAAAAATGATTTAAAATTTCACATAATCGGTATATCGAATCCAAATAAATAATCACAATCTAACATAGTAAATTTCTTTTCCTGAGCCCTGTTACAAAATAAATTCTATTTTCACAGGAACTATTTATATTAAACAGGAAACAGCTAGTTATATGATGGTACTAGGTCTAGCTCCAGTAATTAATGCTATGATCAAACGTTCCTTTGAGCTTTTGCTGAAGCGTTGCAATGTTACTTGCGTGGTATACAATTTGTACACGGTATTTTAATATGATGCATTGTGGGTTAGTAATATGCTGTAATAGTAGGAATTCGGATAAGAGGGGAAATAGGCTTTAGAATAATTATTGAATGTTAGCCAGCTGCTATTTTCGACTAATACAAGAATTCGAGATATTAATATAATTAATACAATAACTCCGTTATAATTTTCTTTCGTACTATTGCTTCGTGAATTAAAAATAAAATAAGCAAAATAACGATACATTGAGTTCAGCTATTAGCTTAATATTAAGTAATCGTCCTTTTACTGTAGGATCACTGTTTGTGTAGAATGTTTTTCTTGAAATTATGGAAAGTGGTTTTTTAGGAATATGATTAAACAGTTAAATAACAAATATGTTTATCTTTAACACACTTTTGAATATACTACTTCTAAACGTTAGAAAGATTTTATATAGGGAAACTTTTACGAAAACGAATACGTAATAGTTTATTATAAAAAGTATGCAGTAAAATTATTCTTTGATTGTTTCAGATGACACTACAGGAGCAAGATGAGGATACGACGAAAAATACACGATAAAAAATACAAGATACTTTAAAGGATGGTTCAGTGACAAACATGATAGAAGACGGTAGCCGCGACTCAAAGCGCGCTTACCGAAAATCAGAAATAATTGAAGAACCTAACTGCTGCTTCGAAGCCATCGACGATACCAAACTCTTCTGCTGCAGATGCGCTCACAAGAAACGAGCGTCACCTCTCACCTGCCTCGCGATATGCTTCCTCGTTCTCACTTACAACCTCCTGGGTGGATTCCTCTTCCTCGCAATAGAAGGAAACACAGTGATAGAAGAAACTGCTGTAGCCGAGTCGAAGCCAAATTTAAGTTCACAGGAAAGCGGCGATTTGCGCTCGAAAACAGTCGAGAAGCTCTGGTCAATAACGGAAGATCTTAATATTTTGTACAAGGAAAACTGGACGAAATTGGCTGCGAAGGAGTTGATGGATTTTCAAAAGGTTCTGATGAAGTCGATACGTGGAGTCGAAGTTGGCCAGATACATTTCGATGACGTCGAGTATCGGTGGACTTTTGCAGGCAGTTTTTTGTATGCCCTGACGCTGATTACTACAATTGGTAAGTTGTTATTATTATCATACATTTTTTAATGAATTTTGTAGCAAATACAAGTAATTTGAACAAAGCTTATATAAAATTCATTCATTACTTAGATGAGTCTACATTTGCCATTGGCTATATTACTCGTATCATGCATACAAATGTCTCAATGTAAAGTTAGAAGCATTTAATGTATATTTCTTTTTTGACGTTCATAAGTGTACATTGTGTTACGTATATGAATAAATGAGTTTTGACTTTTGATATTGATTGTACAAAAAATATTTTTAAATCTTACTATCCTTGTAGAGTAGTATCAATATTCCAACAAACTTTTGCATCTATTGGAGTGATGCTGTTAAATAATGTATTGATACATGTATTTTTAAAATATGTATGAAACTATTTTTATTTTAGTAGAATGTTCCTATTTTTGGAATTTTGTTGCTAGTACATACATCTTAGATTTTTTACATTTTATACATCATTTATATCCTATATCCAAGCTACCTTCAGTACCATCGATCATAACCCATTCACTGGTAAAGGGCTCCTCCAGCTTTTTCCAACTGACTCTGTCTTTGGTTTTCTTTCTACATTCGCTTCGTGCTACCGCTTCTATTTCTTCCATCCACCTTTTTTTGTGGCGCCCTCATCTCCATCTTCCCCTTGGTCCTTTCCATACAATTTCTTAAAAGACATAGCTGATCTAAATCGGCTTCTACTTAACTTTTATCTTTTCCATATAAAAAAACTCCACCATCAATAATCAGTAATATAATTTTAAGAATAAAATATAAGAAGTAATTACAAACTATTTTATTTTTACAGGTCATGGTAACGTGGCGCCGAAGTCGTCGACGGGAAAGATAGTGGCAATTGTGTACGCGTGTGTGGGCATACCGCTCATAATGCTCTATCTCTCCACGATCGGCGAGGCACTCGCAAGAAACTTCCGTTCCCTGTACTCCAGAATGTGCCCATCGCGCCTCAGAAGTGGAGACTTCCACTCAAAAGCCGAGTGTTTGCGCTACACCTTACCCGTAGCGGAGTGCGAGAGAAACGAAAAGATTTTCGATCGTCAAAAACGGACACCTTTTACAGCCGCCCTCAACCTTGACAATTTCAACAGCGGTTATCATTGGACGTGTCGGGACCATACACGAGTGCCAATTATTCTTAGTTTACTATTGATCGCCTTGTATATAGCGTTAGGTACTTTTATATTCCATTCAACAGAAAAGTGGAACTTTATTGATGGCTGTTACTTTTCATTATCAAGCCTCGCGACGATAGGGTTCGGTCATCTTAAGCCGGGACTATACGCCAGTACAGTATCAGCAAAAGCTGAGGACATTGCTGTGGGAGTGTGTTGTATCTATATACTAGTGGGGATAGTTATAGTTGCAATGTGTTTTAATTTAATACAGGAAGACATGAGCGTAGCTGTGCGTGGCTTCACCGCTCTGTCGATGGGTAGCGCTAAGTCGAGAGCCGTACACAGTGAAGCGTGTGATGAAAAGATAGCAATGGCTGTCGTCTCTTGACACAGGGAGACGGCCGACGGGCCGTCTATAAATTGCCACGATAAACGACCCCAAGTTACGTTCAAAATAGACAGTTCGAATCCGACAAAATTCAATAGTTTGCCACGGAGGAAATCTACAGCGTACGGCGAGGAAAGTTTTCAGAGGAATACGCCAGTTCGCCGTTCAGCGGGTCACGTTGATCGATGTATAGAGTACTTTGTGCCAAGAAGTCTGAGTGAGTTTAACTTAAGTGGGACGGGTGGTGGGGAGTTCTGTGCGGTAAGTACTTTTGGCGACAAGACCCGGAGAGATAGGAGGGATAAAATGGTGACGTTTGAGGACGATCGGTCTGACACCGAACGCACACTACCGGACGATGTGTTTATGTGACTGTACACACACATAGGTATGTTGGAATAAACACCGTTTGTTACTTAATAAAGTTTTACAATTAGATGTTGTTTAATTTACTATCTCTGACTGTAAACTGAACTCTGAGACCAAATTTAAATGTCAATTATATACTGTATACTTCAACCACAAAACCAAATTGTAAATTATATATAGTCAGTACAATTAATTTTGAAGTTATTAACAATTAGAAATTTCTTTCTATCGCGCTTTAAGTGTCACTTAAAGTAAATAAATAAATATATAAAGTAATTACACAACAACACGAAAAACATGAAATCACCTTAAGAATATAAGCTATAAGCCAGAAAGACTTTTAACTGCAATCAATTAAATAATAACAAAAACAATATATATTATAAAAATATATTAGATTATTAATCATAAGCTGTTCTGAATCTAGCCAAGCCGCAAACACAATAATAGTGAGTTTACGAGACATTACCAGCAAATATGTGTTCAAAGTTCAAACGTGATATTAAAACGGAGATATCTCGATAATTCCCCAAACATCAGTCCCGTGGGTCGATCGTCAAGTAGGTTAATCTGCCGTCGGATCCACTAAGCAGCGTCCACTATGCGGTCCAAACTTATGTAACCAGTATTGGTAAGTACAGATTATTTGGGATTATGTTTTTAGGTTACGTTATTCGCGACCTGAAAATTGTATATTTTATAACAAAACCCCATGTTCAAGATTTTAACCAATTGTTAAAATCACTAAATTATTAAAAATATATATAAAAATATATAAATTAATATTAATATTTATAAAATTAAATATGTTACTCATAGGTTTGTGCTGAAAAAAACGTGTTTAAGGGACTAAGTATATTTATTAAAGAAATGTAATTTCCTTATATTCATCAAAATCTTTTAGTCAGTTCACGAAATCAACGATTAGTCTAAATAAGTTTCTCGAAACGAGTCATAAATGTTTAAATATATATTTTATCGGAAATAAACGCGAATTAATTATACTAACTCAACATTGCCAGTGATTTATGGCAGTACATAGTATTACTCGTATACTATGTATATTGTAAAACATAAAAAAATCGTTCTGCCTTATATAAAAAAATATATAAGTAAAAATTAGTTTTGGTTTTAAGATTAGGAACAGAATATCGTTAAAATTCCATTAAAGCTAGTTCTACGATTACGACAATAACTTTACTAAAATACTTCGTCCAGCTTGCATGAGACAGTCGGGCCCAAAATATATAGGGATTCTTAGCGAAAAGCTAATTCCAACTTTTTTGATAATTTCGTAGGACCATTGTGTTGACCAAACCTAAAAAGTATAATAGGTGTATAAAAAATTAGTTTTGAATTTTTCACATAGATTATTAAAATACTGCATGTCAACTAAACAAAGAGCCGATACAATTTCCCAATTATTCGTTCACGTCATTCGTTCAGTAATATTAGAAACTATTATTTAAAGTGTATGTAGTGGTAATAAAAAAAAATAAAAACAAAAAAAGCTTGAGCTTCATACTTTAACGAACTTAAGATAAGTAACCACAACCCAAACTCTATAGTCCTTTGTCGTTCTTACCTGTATAGAGGACATGCACAGAAAAACTTTCAGCTTTTATAAAATAACGATGTTCTGGCTGTCGCGCTGGGCTTTTAGTCTATACAGATATTTCCGTTTTGGCTGTTTTTAATTTAAAACTTTAAAATTTATATCTTTTTCTTAAAGCCTAGTTAAACAAATTAAAATAAATGTAAACAAAGTACACTTTATTGTATTTCTTATCAATCATATACGCCCAAAAACATTACAAAGATAACTTACGTTATTACCTATATTGTGCTACGCAATTTCGTTACACCGCCTTGCTTCACTACTACGCTTGCTTCACTACTACGCTTGCTACGCTTTTTGCTACGTCGGCTGGAATACCCAGTAGTCGCAAGGTGCTTTCGTGGAAAGGCTATTATAACGAATTATAAAAAAGATAATTTAAGGTTAGGTATTCTTAGGTATATGTATTATTAAAATAATACTTATTAAAGTTATTTAAAGCCTCTTCCTCTTTATTTGTTGCAGGCATCTTCATAGATATCTGTATACCTAGCATTGACTTACTAGAGAGACTTACCTTAATAAAAATGGATTTTAGAAACTACTCAGTTATAACATGTACTGCGCTAAATTGCCAAAGCGTATTGTTATTAAGTCGATGCTTACATCACTCTCAAAGCCAATATTCTAATTAGTGATTAATTAATTCATTGATAATCTTGTTTTCAAAATATTTTCAACTTCTGAAGTCGTGCATTCGAATCCTGACTGTTCCAATGTATGTTTATATGGCCAGTTAAAACTTACTGACCATTAAGAAAATAATCGTCGAAAGAAATGCAGAATGCTGTAATTATTATATTCACCTAAATAAAATAATTTATTTACCAAATCACAAATGTTTTATGAATTGCATAAATTCTAAAAGTTGGATAGTACTCCCAAGAAGAAGAAATAAAATTTCACAGAACAATAAATCCTTTTAGTTTCAGATCCAGGTTACAATGCCTTATATTCTATATAATGAATGGAGGAAGCTCTTACTTAACATAAAAGAATATTATAATGAGTTGCGCTGCTCCAACGTACAGTAATGAGAAAATGAGTGAAATGCGGATGTCATTTAAATGAAGATAATTGACAACACAAATATGAAATTATTATTACATTTATGTATAAGGAAAACTTTATTATAATTATTCGACACTTGTATAATATTAACCTATTTTGGTAATATAATAGATAACCTTCCGTCTTCCTTCTAAATATTTGTAATTCATTTTGTTTCTCTGTACGTATAAGTTAGGTTAGGAACAGGAATATTCATTAGTTATGTTTTTAAATCGTATTATGTGGGCTGAACCGTATATAGAAATTACGTTTTTATGGTTTTTACGAATTTATGGGCGTGCGTTAAAATATGACCAATATGTTAAAGTAGCTGATACGATAATTTTCGCGGAAATTTTAAAATAAAAACTGTAGTACTACGATCGTAGGTTTTGGGCTAAGATTTTTGAGTCTGTTTTTTAAATCTTTTTAATGAATAGACAAATTAACGTCAATTATTAATTCTTAGACGAGGTCTTAGCCACAGATTTTTGTGGCTGTTTCTGTGACTGAATGTGCAAAAGGGTCACCCTGCTTCGTTTAACACACACCGTAAATTTTTCATTTTTATATGTCCTTGTTTGATCCATTTAATGGGGCACATAGAGAAAGCAATTGATAGCCTGAGTATGAACGGAAAGCCTAAGTGTTAAATATCGCAGCTTACCGCGATAATAATAATAATTAAAAAATAAATCCACATAAATTCCATACTATAAACAATAAAAATCAGATAGGTTCGTATTCAGTATGGACCCCCTTTGGGGAATGCTTGAAAGCTGGAACTATTACAAGGTGTACAGACAAAAGATGGACCTCCAGGAAAAAGAAACGTGGGAGGATCACAAAAGCTGGTCTGACGACATCGTAGTTTTCTACGGAGAAATGGATGGACGGAAAGTTCAGGAGGAGACCTTTACCGCTATATGTAATAACAATTTAGGTATTCCGGACTTATTACTTACTAGTAACAAGTTATCTATTTATTTGATTCATTACCTACTAACTATAGTTATTTCCCATTCGACTCGCACAGTAATAATTAGTGAAACAGATCACATGACACTGTGCATATTGCTATCGATATGAAATCAGTGCATTTAATTAAATCAGGTTCTACGTGCTGTCGTGTTCACACGAGGCTCTAACAATACCTACCACAGTTTACTAACTTTATATAAGTTTTGTAGTTAGGAAAATGCGTCGCAGAATATGGATTTGTTCAAAAACACAAACATGGCTGCTTGTGGTTAAACGAGTACGAGGTAGATTTTATTGTAGCCTAGACTGCAAGCTTATGCTACACAAATGATAGCATTTTTGTATGGACTATAAACTAAAATACACTAACATTTTGTTCATATATAAAAATAAATAAATGAGTTAGTGGCGCTACAATTTTTTTAGGTCTCGGATTTCTGTATCTGTTTTACAATCTTTTGCCAATCTAATAGGCTTCAGGATCAGCCTCCTGTACCCGACACACACCGTCTACGCGGTCAAAGGCAAGCTGGTTTTTGTCACGATGTCTTCCTTCATCGTTCGAAATAGAAAGAAAGTCCATTGGTGCACAGCCGGAGGTCGAACCGGTCAGGAAAGCTACTGGGCCAACATTGTTCACTTTGTTCATATTATATATATTAGATTTAATTAATTGAATTATATAGATAATATAACTTTTGAAAATCACTTTCAAATGTAAATATTTTCACATTTTGTTCAATGAATTCTCACACAATGTTTAAATCTTATGATATTTGATAGTTTCATAGCAAGGAGCATGGTACAGACCCGCCTCTTTTACTTATTATAAGATATCCTTCTGAGAATTCTACAAAGAAACATTTTAAAATGAACTGAGTAAACAACTAAGTTCTACCCAAGTGAGTCACCGAAGCGGGTAATTCACGGAAAAGAAAATACTATTTTTAATGCTTCCGTATTGCTATCAATTAATACTACAAGAAATACAAGAAATAAATGTTTGCCCTACATAAACCTGTTCATAATACCAGACAGTTACTTTGAGAGTCATGTCAGGGTGAAAACAAGCCTCGGGCTTCTAATCTTAGTTGATAGATGACGTTTTAAGTGCGGTTTTATTCGTAAGAAATAATAATTTACTT
The DNA here is from genome assembly GCA_963693345.1 of Pieris melete. Classification (NCBI taxonomy): domain Eukaryota; kingdom Metazoa; phylum Arthropoda; class Insecta; order Lepidoptera; family Pieridae; genus Pieris; species Pieris melete. The sequence goes on along the minus strand of CAVNZK010000138.1, from coordinate 844,246 downwards.
GATTAAATTATGGAAACTTGATATTTTGTGATAGTTTAATCTCTTTTAGAACAATTATTTAAACGAATTTTATTCCAAAAACGGATACCTACAAATGGATCACATTTTTTCTTCGTATAGGCATTTGAGATAAATTTTTGATAGCAATCTAAATATTATCTTTTAAGGAAATAAATATTTTATGTTATACATTAATAAGTGTACAAGTGTGAGCTACATACCTACATTATGCCTAGAACAAATAAGCTTATTGAAAACATATTATTTATCATTCTAATTTCATTCTAATATCAGCCTTGCGATTCTGTAACTCACTTCTGTAAGAGTTCGAAAAGTGAGTTACAGAATCGCAAGGCTGCTATAAATGAACAATTTGGAGCCCATTTAATTCTTTTTAGCTACGAAATAAAACTACTTCCCAAAAATTCTGCACTTTGACGCTTTTGTTAAACGTAACCGTAATGCATATTTAATTCTCTTCCAATCACGAAATAGATTAAAAAGGATCTTTGCAGTTCAAATAGAGTCGCCACAGGCTACGACCATTTAATTTCACTTGAATCGCTTGCGATGCCTATATTATTATTATTGGTTATTGAGTAAATGTATAGAATTGCACAATAACTTTTATACTTAGCGAAAGACATTACCGTTATATCTTTTAGCATAAATAAAGTTCAAGAACCTTCCATGTTGTATAAAAGTTAGTGAAATATAGTATATCGCTTTATCCAATGCAAAATGGATTAAATAAACGGTGCGTGTCGAACTACGCATTGAAGATTGTTATAAGCTAGTACTAATAACTAGATAAACAGTTCTATGGGTATGATCAGTTTGCGTGACACTCCTATATCAAGAGCGAGATACGTGACTAAGTATGAATTTTATCAGATCTCTCATATTGGATTATGTTTTAGATAACATTCAATGAAAACCAACTCGATTCAAACATTCCGATGCAAGGAGAAAATAACCCTGCTATGTATTCATGGCCGATATTTTGTATTTGGAGAAGACCATTGTTATGACAATAATTATAGGATAATATATAGAAATAATAGTTGCATCTAGTTATCATTAATATTGCAAACAATTATAAAACATGTCTTTGCAGGCGTTACTTTATAGGTAATTTACCTTCCTATTTCTTTTTATTAATAACTAGCTGATCCGGCAAACGTCGTTTTGCCATGTTTATCATTTATGGTTATTGTGCCTCACTCGACATAGATAGGTATAGTGTGTCGCGGACTTTTATGTAGATATTTATAAGATCTACAATTTACTTAGAACATTTTATGGTTCTATCTTTAATAGTTTAGGCAGGGTACGCAAAATAAGTAACTTTTTTGGTTGATTTTTTACACCTTGTGTCCGAAAAACCCTAATATCTTACGGAACCCTATTTTTGTTCAAAATTAAATATAGCCTATATTACTCGTGGATAATGTAGCTTTCGAATGGTGAAAGAATTTTTAAAATCGGTCCAGTAGTTTATGTGCCTATTTATTACAATCAAACAAACAAACAAAGTTTTCCTCTTTATAATATTACTGTAGATTTCTATTTTTTTATATTACTACCTGTTTTGCAAATACTGTATGGCAATGTAGTACCAACGAACAGTGTTCATGGTAAATTGTTGCACTATTTAATTTGCTAAAAATTACACAAGGTAGGCTATCGCATTAGGTCTAGGATGCATTGGTGAGGGGTACATATGTTTCAGGGTAATTAATGATAAACTTTAACTAACCATTTTTTTCTGTATCTGTTCATCAGATTCTATCTGAATCTGTTCTGTGGTACTGTCACGTGGAGTGGTTTCCTATTAGTAGCATCTACTGCTTCCTAGAACTATTGCCGGTCTTCTAGCTCTAGAATATGGTTACGCTTTAGTCGTCTCACATACTGTTCTATGGTGAGTTGGTGAGCAAGTTCGTTCGGGTGACAGGTTAACAGCTCTTTGGATTTAGCTGCCATTCTCCGGATTTTCTAATTGAAAGTTCTCATTTCAACTAACCATAATAAAACTTTACTATGATAGATTTTAAGCTCAAAATTTTACTAATACCAATAACACTAAATAATAATAATAATAGGTTTTATTATGATTATTATTAAGTAGTATCTATATGATTATTTGCAATGCACCCTATTTTATTAAATAAATAGACATGGAAACTTCAATCTAGGTCGTTGAATCGAGCGGACCCATGCCTTCCTTGTAGACGTGTAGCGTGCGATATCGTGGCACACAAACCGTGAAACAACATTTTATAAATAATGAAGTTACATACAGATGTTTATCCACATACACTTCAATATTTTATATGACCACAAAGTTCGGCCTACTTCGTTGCTGACATGTCAGCCGAGAATCGAATTTAGGATTGGGTTATAAGCATTGTGCCGAAGTATGTATTACTAATTTATCTAACATAGCACGTTTTTGTGCTATTTGCGAAGATGATATCAGTATTCATACAAACAAACATACATTTAAAAACGAAAAGTTGGCACATACACTCAAAAATTCAAAAATCATTGAATAATATAGGTAACACATTGTACACTTATGATCGTCAAAAAAAAGGAAAGTTTATTGTTGTAGAACAGAACAGAACATACCAAATTTATTTAAGCCAGTGGCTTTTTATCAAGACGAAGTTTCTTTGCATTCGTAAAAACGCAATTCCATGAGACAAATTTGCACAGCTTTCTAACTGTTGGTTCAAACACTGAGTGATTCAATAATGTTAAATCTCACCCCCTTTGGATAGTAATCCTTATACTCAATTTACTTAGAGAGAGTTCCTTGGCCGAATACGACCGTCAAACAAAATACTTAATCATAATAAACGATATCGAAAGAGCATAATCACCACTATTGTCATTGAATGGTGGCAGCTCCTTACAAACGTTGTGTTAAAAAGTGTGGCGGAGGGTTCTTCTTGCCCGTTCTACGCCCTTGTAAATTAAGTAACAAACTGATAGTAAATGTAAATTTAGAATTTATTTAACTTCATTTTGACATTCATAAGTGTACTTCTTTACCTATATGAATAAAGTTTGAGTTTGAGTACTAAAAAGTTTCGTTGTCGGAAATTGGAAAGAATTATTATGATAATAAAGTCATAAATTCGTGAATGGAATGGATGTGCCGTTAATGTAGTTTACTTATAAATCTTGAAGGTGATCGTATATTTATCAAAAAAGAAAAAACACTGAAATTGTTGAAAGGCGATACCGAAAAATGTCTCAGTATATCTGATAGGTTTGTGCGAAAATCGACACTAACTAAAATGAGTGCGTGTGACAGCCTCAGACAATTTGTCACGCTAATCACTCCCCCCTCCCCCTCTTCATATCATTTGTAATCAGTGACAGGTGATGTCGAGCCGGGTGCTAATAATTACAATTACATTGGAAATTCAAAGTTTTGTTAGTAGCTTTAATAATGATAAATATAGAATGTGATTATTTGCGTATCAGTACACATTCAATATTGTAGGTCAGTATTTTAAGCATTGATTATATATTTAATACGAGCTTTGAATTGCGATTGCATTCTAAACAGAGGATTGGTCGTCGACTAAACGAACGCCTCTAGTGTTCTCTGATCGCCAAATCAGAACTCTGCCTTATTTCAAAATAACATTTAAGTCGAGATATATGCTCAAGAACAGATTTAACTGTCAATCAGATGATTCCCAAAGATTGCTTGAGAGGAAATTCTACAGATGAGTGGCATAAAAAATATACACAAAGAGTTTACGACGGAAAAGTTATTGGTGATATCGGTTGCCCTTGTCTACCTTATTTGTTAAAACTATTCAATCAAGAAGTCATGTTGAAGAGTAATATGTATACTCGTAATATTATATTTCTGTAATGAGAATATTTTCATGACTAATAACTGAAGGATTAGAGTAGAAGAGGATACAGTGTTCATAACACAGAAGATGTGATATGAATGATGGGAATGCTACTCAGGCTGCACATAATGCTATAAGATACTGCAATAAGCACATTTACCATAAAATGACTTTGCTAATATCTCCTACCAGGGGAACGCTGCTAGTATCTTCGGAATCTTGCCTAAAGGGACTCCTATTAAATAATATTTTTAGTTATTATATTTTAAGGTTAGTTTTTTTGTGAATGTTTGTAATGTGAGTTTTGAAATGTTAGTGAAAATTTTGTTTTTAAGAAAGTGGTCAAAGATGAAAGAGCCTTGGTAGGAGAAAAAAAGCATTGGGCTAAGAATGTGCATTTTAGGGTAAAACAATGTTTAATTGAAAATATAGGTTTTGTTTTAATCATTAGTATCAACTCTGCTTACAAATATTTTAATGCCTATACTTTCAAAAATATAAATAATTTGTTCTATTTCACAAATCATTAGGTTCTCTAACATTTTAATCAATTGCTACTTTCACAAATATCTACTAACTTTCTAAAATACACAATTAGTTTAATTTTTAAATACTATATTTTAAATTAATAATCAATAACTATCACTAATGATACAAATAAGTTATAAAGGGTATTTGGTTTTTTTCATATCAACAAAATTCTATTTAGCTATTTAAAATACACATTAAACACATTTTAAAAACAAAGAAGGTGACTGCCAGCATAATTTGAATAATATTTTTTCAAGAAGACACAAGCATTAATAATTATTAATATAAAAAGTAAGTGAATAAAAAAAATTAAAACAGGTAACATATAATGTTGTTTAAGATCTAACTAAGAACGATTCATGTCTAGTAAATAATCTTAATGTAAGCGAGTAGCAAGTGACTGCAGACTGACAATGGACATTCATTAGACTTCCATTTATTTTTTCAAGGAATATACCTGTTTTAAGCGCTCTAAATTTTATGAAAACGAGAATTTATGAAATACTTTCTTTAAAAATGTTTCGCCATTATACATAAATATTATTTTAATGGAAAAGTAATTATTTAATCTGATTAATTCCACAGCGTGGAAGTCCAAGGTTTTCTTTGTATTAAATGGACTGGTAACTTCAAAAAAAAAAAAATCATTTATTCACGTAGGTAACGCAATGTACACTTGTGATTCGTCATTAAAGAAATATATATACTAATATAATACTTGAACCACAGACTAATGCAAAATCTTATTGATGAAATCTCACGTAAAACTAGTTTCAGCGGAACGACGCTTAAAGTACATTCCGAAATAAAGTACCTACTTGAAATGCAATCGCATTTTAAATGAAGTCTCAGGTGATCTTTGATCTGATTGCGGAATACACCCTGTAATATGTTAATCTAAACCGGCTCTCAACCCAGAGGTCATTCGTTCGAATCACAGCTGTGCACTAATGGATTGTTCTTTCAATTTGTGCTATTAACTTTCTACTACTGTGAAGGAAAACATCGCGAGTAAATCGGCATGTCTTAAAACCCCAAATAGCTACGACACATATCAGACACAGCAGGCTTGTTTATTAAAATTATCAAAGAAACGGATGCAATTTGCGGTCAAGACTCGTATAGGGATGTAGCTCTACTGGATTATTTGGGGAGTTGCAAAACCGTAAACAATGTAGCTATAGAAAGAAGACAAGCGTAGACTATGGCTCCATCGCAGCGCCGCTGTTCTTAATTATATCAATAGATATGACGCACTCTGAAATATGGTCACCTCCAACTGAACATGAGAAGCCAAAAAGTCAAATGCAAAAATCATTTATTCATATAGGTAACGCAATTTACACTTATGAACGTCAAAAAAATATGTGTGAAATGCTTTCAATTTCACATTTACAGCCAGTTCTCAAATCAAGGGCGTAGAACGTAAGAGAAGAACTGGCAATAAACTCTCCGCCACTCTTTTTAGTTGCCAAGTTTTTTGTTTTACATAGTGTTTGTAAGGAGTTGCAACCATTACACCATGTTCCACATGCCATCTTAAGTAATAAATAATAATGAAATAAATTAAAAACGAAGATTTGTCCTCTATCAGCAGGAGGCATGGTGAAATAGGAGCACGCACTTATATTCACGTGAGAACAACACGCAAACAAATAGTTGAAATAACTAACATCACCGCATACACGAATCAATCACAACAATACAACCAGTCACCTCAAGTAGCACCCGTTCACGAGAGCCTCGTAGTTAACAAAGATTTCATAATATTGGAGATGTATCTTATATACATAGTACAATTGAAAGCTATATTTTATAAAGATTACCTAAGACGTGTATTTATGCTCTAAGTAAATCTTGAACACATAAAGGATTCTATTAAGAGCGGATTTGAAAAATAAACAATGTCTTTGAGGTTTTAGCGGATTACATTTGACATGGCTTTTAACTAATCTAAGATTGACTTGCGTTTCATTTCATTTCAAAATACATTTTATATTTTTGTAAGATACAAATTTCGACATTCGACTTTCTTGTTGCTTTTACGTATTTTTCTGGTCTAATGGAAAATCTATTTATAGCAAATAACTAATCTGAATGTTTTTCCTTAGTTTTTCGTACGTAGTATTTAATGTAAACTGTATTTAAGGAAGACCAGAATCTTATGCATTCACATGTGCATTAAGAAATCCACAGTACACAGTACAGTAAAATACAGTAAAGTAAACAAAAAAGGGAAGTTTCCATCGTTAAAGCGTTTCATGTGTGGTGTATAGAAATTACTGAAAACCTCTTAAAAAACAATAGTTTTTACTAATACTGTAATGCACTCAATAATATAAATGACTAGACAAAGTTACAATATATTTTTTAAGTGATTAGTACAATGAAAACTTATGAACTTATAGACAATTCAATATGATATGTAGTAGACACAGGTATAGCGATTTAAACCTTGCGAATCCCTACTGTGCATTTTTTTTGAAATCCAAAAGTGTGCGTATACCCGCAACTATTATACATAAAACTTGCTCGCTTACTATTAGAGATAATAAATGGTTTTAGCAGCAACGGATAGTAATCTTAACTGCATTGGAAATATAATAAATATTACCAAGAGTTTATAATTTGTATTATATTTAATACTAGTTTAGTGAAGGAAACATCGTGAGGAAGCCGGCATGCCTTAAAATCAAATGGTCGGCGTGTGTCAGGCACCGACGGCTGATCACCTACTTATTAGAAATAATAAACGGATTTAAAAATCTGAGACCCAGATCCTAAAGATTGTATCACCATTGTGTTTTTTAAACTCTTATCTGACAAAATCGGAAGATAAGATATAAGGTATCTTAAGATTCTTTTATTAACCTGTTGGCCCGTCCCAGCTGCGCACATTTATTTTAGTATGATAACGATTAAATTGTTTTTGACATCGATCCACAACAAACAAGGGAAGAGCCAATGTACACCTCATGATGAAAGTATCATCCTCAGGACGATGCCTGTACCCAAATATGGTCCATACTCAAGAACAAAACTAACACCCACGTGATATGTAATTTTTTAACAGTATGAAATTAAAGTGGCTTTACTATTAATAAAAGTATAAATATAGATGACCTTCATATTAAGAATTATTGAACGGCCAGCTTTTTGTTTCTTATCTTAAGAGAACATTTTCTTACCCAAATAAATAGTTGTACGTGCCAAGACATAGACCCAACAACTTAGGTAACACTCAAAATTATTTATTGTGCTTGGTGGATTATGTTGTAATGAACAAGTTGCTTTTTAACTAGGTTTATTACAAGTAAATAAAGGAATTATTTGGCCTCAGATTTCTGTATCTAATTCGATATGAATTTTAATTCGGGGTGATAGGCCGTCGACTTTTTGGTCTAAGGCGTCATTTACTCACATTGTTTGCCCATAGAAAGATAACTCCATTGGTGCATAGCTGGGGTTTGAACCAACGACCAAAGGTTGAGGGTTGCACGCTAAAACTACAAATCCCGCACATCTCTAGATCATTTATGCGTAGTATAAATATACATTTGTAACGTTATAAATGTAATAATTTATTGTTACTACAGTAGAACCTCGATAAGATAAAGTCCAAGGGAAACACAAAATATTTTATGTTATAGAGGTTTTAAGTTATCAAGGTTCTATGTTAGGTAAAGGTTAATATACAGGTATGTACATGTTTCTATGTACCCTTGCTCCCATTTTTACTTGAATGCATCAGAAGGATGGGTTCAATAAAATACTGAAAATTAAATATGTAATCATATTTATTCACATTACTTACATTACATAAAAATAAAACAACAACTAAAGGTTTAGTCTACTTAAAAAAATCTGTGATTTTCTTTTGATTTAAAAAATTCACTGTTTCTAAATCGATTTGATTTTCAATGACAAATAGAGAGGAGAATAAAGTAAGGCGATGTTTCCAGGACAACGATCAAAAACTTATGATGCAAGTAAGTCGTTGTCACAAAGCTAACCGCCGCAAAGCTTTGAAGAATTTAGATAAAGCAAACAATAGGTAATGTATTCTTTACGTTAACAATACATTAGTAAACACGTGCAAGCAATAAATACTGAAACCATTTGTTTTGACACTCTTTCAAAATGACTCATTCACAAACAATTTTATGTTATGGAGGTTGTGGAAACATTTCTTTTAGTTACTGAGGGCCTATACAGAGATTATTTATTTAAGTTATAGAGGTTGCGTATTTTAAGTTATAGAGGTTTTGGGCTCTGATGGGAAGGGAATATAGTATTTTTTGAAGTAACAGAGGTTTTTATGTTACCGAGGTTTAAGTTATCGAGGTTCTACTGTATTACAGAAAAAAAGAAAGTACGATTCTATGACAACTAAAAGTAGATAGTATTGTCTTTGATTAACATAACTTTTACACATTTAAAGAAAAAAGGCTTTTACCGGATTAAAGTTATGTATTATTATAAATTTACAATTATTTGACATAATTTTAAATTTATCCGACGTTTCGCGTGCTTTACAGCGTGCGTGATCACGGTGACTGAAGACAAAAGATGTTGAATGTCAAAAAGTATCACAGCTGCAGAGAAAGTTGCATTATCTGTATTTATTTCCCCGGAGTTGGTATCAACTAAAAGATGGAGGGTTTTGGCAAAAATGGCTCACGGTGTCCTCTATTATCGCGGATTGTTTTTCTTTTTGAGATTTTAATTTAGATATTATTGGATCCCAGGTGTTTGACAATTTTAGGCCGTCTTCTCTATTGAAATTGGGGTGTTTTTTGATTTCAATGGTTTCGCGTACCAATCTTGGGAAGAATCTTTTCTCTTTCGCAAGTACTTTCGGTTGGTCATAGCGTATGTAGTGATTAGGCCTGTCTAGTATGTGTTCACAGACTGCTGATGTTGTGTGTCGTCTATGTCTTATGTCTGCAATGTGTTCTTTTAGTCTGCTGGACATATTGCATTTAGTTTGCCCTGTGTAAGACAGGCCACAGTCGCAATCCAGCTTGTATATACCTGCATCTTGCAATGGGGTGTTACTTTTGATTGGTCTTAGGAATTGCTGAATCTTCTTGTGCGGCTTGAAAATTGTATGAATAGAAGCTCGTTTTAGGATCCGGCTAATTCTATCTGTAACTCCCTTTACATATGGCAAGTAGGCTGGCTGGCGGGGAACTGTTTGTGACTTGTTTTTGTTTTTGTGATGCAGCCGGGGGATGCGCAGCTTGTTTCGGTGAAGCACCTGTTTGACATGCTGTAGTTCCTCCTCGAGGTGGGCATCATCACAAAGACGTTGGGCTCTCTGAAACAAACATGAATTAAAATAGTCTTTGCTAGTATTTAAATCACGTTTAAATGATTAGTTGTTTTTTAACTGACATTCCGTAATTAATATCGTTTGTATTTAAATATTTCTAAGTAAAAAAAAAGAATCAGTGGCTACAACCTCTTTAGGTCTTGGCCTCAGATTTCTGAATCTGTTTCATGATCATTTTTTAAATCTAACAGGCAAGTAGGTGATCAGCCTCCAATGCCTGACACAAGCCGTCGACTTTTTGGGTCTAAGACATGTCGGTTTCCTCACGATATTTTCCTTCACCGTTCGAGCAAATGTTAAATGCGCACATAGAAATAAAGTCCATTGGTGCAGAGCCGGGGATCGAACCTACGACCTCGGGTATGAGAGTCGCACGCCGAAGCCACTAGGCCAACACTGCTCCTAAGTAAAGAAAAGTGTAATGAATTGTATTTATTTACTTTAGTATAGTAGGTTTGTATCAACTGTAGAAATTAAAGTTGACTTATGCTAACGGCGCTTAATCAAATAAAAGAATTGTTAAATTAGAATTTTGTTGAATAAACTGACTGTTTTTTCAGGTAAGAATATATATTGTTCAGTATAATATACGTTATTAGTTTTAAGAAATTTATTTGTATAACTATTGTCAATCTAGTTCAATTTAACAAATGTCTTTTTTCAACAACATATGTTTCAATTTCCAATTCCATTTAATTGAAATGCCTTAATATATTTTATTTTAAACTTTCTTATGTAACAAGTGCAAACGGGTAGGTAGTAGGCTCATCTCATGTTAAGTGATACCGCCCGCCATAGACACTCACATTGCCGTAGGGTTCGCAAGTGCGTTGCCTGCCTTTTAAGAATTGATACGCTCTTTTCTGGAAGGACCCAAAGTCGAATTGGTTCGGAAATACTTCAGTAGGCAACTGGTTCCACATAGTGGTGGAGCGCGGCAATAAATGCCTTAAAAACGCTCAGTTGTGCAACAACGGACGTCGAGGTGATACGAGTGGAATTACGTATTCTGCCTCGACGACCGACGATGAAACTCAGCTGGTAATATTAATCCGAATACTCTTCCTTATCATAGATTTCAATGTCAATCAAAAATACATTAATAACACATAAAATCAATTCTTAAAGAATATCCGGCTTACTACAAGAACTAAGAGAGAAAAAATTACACTTACACAAGCACCATGAACAAAGTTTAAAAAATATTAAAAGAATCTCCCGAGGCTTAAATTGTTCCCACTCAAAAGAACAACTTCCATCATTAAAAATGAATTTTCTTTTTTCCTTTTAGAAGTGTGTCCCTAATGAGATGGCCACGGAACTTGATATGATAAATTATTCTTAAATTAATTCTATTGTACTTACACGAGAATAGACATTTAGATGGCTGTTTTTGAATCAACGTTTTTGGATATTTTAACATTGTCGGTTTATTATAAGGTTTGCGTGGATATTATATCTAAAACTAAATGTAGCTTATCTTATTTATAAGCCGATAAAAGCCTTTTATATATATCGTTAAATAGAACAAGACGTAAATAAACTAATACAATGTATTAAAAATAAATTCTGACCTCGTCATTTTAACTAAATTGTTCTTTAATTAGTGCCCAATTCTTTACTTCTTCAATATAAAGAGTTATTTCTTAAGTTCTTATGTTACTTTCATACATGTATATCCTTTCTATAACATATTGACTTAAGTATACTATGATATACAGTCAAAACCGTTTTCGACGACATTGTTTAGTACAACATACCGGTTATATTGACCAAAATCAAAGGTCCCGGCTGAATTCTATTGCATTAGGTTCTTAATAAAAACGTCATCGGCTGTTACGACTATCGGTTTTTACGACCAAATATGAGTAGTCCTTTCGATGTTGTTATAACAGATTTTGACTGTATAGTTGTATACATATATGTATTAAAAAATCTTATAATTTTTAAAAAGCTGATAACGGTTTCGCGAACTTAACCTAGATCTCCTACCCCTATACTATCAAGAAAAAGATCTATAAAGAAAACAGCATAATTTTATAGTAGTATTTAAGACTTATTTAGTGTGATACTCAGCCTAAAAAATGTTTAAAATTGGCATTTGCCAATCTTATTTAAGAGCTAGTTATTAATTGTTGCTTTAATTATTAATATTCCTGTTTTCATAATAAAATGAATTATTATTTATAGAGAAAGACGAATTCATTCTAACAACGATATGAATGAATGAATGAATGATAGCTAATTAGCAATACTTCCATATAGATGACATAATTAATGAAAATATTCATTTCAAAATAGCACTGGCGAAGTAAAAGCGAAATATATCTACTTTAAAATTCTTCGAGGTTAAATGAAGGTTAAATTATTAATCGTCCGAACCAATTTAATCCCATAAAAGTTTAAAGCCTTGTTGCAAATTTTATTACCTCTGTGGGTACGCAAACCTAATTGCTGGTTCATCTTACTCGTTATATATATTAAATTTACAGGAAAATAAAATTAATTACTCATCATTTTTGCTTTGAGTACATACCCGAATTGTCAAAATGTAACAAAATTAAATTTAAAAATTATATACGTCGACTCAATTTCATTATGAATGAAAATTATAAAATTTCGCTTTAAACGCATAAAAGTTTTTGTATTCGGAAATAATTCAAATATTTTTCATTTAAGGAAGGTCTTTTTATAGTGTCAAAAGATTGTGCTAGTCTTGAGTAATGCCCTATTGAGGTAATACTGCATTTGTTCTGTTGATCGTTTTTTGGAAATAAGGTAACCAGCCCACCACCCACGTTGTGTTTCTTCCAACCCAAAAATAAATAATATAAACATAAAAACATACAATACAGTACCTAAAACTTCTTAATTTAATGGTTTATTGGTACAACGTTATTTCTTAAATGAAAATTTAGCGAAGGCTGCACGGCCACAGTCAGATAATTCCACAATGAAGGAGGAATTGAAAATGTCAGATCTATGCGAAGGAAACAGACGATTATTGGAGCCATGAAAATGGAATCCTTTCGAAAAGTATTGAATACAGGAGTTGGTGATCGAATACGAATTCCTGTGAGCTGTATGGCATGTGGACCATTAACTGGAGGGATTAGCGTATATAGGTAAAGTATCTAGATCAAGTATTGTAAGTGTAATGCATAATTTAAAAATATTGACCCTTCAAATTAAAAGTTAATTAAAAAATTTAAATACAGAATGAAAAGTAAAGATAAAAGGTAAAGAAGGGATCTCTAAAGAAAATGTAATGAGGTGTTTAGACGTGTTCCCGAGATAATTAGACCGGTCGCAGCCAACCGTGAAATGGAACGCGTCATAGCCTTCGCGCTACGGTGACTATGTAATCTTTAAATATACATCTTATCAATATATAAAACAGCATATAATATCTAATATATAAAATTCTCGTGTCGCGGTGTTTGTAGTTAAACTCCTCCGAAACGGCTTGACCGATTCTCATGAAATTTTGTGTGCTTATTGGGTATGTCTGAGAATCGGACAGCATCTATTTATCATCCCCCTAAATGTTAAGGGTAGTCCACCCCTAATTTTTTTTTAAATTTTTAGATAAATTTTTTTTATGATCAGCTAGTATCATATGTATTACTAGCTGACCTGACAAACGTCGTTTTGCTATGTATATCATTTATAATAAAAGATAGGGGTTGTGTGTATGTTTTAATGATGTATCATAAAAAAAAGTTAGGGGTAGACTACCCTTAAAATTTAGGGGGATGAAAAATAGATGTTGTCCGATTCTCAGACATACCCAATATGCACACAAAATTTCATGAGATTCTGTCAAGCCGTTTCGGAGGAGTTTAACTACAAACACCGCGAATTTATATATTAGAATGATATATTTTCTACTAATTCATCATTCATTGTCAGTAGTTTAAATTAATAATTGTTTTTGTTATTTAATAATAAACTCTTATATTCCGAAACTCTGATCTGTGATCTTTAATATATTTTCACTACATTATATCTCGGTATTCCTCTTGGCAAATGCTTCCTTTAACCCTTTCAACTGTTCTCTATCCTTTGCGACTCTTCTATAGTTGTAGCCTTCTTTTGCGCTGTCGGTTTCTTCTTCGTTTTCGTCTCTAGGGTACCATTCCGTCAATATTTTGCTCCATTTTTCATGGGGGCTCCGTAGCATATGACCCGTCCATCTCCATTTCATTTGATCTTAGTGAGAATGTCTCTCACACCTGTTCTAGCTCTTATGACTGTGTTTCTTTGCTTCTTCTTTCATGGCCAAAGAGCCATGGAATTGTTTTGGCTACTTTATTATAAAAAATAAGTATTTTTAGTATATCTTTGATGACTTTTCTTATGTTGATTAATGTGTAGCTTTTAGCATTGTGACATATTTGTCAGTTAAATTCCACGATCAAACTAATCTTATCATAAAACTAAGATTTTGTTAGTTTATTAGGTAGCCCCAAATATTTATAATCTAATTATGTCATAATAAAATATGTCAATTAATTGATCGTTTAAATATTCATGCCAAGTAGTGTCGAAGTTCTTATCAATAATTTAATTTATAGAACATTTACATAAAAGAAAAAAATACATATTGCTAGCAAAGAGCCGCGTAATCTAAAGTTTCGCTAAATTTATGGTAACTATAACAACAAAGGATTTCCGACTGAGATCTCACCGTGCGTCTATCCATCACCCCGTTGTGTGTGTTGTGTGGAATGTATGTATAAACTAATTCGATTTCCTTGCTAAGCCATAGATCTTTGTACATTAACTTAAGTACAGTTATGTATATAACGCTGTAGCATTCTTTATACATATATAAGTCCGTGATATATATGCGTCTGCTTCATTGATCGTTTTGTTACATGTACTTGCTTTCCCATTCTGTAATCAGATCCTAGAATCAGCTAGTCACAAGCACTGTATTCGGCTCTAAGTTAGGTTTCCTGATGAGGAACTTCATTACTGTTCAAGAAGGTTTACACATATAGATTGAATAATACTTCCATTGTAGGATTGATAGCCGCACAATCTGTACGATAAAGAAGATAGGTACTTTTAAATATTGATGATCTCTTAAATAATTACACAAAAAGCCAAGCTTTTAACAGCAATTAAGCAAAATGTTAGCAGTTACACCAGCTCTTAGTATGTATGTTAAAACTTGTATATTAAAAATTCTTTCGAGTTTTCTATGAAAATACATCTTGTACACCCATTTTTTGACGTATGTACGTAGATTTATATTCAGTAAAATCGTGCAGTAGGACGGAAATATATTGAAAAAATCGCTATTCTGCCATAGTTCAGCCTGTCAATAGCAAAAAGTTATATTTATGACTAAAAGCATGTCGATGCTGTCAGATTATTTAATTTGTCCGGACGTGAAATATGTTCGCGCCGAAGTTAGCGCCCAACTCTGCCTCGTGCGAGATTTTTGTTAACACCTCATTGAAAATTTTTAACTGGGTATAACTTGTTGTATAAAATGTGTTACTGGTATTCGGGTTTCTAAAGGTAGCAAATATACAAATATAAAAACAAGTATTATACAAGCTCCTTCGGCATTTGAGAGTATTCAACGTGGAGCGTTTCGAATCGTCGATGACCAGTCACTTTCTAAGCAGCTTGATCCATTGGTGTTGCGTTGAGATGTGGTGTCTCTCTGCAACTTTTATCGCATTTACCATTGAGAGTGTTCTGAGTTGTTTGAATTAATATCTGCAACTGAGTTTCATTATTCGTTACAGAATAAGTAATTCAATCCGTATCACCTTGACGTCTGTCGTTTCGCCACTATGTGGGACTAGCTGCCCAGTGAAGTATTTCCAAACCAACTCCACATTTCTTATGAGGCCGGCAACGCACTTGCGAGCTGGCAATGTATCACTTAACATCAGATGAACCTCCTGCCCATTTGCCTCCTGTTTCATAAAAAAAAAAACTCCTAATATCAATAACGATTAGCATCCCAATTTCAGTGTTGACTAAGCGCTAAGACATCTAATAATTGTAAAACATAATATGTACTCATATTATATTTTGGTTCAATAAATATTTTTTTAGTTTGAATTGAAAAATTCTTTTTGTGTTCACATTAATCGAGTAATGCTATATAAACGTTACGAACGAAAAAAAATTTGCCAAAGTTTGTATTAGAAATTCCAAAAATGTAAGTCGTTTCGTTAAAATATGATAAATCAATAAGATACTGTAAAAATATTTTCCCAGAAGCAATGTAGTGTCGCTGGAGACTGTTTACCGAAGCTCGATCCCGAACAAAGATAACCTATTTGGGTTATAGGAAATGAGATTGTAGTATTTTTTATCATACACTCCATCTCCCGAAGGAACTTTGGTTTTGATAAGGATGTGTTATATATTGCAAGACTTGACGTTTTCTTAGGATAGCTTTTTTTAGCGTATCAATATAACTTTTACATCAGGTATTTTTTATATAAAATATGGGGGCAAACGCCCCGTAAGCTACGGGACCCCCATAAAGGGCAGTCATATACATCCCATAGACACCCAATTTTAGAGGGTGCCTTGCAGGCCTTTTAGCGCGGAGTACACTCTAACTTTGAATAGTTGGAGGTCGCATCTCTCAGGGAAGATCCCACCGGGAGTCAATTCGCTAGTTCGCAAAAGAAAGTGTCTTGTAAAACAGACTGATGTTGATGAAATTTAACATTGATACTTCTCGCACGGTGTAGAAATAAGGTAGGAGAGATCAAACCAACCCGTTCTTCAGAACACACACCATAGTACACTACTTTGTAGAAAACGCATAGATATGCAATGTCCCTGCTTGTTTATTTACAGTCAATTTAGTAAAATATTATGTATATTTTGTTACAGTTAAAAATGGTATGTTTCATTTATAGGACAACGAAACGAGTAACCGTTGACTTATGACAACCTTAAACGGGATTAAAATCTAGTTATTAACAAACATCTGGAGAAATTATTAATTTTATGACAAGTAATTTCAACTGAACGACGAAAGAAAGATCACACAGTTACCTGTAGGATACGTACACGTAAAACCAATTAGTTAAAGAATGTGTTCATTTATGAAATATGCAAAATAGCGAACAATAAGGACCAAATATAAATTAGCTGAGGGTGGGAATATAAATGAAAGACGAAACAATTGTGCTCTCCGTTCAATTATGATTGGTGGATTGGACCAATCACAATCAAATACAACATTTTAAAACGTTAATGAGGTGACGATGATATAGGTACTTATGTAAACGATTTCATTTTAATTGCATTTAGATTTTTTTATAAATTTATATAAAACTTCTCTTAAGTACTTACTAAAAATCGTGGTATAAGACTACTTCTAGCGTTAAAGAAGTTTTATTTAAATGTGTAGTAGTTTGCTACTACCGAAACCAAGACCCTTAGATATTATTTAATGGTTGTCATCAATATATAGTGAGACTCCGAGGAAAGGTTAAAGTTTAGAAAGAATTATAAAGATGAGAGATATAAAATTGGAACAATAGCGTAGTGTTTTGGAAAGGAAACGAGCCAGGCAGCTTCGAAGAACGGCGAAATTAAGTCGATAGTAGGAAAATTACGGATAAGGAAAGAGTGGAAACAAATGAAGAAGGCGTTTACCAAAATTTGACTTATTACTTATATATACACTATACTAAGTTTATATCCTTATTTGTGTCTGAATAAAGGCTTTAAATTTAAAAAAAAAAAATATTGGTTGTTTGTAAAGTAGGTTTACGATCGAGATGTTTACGTGATAACGTCTTATTGGTGATATAAGTTTTTGGGAAGTAAGGAATTCATGAAGATAACAATTTTTTCAAATTTTAAATTACATCTATCGTTTTATTCACACTTTTGATGATAAATTTCGGGTGTAAAATGACAAGTTTACTTATTCTATGATATACATTTTTCTTCATACATACATTCATACAAATCTCCATTCGTTTGTATGCCGCTAGAGTGAGAGAGACGGGAGATCGGTCCGTCTCTCTCTCTCGTTATACCTGCGATCGCGCTCGTGAGGTTTTGGTGTGACACAAGTTTCTGAACATGTCACCCGACTAAGCGATCGCGCTCGTGAGGTTTTGGTGGGACACAAGTTTCTGAACATGTCACCCGACTAAAACGATTTTAAAGACGTTATCACGTCAAAAATAATTAAAGAGGTTAAAATCTTGTCAAAATACAGGAAACCAATCCAATGATGGAAACTAATTTAGCCATACCATATTTACTCTTTAAATCTTCCAGGAACTTCGGCAAACTACTTCCTTAAATGACTTGACCTTTGCGTGACCTCTAAACTTAAGCAGTTTGGAATTAATGTAACTAAAATTTAATCAGCTCGGGGTACACATTCTTGGCCTAATTGCAAATTAGCAATCTGTTGGGTCCCATCTCGAACCTCATTTTAAGGCAGTGTAATCTGAATTTTCTTTACAGGCTTGTGTTGGGTATGACTTGTAACATTGAGGCCCTAAACACACATTGTAACAAGTGTATGTATACACAAAGAAATCTGTCTACTATTCAATAGCAATACAGACATATTGTTCAGTTAATTTTGTGGAAAATATAGACACTTTTATAGCAATCATTGCTTGAATTTTTCTTTCATTCGAGTTTCATTTATTTTTAAGTGTATTTTTAAAATGTGTGCAATGACACAGAATTGTATAAAGACTGACGAGGAAAAAGAAATGAAAGGCACAAAAACGTTCTGTTGATTTAAGTTTTATTTCCTTTAGTAGAACAACAAGTAAAAAATAACAAACACTTGGTCACAAAAGTATGACTTATTTTGGGCCCCGCAACTATGCCTCCGACAAGAAACTATCTTTACAATTACGGTCCTGTCTGTAATTTAACCCTTCCAGGGCTAGATTGAGTGAGCTAATACAAATTACAAGACACGCCTGATTTATTAACGATATCAATCAATTAGGAAGTAGGCGGAAAGCGTTCCGATTCCCAAACCGGAAATAAATCAGACTTATGTCCTATTGAGTTAAATATTTCATTTGTTTACCCGCCAGACTGTTCCTGAACATCTTTTACATTGGTGGAATGAATGAATTTTAAGTGTGGTGCAGACGATGTATGATTTATGATAGGAAATACACGAATAAATTCAAAACATGATATACACATTTATTTGTATTTGTCAGAGCAATGGCGCTAGTATCGATTGCCATTGTCATCATAATTTAGTAAGATCAACGTCAGATTAGTTCAAAACCGCTAATACTTGTGGTTTATTTGATTTACACCAGTCATTATAGACATTCGAAATCGAAAATTTGATAATAATTCCAAAAGTTTTCAAACATCGGTCAAGTGAATGGTACATTGGGACGACAATAAATCTCATTTTGCAACCTTGTCCGCAGTCCGGAACATTGTTAAAATTGCAATTAAATTAATTTTATGTCTGTATGGTCGTGAAAAAAATTCCAAAAGTTCTGCAAACTTGGGGAAGTTTTCGATATAATATTTCATATCACGTATAAAATTTGCAACCAACCTAAGTGTACGGAACATTTTTTGTTATTTATTTTATTTTCGATATATCTGTCAAATTTGCAGAACTTTTGGAACGTTTTCCTTCAGTTTAATAAAGAACAACATTAATTAAACAATGTTCCGTACACTTGAATTGGTTGCAAATTTGACACGTGATGTAAAATAATATATTTAACACCACTCCAACTTTGCAGAACTTTTGGAATTTTGGTCTCAAGAACTAAGCAAATTATCATTTATTGCATTTTTAACAATGTTCCGGACCGCAGAGCAGGTTGCAAAATTGTATAGTTTGTTTTAATACCACTCCCGACCTTACATCAAAATTTGAAAACTTTTGGAATTATAATGAATTAATTGTCTTGACTGACTGGACTAATTTGTCAATGTTGCTAGACGACTTTTCAATGGTCGATAATAATAATGACTCCTTAAAGACACTCAATATTAGAGTAATCTTAGACAGTCATTCCCATAACTGTCGTTAGACAACGTCGATTTGGGTTCGGTCGCAGAACGAGTACATGAAATGTCACGAAACTTATTTATCACAAATCGGGTTGCTATAGATACAGCAACATGTTGGTGCGGACTCCGGCTGCGCGCTGCAAGTGCAGCCCTTGTCTCCTCACGCACTGCAGCCCCCATCAAGGGCTAAATTGCCCACTCCCGTACCGCCCTGTATGAGCAGGGCGCGAAGCTACACACCACTCGAAGGAGGCGTATGCCCCGAACGGGCAAAACACACCCCGATGGAGAGTGCGACAAATACAACAAACAGCAGCCCTCACTTTCACTGAGCGATCGTACTAAGCAAAACCCTTAAAAAAGTAGACTCTGATGTCAAAATTAACCGGCTTATACCAGAAAACAAATTTTTTACGTCTTCAATAATTTATCTGGAGGTCTTCATTTTTTTTAAATTTAAAAAAGTAATTGTTCAGGTTCTCTTTTATTGCTTTGTCAACAATCCAGGGAAATCTATGCCTTCCTGTCGTTAGACGAAAATATTCCTACCTATCATTGTTAATCACTGCCTGTCCTTCACTTTCTACCTTCCTTTCTCCACGCGTAACCCTCGACCTTCCTGCACCTTTATATGGGGTTGCTCTTCCTTCCTCGTTCCTGTGACTTCTCGACCTTTAGCCTTATTACATATGTAATGACTTAATTCTATATAATAAAAAATAGTACTTGCTTCTGACGATGGGAGATAGGAAAATTGATTATTGTAATATTTATTACGATTTTTGAATTTGTAACATTTATTTGACATTACCTCCGTCAAACCAGCGATCGATGTCCGTTTTTAAACATAGATTTGTTAAATAGGAGTCATTTCTAAATTGCGGTTATTTCTTGTCAAGTATTATTAAATACCAACCGATTTTCAAAAAGTAATTTTTCTATGAGAAAAAGAGAGAATCGAGAAAAAGAGAACGTCGTACATACTAAAACATGTATGTGTGTACCCGGTAATAGTTAGTGTCCTTTAAATTATTACGTCTTCCTGTAATGTTTCCTTCCATCCAATCAGTATCACTTCGCTTCAAAACTATTCAAAAATACATTCTGACAAATCTATATAACTAAAGTTTATTTTGACTTATAATATTCTTAGTAATATGATAAAGTAAATATCTTGTTTATTTTCAAGTGTTGTAAGCTGTTCGGCTGAATGGACATTTTGTGACAAGCGGAGACGTCATTACAGAACAATGAAGGTAATAAACATTGTTATGGAGGCTGTTCCTCAATAATGTCTACGACTTCGCCACGATGCGATGCTTCAACGACGGAACGCCCACGATGACTGACAAGGCCAACAATATTTTATAAATATAATTCATTATAAAATACCAAATTCACGATGTTGTTTCATGTTCCTCACATCAACACCAACTATTCAAAAAATTCAGTTTTGTGTCGCGCAGCCCGGACATACAACGACCAATATTTAGGTCAAGACCTATATTAGGATTATAGACCTAGCTTAAACAAGTCTTGACTTGTTTAAGCTATCGCAGAACATGGTTAAAAAGTGTATTAAGAATATCCATAGCGCAAAATCATCTGCATCATTAGCATACCCCACATACACACCTTCACGTACTTACCCTCCCTTTTACCCCATCACACAACACAGCCAAATTAGGACCCACTTAGTTAAATGTATTGAGTAATTTTTATTTGTTTGTTTCCTTTTGTAAATTTTTGAACCTTATTGTAGTTAAATGTATTATGTATATTATATATAATTAATGTTAGCTGTAGGATTACGAAATAAATAAATAATTGTTGCACGGTCGGGGTTAGCACAGCCCACCAACAAGGTACCCAGCCCAATAGGTCGCAATCTCATACTTTGCTTGTATCAGAAGGTCGGAGTATATGAAATCGTAAATATATTTTCATACAGATATGTGGCTCACTCATTCTTCATAAGATATAACTTTTAAGTTAACATCAAGTGAGTTTCCTAAACTTTTGTAACATACTATTAGAGCCCCGAAATTAATTACCAATTGATCAAAGTGGAGGTAGAACTTCCGTTTCAGTTCGGTGTAATTGTTTCGCCACGAATCAAATGTGAACCTCGCAACCACAAAAATTTAGATATATAATATGTGTATAACTTAAAACTACTTTAAGTTACTAAATCTTTTTAGACAGACCGACAAAACGTCTTGAAGCATTATCGTGTCGGATTGTTTAAAAAATACAATAATCTAGAATCTCGTTAGTGAAGCACGTCTTGGCTATCACTTTCACTTAGATTCACAAGTCAAATGGACTTATACAAATCCAGATAGTACTTTGTGATAAGATTTTTTTTTACTTTACTAGAGATGGATAATTAGAGTCGAACCGCTGTTTAATAATAATCGCTGGAATATCAATTTTCTAAATCAAATTACATAATTTTTAACAAGTATTTTAATTTTAACCTAACCCGTAGTTATCTTCGGGTTATGATTTGAAGTGTAATTTATGTGTTCTTTATTTCACCGTCAATAGCACATCTGGCACATCTGTCTGTTGACAACTATCTATCTATATAAACAAACCCATACTTATACTTTTATCTCGAGTACTTCTTCTTTATTTTAAAACTTATTGTAAGGCATTTATGGTTATTATCTTTCTTGTTAAACTAAATATATTCCATACTCTTAAAAATGCAGTATAGTTTCTTGGCTATTAGAGTTTCCTTTAGACTTAAATTTAAGAAGTTTACGATTTATATCTATTATAGATTATCCATCTTAATATACATAGGTATATAAATTACGTGCCACGTTGTTTGTCCGTTATGGACTCCTAAACTACTGAACCGATTTCTATTTAATTTATTTTTATGTACACCGTGTGCAGTTTGATCTAACTTAAAAGATAGGATAGCTTGAATCTCAATTTATAAAGGCAATATTATTTTATTGCAAATTATTTGTTAATTATTTGATAGTCACAATTCTAACAGATGGCGCTGTGTTGAAAGTACCAATGTTTCATATAAGCTACAATTTAATGGCATAACCACCAAAAAGCATGGTGGTCCCCATGACTGGTGTTCTCCTACCGTTTCCCTTGAATGGTTTACCACTATGTGATATAACAAAAACCTTAGCCACAGCAACGCTTGGCCGGTCAGCTAGTATAACCAGCGGCACGTAAGTCTAGCGCTGGCCGATACGTGGAGGGGATTGCTGCGCATGTGTACTGTCGCGCGGGGGACAAAATGCGACTGGAGAGCCAATCGACGCTCTTCATTCCGCTAGCCCCCCTCAGGTACCTTATTTTTACTTCTGCGCAATAACGGTCAGCGCTAGAGTTTCGTGCCGCTACTTATAATATATATGTTATTATGTTTGATATTTCTGTAAATTAATCTTACAACAAAATACTAGTTACATGTAGTTATATGACAAAATATAATTGTTTAACCATATGCCTTATGCCTTGACATCCATAGTTGCTCACCTCACACTTTGAGAGCGATTTTCGTTTAATGTTTATTTAAATTATTTTGGTGATTGTAAAAATAGTATTTTTTAACTTCAAAATTCAATATTTTTTTTAAAGCGAGCCAGTACTATTTAGTCAGAGGTCTAAACGGAAAGAATCAAGGTGATATTAAAAAAATCTAAACAGTGGTACATTTGATGTCTGTAAATTGTCTACAGTCGTTGCAATCACAATCCAACGAAATACCAACTCACCAAACGGCCCAGCTGGGATCGTAGTTCTCCTATAAATTGAATTAAAATAGTTTGTTATGACAAGCTTGTAATTTGTTTGACAATTCCTATAATCTGTTTAATCTAGTCAAATAAAGTGTCAAAACTTTGACAATTGTGATCATAGAGATTAATAAATACATGTCGCCACAAAATATATGATACGATTGTGGATAAAAGCCACCTGTATTAAAATTAACGTTGAGGGCATAACTATAATAAAAAAATAATAAAAAAACCAGTGGCCCTACAACCGTTTTAAGTCCGGGACTCAGATTTCTGTATCTGTTTCGTGATTTAATAGGCAAGACGGTAATCCGCCTCCTGTCCCTGACCTTCTCCGTATTCGAGCTTCCTTCACCGTTCGAGCGAATGTTAGATGCGCACATCGACAGAAAGACCATTGTGTGCCGGGGATTGAACCTACGACGTCAAGGATGAGAGTCGCAAGAAGCGATTAGGCCAACACTGCTGCTATAATATAAAACATCGATAAAAGATGTTTGTTACCATGGTGATAAGCATAGTACTATCTTAGACACGAAATGAATATGGACGCTGTAGTTTTATGCCGTTGAAATAAATACAAAAGAAATAAATACTTATTGGGACTTGGGTCCATAAACAGGTATTATCAAATCCTTATATATGTACCAGCTTCATTCAAACGCAGACAATAGCTGTACTTTATAATTTTTGTGTAAATAAAGTTTGTTGTGGGGCAAATAATGTATGTAACTATGGTCTAATATATCTGATATTATATATTAAAATATCTTTGCTCCTCTACTAAATATTTTAGGGAATGTAATCCGAAAAGTTATAATATTCACAAATGAAAACTCGTTCGTCTTATTTTGAATGACAAAGTGATGTAAAATACCTTTTTGACATAAAACAGTATGTTTCAAACTTATCTTAAGCCTTTTAAGGCAGGTATACACGGTTGGAGGACCAATTTATTATAAATTTATATATAAATATTATATATTTACAGTTAGAACTATATAACAAAAACCAAACAAAGAAAAAAAACCCGATGTTTTTCTGGATGTCAGAGCTATTAGCATTAAGCAGTTCCTAGCTGTAGACTCTTTCGAGAGTGGTTGTGGTCCGGCGCAATAGTTGTATTGACGAGGTCAGTCGAATCGCCCTGAACAGGACTTTTTATTGGTTACAAATACACATTATACAATGACAAAAATTATATCTTACAGTGTTATATTTTATTACTTTTTAAATAATATTTTGTGGGGTGGATGATACGTTACTCAGGTTATGTCTACGATGACAATAAATGCATTTAAATCTGCACATGCAATTTTATTTACATATATACTTACAAATATATAGTCATATTACTTAGACGATATTCGTGGCTCGTTTTTTAACAGTGTAAAGTTGGCTTAAACCCGAAGTTTCGCACACAAGGAAGAGGTGATAAAAACTTACAGGCACTCAAACAATCGGAAGAAATTCCCATAATCCTTAAAAGTGTGTATAAAGTAGAACTCTTAATAAAATGACTATAATTTTTTGCTAATGAGTAGTAGTAAAATATGCTTGATAGTATATTTTATATCAAGAAACCATAAAACCTCTAACTTATCCACTTAAGTAAAAGCAGAAATGAAGTGTACAACAACAAAGAATTTATGCCAATCGAATGGACTTTTCATTCCGGAATCGCTTCTAGAAATATAAAAAGCAAGTAAATTGGAATTCGCACATAATTGAACGCTGCTTTGAGACATAGATTGTTGAAAATGGTTGCTACATTTTCAAACTAAGATATAATTGTTATTCTTCCTATGTGTTTGGTGCAAGGTTTCATTTCACAACATGAATAAAATAATATTCTGATATATTACTTCATGCAATTTAATACTATAATACGGTTTAGGTAAGGTTAGGTTAGGTTAGTTAAATAAAGTGTGTATAGGTTCAAAATTAGCAGGATTTTCCAAATTCCGTCTGTAAAAATCAACCCAGGAGTTCAAGTTCATTCCAATTCTTCGCGAATATAACACACTACTTATTCAGAGCTTGAAATATTATGAAGAAACGTTATGAAGCGCCCTTCTGATACCTAATCCGCATTGTTAAGCAATAAATTACTAGAAAAAACGAAAATTAGAAGTGTGATTTGTATTATTTTTGTAAATTTTTTTACCATAATTGTCATGTTTTTAATAATAGATAAACTGTAACTTATACTATAGAAAATGCATTACATATGATGTGGTGTAAATAAATAAATAGTGAGCTAGCTGTCTCAGTGAGCTGTAGCGATCGGAATAGTTCACCAGCTTCAGTTGACAGCGTCCGCTGAGCTCCAGGCGTTTCTATCAAGTCCTGGCAATTAAGACCACCCCACAAAGCAATCTCACCTTTCAACCCCTGACGAATAAGGTTTATTTACTCTGACAACCTTTGATGATTTCCATTAGGGTGCCTTATTCAATGTAGACGGTTTTAGGTTTATTGTATGGGCAATAAGGTGCGTTTTTGTCTGGCAGATCCGTTATTAGATATAATTAGGTAAGACACGTCGTGAAGTGACGTCGAGGGCGGGTGCTACGTGACGTGTAGTGTCGTCAAGAGACATTACAGTCGTTTCTTTGGAATTTCTTGGGTTTTGTTACACTCAAGGTCGTACAAAGATCATCCAATTAGTCAGTGCGGTTACAAAGAAAGCATTGTTTTTATTTTTGTAACAGAATGGAATTTAATACAAAAGAAAAATATAGTGAAGTTCTGTAGAAATATAAAAGTGAAAATTTTAACATTTGTGTGACCCAATTCTTAAATATTTAGGTAAAGAAATAGTACCGTACAAAGGATAATTTTACCCAGACCAAATTTAAAAAGAAGCACAACGTGAGTAGACATAGTACATTATATCACTTCAACCCGTAATTATTTATTTAAATTCTTATGAGAAATAAAGTTATTCTTAAACCTAATTGTAGTTTAATTGGAACTAGTTACTTAAACAATGGAAAGTTCCGTACTTGGGCCAACTGTTGTGCCATGACCTCTACCACCTCCTCGTGTTGGTAGAACGAAAAAATCGTAGCTTCGTAGCGTTAGGGAGCGGACGGGTATTGCATCCGCTCATTTGTGTTTGCATATAAATAATATAATAAATAATATAAACGTTCAATTGTTTCGTTTCTTATTAAACAACATAATAGCTATTAAGAAAGAAAGATCTAAACGTTACGTAAGAGTCAAAATGGCGATTGAATCACTACAGTTATAACAGTATTTTTAATCGAAAACCAATCTCAGCATTGACCTGCTCTATGAATATTAAATAAAACTGCGCCATTCAACTTGCTTTTATGCTAATGACTGGGGCTATTGCGAAATCTCCGCGTATTCAATAAACTGTTTGATATTAATTTATAATTTACTAGTCTGGGTTCACGGTTACGATATATTTCATTTCAATCATGTTTTTTTTACAGAACATGAGGAAAACTGGCAGGATGTACACCTGATGCCTGGGTATTAGTCCTTGCGAGTGCGATGCCGACCTTTTAAAATTGGTAAGTTCCATTCTTGGAACATTAGGAGTTGGAATTCCTAGATAGCTAGATAGTTCCACATAAATTAGCTATAAGAAACGCTCAGTTGTGGAACAAAGGACATCTTCGTAATCTATGTAATTGAATCTTCATAGTTTGATCTGATAAATGATATTATTATTAGTTAGATACAAAACAGTTAATTTAGTTTAATAGTTGAATACAAATTTATAAAAAAATTAAAATAAACCTGTAGCGCTAAGATTTCTGTATCTGTTTCATGATCATTAATCAATCAAATAGGCAAGTAGGTGATCAGCCTCCTGTGCCTGACACACGCCGTCAACTTTTTGAGTAGCCTAGTAGACTTAGTGTACTAGCCGGTTTCCTTACAATGCCTTCCTTAACTGGTCGAGCGAAAGTTAAATGTGCACATAAGAAAGTGCTTTAGTGCACAGCTGGGACTCAAACCTACGACCTCAGAGATGAGAGTCGCACGCTGCCACTTGGCCAACACTGCTGTGTAACAAATTTATAACATTCATTTATTTTGTCAATTAAGTTTTCTCATAACTTTTACGGGCAGTCGCCTAATTAATAAAATTAAAAACGGTATTGAAAGAAAAACACTTACATTATACTGTACGAAATAATCTATTACTATTCTACACACAAAAATGCTTTTATTTATAATATACTCCGAGAGCTGATTGATGATTCCATAACACAACTTTTGCCTTAGGCCTGTCGCGAATAAAAAATTTTCTTTATATTTTTCGTGTACCTTTTAGAGACATTTGTGACATTCACATTATACAGCCTGGATCACAATATATTAAGATTAATGTATTGGAATAGATCTCTCTTTGTGTATAAATATTTCTAGGCGAAAATCAATTGACTTAAGGTCCTATGTCCTCTGCCCCAACTGGCGTAGAAAACCAGCCTGATTGGTTTTGAGCAGACCTTTTAACTTCAATTCACGTCATTCCAGTTACCGTCGCCTCTGCAGTGATACTTCGTTGCCAGCTCTTGAGCGGCCACGTTTCCTTTTGC
The DNA here is from genome assembly GCA_963693345.1 of Pieris melete. Classification (NCBI taxonomy): domain Eukaryota; kingdom Metazoa; phylum Arthropoda; class Insecta; order Lepidoptera; family Pieridae; genus Pieris; species Pieris melete. The sequence goes on along the minus strand of CAVNZK010000138.1, from coordinate 816,117 downwards.
CTTGAGGATTCCACTCGAGAGTTTGCTTGGCGATGTGAGTTGGATCCTTCCGGAGCGTATGGCTCCCTGATTTTTTTCTGATACTATTTTGTGATTTGTACTATTTTTTTGGCCCGCAACCAATGTACACTTACATTGCCAGAAGGCTCGTAAGTGCGTTGATGGCATTTTAAGAATTGATAAAATACCGAGTATACCATAAGTACAATTGGTTTGGAAATACTTCAGTGGGTAGCTGGTTCCACATAGTGGTAGTGCGCGGCAAAAACTGCCTTAAGAAATTAATTGGTTTAATTTGTGGGATAAAAGCGATCGCCCGACTATTATTGGTCATTAGTCAGTGTCTAGACTCTAGACCATAGAGATACTGTTGATCAATTACTATTAATAAATCGTTTTGTCTCTTACATATTTATATAGTTATTATTATTACTTACATTTGTTTTTATGTACAAAGCTTCGTATCCTTTTAAAATCCCACTAAATTATTAAAATAAATAACAGACACTACTGATCAGTTAGTATTTGAAACACATGACATAATTGGATCTGGGCCTCAGATTTCTGTGTCTGTTGCATGATCTAATAGGCATGGTGAGCAGCCACCGGTGCCTGACACACGGCGTCGACTTTTTTGGGTCAAAGGGTTCCTTCACGGTATTTTCTTTCACCGTTCGAGCGAATGTTTATTGCGCAAAGAAAGTTCATTCGTGCACAGCCCCTCGGCTGAACTAGTCGTATGTTCGAAGCTATCGAATTTACGACCTCAGTCCTGAGAGACCTGCATCCTCTATGCCAACACCACTCTATAACAAATTTACTGTATATTAAATTTATTTGTTTTATTATGTATGTATTTATCCATTTTTAATTATCATTATTACTATATAGATAAAGAAAATCGTAAATAAACTTTTATATACATACTCGAGATAATTATTCCATTAAAAATTAAAGATCCATCTTTGCAAATTAAATATTCGTGAACCTTCCATTGAAATCTACATTCGCCCGGCTTTTAAAAGGACTGTCCATCTTTAGAAACGACATCATTATCGAAATGCATTCAAAATATGCTTGTTAGGAGATTCAAAAGGTTTTAAATGCTTGTGTTGGTTTTGCTGGAAAGAAATTCTATTCTAATAAGCTTACATATGCCTTTTAGCTATCTTGTCAAGTTATATCCCGGGGGAGAAAAACACGTGATTGAAGTTTAAATACCCCGTGTCTTGAATTATCTGCTATTATATCTTAATCAACTTCACTCTTCGATTATCCATGATTGATCACAAATGTTTTTGTCAGTACCACTCCTCAACGGCTGTTTTTTAGAGTTTTATGTAGAAAATAAAGAGTGTCAATAGAGATTTAGGGTTGGAATATAAGAATTTTAGTGGTTAAGCATGCGTTTGACATCAAAGTCGGACGTCAACACGCACACATGGATTTTAAAATGAAGTCAATAAAAAATTTACCCTTCTGTGTCTGATACAGTATTGATTGGTTTTCCTCGCGTGTCAATAACACAGTGTTAATTGCATAAAAATACAATTTGATGCATAGCTAGGATCCAAATGCAGGCCATTGAAGATCAGCCACTTCACCAATAGGCAAACATTTCGTATTGTATTCTCGATTAAATAATAATCAATGTTTCATTCAGAATTGAAAAATGTTTGTAAATGTGTAGGATATTTTGGCCCGACCGCAGTACTAATTAGAATTCTAATTAAGTTCGTAGAAGCATCTCAAGCACTCTGAGACCTAGTTTAGACTTAAGCGCAATTGTTAGGAAATTCAAAAATAGACGTAATTTGAGTTCAAATTTGTTTTACATTGAAGCAAGAAAATAACGTAATAATCTAGATTAAACAAACGATTAGCTTATCGTGGATTTAGGGGTAAATGACAAACAGAAGAAGGTTAGCCTGATGTCTATGACAGTGCCAGAGAGCTCGCGAGTGCGTTGCCGGTCTTTTAAACGTTTGTACTCAATATTGAAGTACCCTCGTCGGATTGGTTCAGATATACCTCGATACACAGCTGGTTCCACATAAGCAAAAACTGCTATAGGAATCGTTCAGTTGTGGAACGACGGACATCGAGGTGATTGGATCTTCATAGTCTGAGTGTGGTCTAATCAAAAGCAACGTTGTCATATTTTGACCATGCAGACTAATAATAGGAATGAACGATATCAAGTGTAGTTTTTTTAGTATTTAGTGTTAAGTCTAGTAATCCAAGTTACATCCTATCAGCACATACTCGTACACACACACAGCACATACTAAATATTCTTAAATTGTTTACAATATGGAGCGTATACACAAAATTAGGTCGACTTTCCAAAATACATCATTTAGGGTTACGATACTGCAATGTAACGTATTAAAATTGATTGGTTTAATTTAATGTTCTAGGCACAAAATATGCTACAAAAAATACTTTTATTTGTAAACAAGTATTTTATTTCTTGATTTTAGAATGATTCTGATGGATGCAAATGGGAGTCGTTAATTCCGCAGCAATTTAAATGTAAAGCCCCTTTGGCCATTCACATCGTCCTATTCATTTTCCTCCCAAATCCGCTGACATTTCACATACTTAGAGATCCCTGAATGTAGGAACCGAGAATGAAATGGCAATACTAGAATTAAAAAAAAAAACAGTGGCACTACAACCTCTATAGGTCTTGGCCTCAGATTTTTGAATCTGTTTCATGATCATTTTTAAATCTAATAGACAAGAAGGTGATCTGCCTCCAGTGCCTGACACACGCCGTCGACTTTTTGGGTTTAAGACGTCATGTCGGTTTCCTCACGATGTTCTCCTTCACCCGTTCGAGCAAATGTTAAATGCGCACATAGAAATAAATCTTCTATCCATTGGTGCACAGCCGGGCATCGAACCTACGACCCCAGGTATGAGAGTCGCACGCTGAAGCCACTAGCACAACACTGCTCAAATCCTAGAATTGACTACCATAAAAATGCTATTTTTAAATACTTCACTTCGGGCCCCCGCAAATATATTTGACGCACTCCAGAACCTCAACCGGAAGCCCAATAGCAACCTGAACGTGTGGTTATACTGAATTCAACGACTTCTGGGTAAAACGTGCATAATCTGAATGAGTAATATGACTGACTATAAGCCCATATTATAGGGAATGTAATGATAATATCATGAAAAATCTTTTAAAGAAAAAACCTTTTTACCGAATTAAAGTTATGTATTATTATAAATTTACAATTATTTGACATAATTTTAAATTTATCCGACGTTTCGCGTGTTTTACAGCGTGCGTGGTCACGGTGACCGGTAAGTTTAATCCGGCAAAAAGGTTTCTTCTTTAAATGTGTAAAGGTTATGTTAATCAAAGACAATAGTATGAAAAATCTTATTAAAACCCGTCAGAGAAACATTAGCACAAATATATACGGAACGCTTGAAGGTACTTTTTCACTTTCCATCTTGTTCATCTTTTTAACCGTGGCAATTCACTTAATTTTACGATCGAAATTTAAATTTTATTAGTCGTAGTGACTTTGTTATGATGTAATATTAATGTAATAAAGTTAGCGCCTTCAAAAGGGTTGTTATTAACATCATAAATCTGAATGGAAGACATCGGCTGTTTGAAATTTATTAACTTTTCTCTCGCAAGAAATTAATTTTAATTATGCCAAGCTATTGAGATTCTTTGAAATAGATTTTGGTACCGAGACTATTATTAAGTAAATTCTTTGATAAATTATTGAAATTAATACTCCGGAATAAAAAAGCCGTGAGGGTTGGATCTTGGTTGCTAAGTAAGTTTTTTTTTAATATAAGTAATCTGTTTATAATTTTTTTTGTTTTTTTTATTGATGGCACGGCACACTGATACATTGGTAAAAGAACCACAATATACAATTTTTAATGGGACAATCACTTATAGGGAAACATGACATACACACAAATAGAAAACAAAAACAAAACTATGGATATCCAGACGAGACAAAGATGTTAATCAGAATGGTCAATCTATATGTCGGTGAGTTTTGGCCAAAACGCGTTCTTCGGAAAGGAGGGAAAAATGGAATGATGTGATGCCAGTGGTATCTAGAGGGTACAATTTCATATTAGAATATATTATTATTCAATACATTTGTTCTATCCCTACAATGGGTTGCACAGTAATATAGAATTCTCCATTTATGTCAGACCCACATTTATATGGGGTGCATTTTTCCCCATCTAAATTTTACATATTTGATATAAAAAATATAATTTTAATTATTTATATTAAAAATTTTAAACTTTTGGATTGTAAGTGAAGTATACTAAATATATTATATAAATTAATTAATTACCTCATCACTAAATTTGATCAATTGCTCATAAAAAAAAACATATTTAAGATTGATGGTGTTCTAAACATAATTTATGTATAAAAATATTCCAAGTTATTCCAAGTATTGTGCAATAACTCGTTGGAAATGTATTGTAAATACGGTGTGTTTACCTCCACAAAGCTTCATCAGCAACGGCAATTACACAAGATAAATAACGCTAATTTATTCATTGAATATACGAATAATCGATTTTCATAGACAAGTTCATTACGGCTTAGTGAGGGTATTATCGTAAGAAATTTAGATGTTGTCTTTGGCTAATTAACGGATAAACTAAGCATATCTTCAGAAATATCATCCGCCAACACGCACTTGGCCAGAATGGTGGATGGCATTTACTTTTTGCCTATTCTTAATTAAATGTAGATAGAAATATGTTTAAATTTGTATTGAATGAGGTATTCATTCAGAAGTGGGTTTATTTCAAATATTCACTTAATTGGCCAAACATTGTCGGTTATATTATTTGATATTTTTAATCAATCTAGTTAGATTTAGATGTAAACTTTGAAAGGAGAAAACGATTTTTAAAGCACATAATTGCCTGCATCAACAACGCGAGACAGGTCATACGTTAACCATCAATGTATAAACATAAATGTAATAAATATTAAATTGTTTATGAATAATAGAAATATATAAACTAAAAACTAGAATAACTGAAAGAAAAGTTTGTATATTCCGTAATAATGATAAAAACGCGCTAACCATGCAACTTCTAATGAATAGCTGCCAAACTGTAAAATGTTCTTTTGCTATCGGATTAAAAAACAAACAAAGCTAACTTCCTACAGCGGAACGAGGGCAATCAGAAAAGTTGATACGCTCGTGTGATCGCTAAAAGAACTTTTAACAATATAAAGCATTGGCCATTACTCACCAGGGTTCGAATAAAGGATTCAATACTGATAAAGCCGTGTTTATTTTACGTCGGAAACCGATTTATATTAAAATGGAGTTGAGTTAACCATGGTTTTTATTGTCTCCGTTAAGATTTTTGGTAAATAAACGAATATTTTAAAGTAATCAAAGTGTTAATAATTTGTTGTAAACCACACAATGACAGACACAGAGTAATCATAGTGATCTGACGTGTATAACTATAGAGTGGGGGGCCTCATAGCCTAGCGGTCTTATTAAGTGGCAGCTAGGTGAGGGGTACCGAGTTCGATTCCCGGTTCGAGGGCAAGTTCTAATTTAATTTAAATTTGTTCTCGGCCTTTGGGAGGGATGTGCGGTACCGGGCGAGTGCTTAAACCGTACATGAGGACACGGTCGATCACACGGTTTCTAAAGACAAGCACGAAATATAAAAAAATCCTATACTTGACGCTGGCTAATGCACAAATCGTGCCAGAGCCATTAAAAAAAAACTGTAGAGTGATACATTCTAAAATGACTGAATGCGCCAAATTTAAATTATATACAACCTAACAATTTTATCCACTTTTTTCTTGTTCTTTTCGTATGCTTGTTAAAATAAAATAATCAAATAATATTAAGTGAAGTGCTGGGTTCTAATACCGGTGAAATAACTACTCGTATATCGATTTTGTGGTCATACACATGCATTGTATAATGCATGTTTATTTTCGCAAGAGGAAAATGAAGAGTATAACAGATGCAGAAATGTAAGGCCCATAATGGATAGATTTCAAACAGCATTTATTTGTATAGGTATATTCATACATTTACTACCAGTTATTAAATCAAGGGTATGAACGAGTTCAAATGCAACTGCAGTTCGTTTGTAAGCAGCTGCAACCACCATGCTCCTTATAGCTTTAGAGCACTGGATGTATTTAGAACAACTTCGTTCACCTTAACTAAGTGGAAAAAATGTTCTAAGTATAAAATTTCAATTATAATCCAAGTCAACTAACGCCTGTTGGCGACAAATTAGAATCTTGACAAGTGCTAAGCCGAGGCAGCGGAAAACTCATTTTAAACTTAACTGAAATATGAATCGCGTTTAAAATAAACATATTTTTGTGGTTTGTCACGAGTTGGCCGCAAAACTTTTATCGTTTATCATAAATCAACTCGAATAAAAGAAGTTGGAATGCAACGTGCACAGACATTAATAAACATTGTAAACAAGATGGAGATTGTGAGTTTTGAAATATGTTTGACGTTATCATTTTCGCTTCAAAACAAAGTAAAAACAGGAAGTTTCTGTTTATTTTGTCTAGTTTAAATTTCTAGCGAAAGTTTTAAGCTTTTAATGGGATGCAAAGCTGAATTCGCGACAATATATACATACCGAGACCACTAAAAGAAAGGCAAGGAAATAAAATATATGGTTTGTAATATATTCTTGTGTCATTTTATAGTCAAAAGTCAAAAATCATTTAATTATATAGGTAACATAATGTACACTTATGAACGTCAAATAAAGAAATGTAAATTTATATGAAATGATTCTAACTTTAGATTTAGTTAAAATCGCCATGTTTTTTTACACAATGTTTTTAAGGAGCTGCAACCATTACACCATGTTCCACATGACATCTTAAATAATTATTAATAATAACATAAATTAAAAACACAGATTTGTCCTCTATCAGCAGGAGGCATGGTGAAATAGGAGCACGCACTTACATTCTCGTGGGAACAACACGCAAATACATAGTCGAAATAACTAACATCACCGCATACACGAATTCAAGTACGACCAGTCACCACAAGTAGCACCCGTTCACGAGTATGACGCATGGCCAGCCATCGGCCCCTATAATTGGACAAATGAAAATAATCTTAAACTAATTTCACAAACGTTTAACGCGAAACTTCTAACCGCGTGGGTCGCCGTGTCTGAACTAGGCCTTATACATACCACGGAAAGTGTAAGTTCAGCCCTGCGATTCTGTAACTCACTTTTCGAACTCACACAGCGGTTTTCGCATCGGCGGTCGCTCTCAAATCAGTCGTGAAGCAGTCATTTTATGATTTGGCATTCTGAAAAGGTGGGAGCTTGTAGTTTTTTTTAGTGAGTTCGAAAAGTGAGTTACAGAATCGCAGGGCTGTTCTGTCTCCTGCAACACAGGGGCAAGCAACAATCCCCAGTGTGGGTACTAACATCGTAACAATTTTGTAACTGCTGTAGTTTGTTTTAAATTAAGTTTATTATTATAAAATTATACATATTATTATCTATATAATTATTAGCAAAATACGAAAACGTGTTCATTATTCGTCGTTATAAACTGTTTGATAGCGATCGTTTGTTTATTGGCAGTAGGTTTAGATACCTATCTTAATTGGAGTGTCACGCTGCACCGATAATAATTTCATATTAATTTATTCTAATCATTAGTTAATTAGCTAATAGTGATACATCAGCAGTACCTTTTATAAAAGTTAGCTTAAAGCCCGTTTATTTAAATGTATTATATGTATACTCCAATTAGTACCATTTATGAGCTCGCACGGTTAAAGGCGTTCTCCAGCTTGTTATGGAAACAGCTCTAGGGCTTTCTTACTGGATACGCTTCTGTCTTCTATCCACCTTTTTCTAAAGCGACCTCTTCTTCTTCTACTCTTGGTATCTTTCATATAAATATTTCAAACCTCTATATTTTAGATTTGTTATTTCTTTTATCTTAATATCCTAACTTCCTTCAGTACCATTGATCGTAACCCTTTCACGGGTAAAGGCCTCCTCCAGCGTTTCCCAAATATCTCTATCCATGGCTTTCTTACTCCATTCTTACTTGACTCACTTACTCTCTTTCTAGTGTCTTCGTAGATGAAGTAAGGACTATTTATGTTATTAATAAATAAGTCCATTTTACCATCTAAAACTATGGACAAAAACACAATAATATTTTAACGACCATTGACGAAATAAAACATTTTTTTCGTATCCTGTAATGTTTGGTTCTCTGGACATACGAGGTTATCATTCTACAGCGACGATAATAATAATAAAGCCCGTCCATTTCCTATCTTTACAAATGTTGAATGTACAATTTAGATTTATTATATACATTTTTTTCTTTTTACTCGAGTTATGTAACCCAACATAAGTTAAGTTACATATAAATATTTTAGTGTAATTAAAAGTGTTTACGAAATGTAAATAATCATCGCACACTTGAAGCCAATATGAGCCCTTTAGTTTTGACCACACTCATAAACTGTATTTTAAAATTCTCGTTTCAGATAATGTCCAATAACATATGTGTCATTTAGATTTGTGATCCTTTAGATAGGCAAGTTTTTATTAGCGCAAAACCACTACCCGTAATGTTATGTTAGTTATAAGTTTATATTTAAACCATTAAAGTCAGTTGTTTCCCAGCTTCAAACAAAGTGTTTTATTTAAACATCTCCATACAACCACCTCCACCGAACTTAATTCTCGATATTCTAATTTCCTTCTGTACCATTGATCGGAACCCTTTCATGGCTATAAGCCTCTTCCAGCTTTCTCGAGGGCTTTTTTACACCATTCGCTTCCTGTTAACGCTTTTTTATCTTCTATCCACCTTATTCTACTATGACTTCTTCGCCTTTCATATAAATGTCTTAAAAGTCATTTTTTTATCTGTGCACCTTGCTTCTACATCTTGCGGTTATATGTATATAGAAGAATAAAAATTTAAATCACCATAATACTAGAAAATATTTGATTTAAATTCGAAGTACATTTTCCACTTTGAGGTATACAAACTGAACATAATCAAAGCCACATGAAAGGCATTACGTATTCAGGTAAATATTTGTCATTACAGCCAGAACGTCTGTTTGTCTCCTCATTACAAACTCAAATAGCAACTTTTTCATATATTTTTATATTCAACACGTGTTTTTCATTTTATTACTTACAGGTCTCATTATATTGTATAATCTAAAATAATGTTATAAAGATATGTTTTTTGATCTAATGCCAATGCGACATTATTTTTGAGTAATATAAATTTTAGTTTTTAACGGATCTGGTACTAGACATATTTATGTATGAAAAATTATAAAACTCGACGCTGAACTGTGTGTGATGTGGTCTTAAAAATTGTGATTAAATTATTATTTTTGTAAAAGTATTTAAGTTAAGAATGTATGTGACAGATTGAAAAGTTATTTTTTTTTAATTATTTAAAACGAAGATAATTACGATGGTTTTTACGTAGATTAGATGGCGCAAAGTTTCTTAAATTAAAATTCTTTAGTTTATATTAATTACATTTATTCTATATCGTTAGTTCCTTTAATAGAATTACAACCAAGGTTGAACAGAAAATAAATAAATAATCACTGTATTATACGAAATAACATTGTGATCGGTTGAAGTCTGACTGTCATGTGTCAAAGACTGCCTATTTATTACACAATAAAAGCCTAAAGATTTTCCTTCATATCAGGGCCTCAGTATCGTAATTAAGGCATCGTCCGTTCCCCATTAAAGGCTTAGAACTCAATTAAATTAACGCTAATTGATTTTAAGATAACGTAACAAACGAAGACTATTCAAATACGCATCATGCCCCATTGCGGACTAACGACGTGTCCCCCTCCCCACCCTCCCCCTAATAATCTATTCCCTTAGCGTACCTTTGACATAGAGAGGTTTGCAACAAATACTTTTGAACACAATTTTCTATGGGATATAAATATAACATCTTTAGAGGATACTAGCAAATATCAACATAACTTCCAAGATTACGCTTGGAAATTCTATTTCACAACTCATAATTTTTAGGCAATTTGTTAAGGATCTTAGCCATTAAGTTGTGGCATACGCTCGCCGACTCCATACGTTAGGCTACATCTCTAACCTATTAAGTCTTTTTTTCTTTTCTTTTTCTATAATAACATTTGTATTTAATGTATTTTCCTATTGTTTTGTATTGTATTGTAATTCATGAACTACAACTGCTTTTAGTTTTTTTTATAATTTAAGCTAATTGTATAATTTTCTAATGATACTTGTAATTTTATTTTTGTTGAATTATTAAACCATTCTTGTTCCTGCCTCTACCAGACTCGTAATCGTGCTTTGTTTCAAGTTCCTCACATCAACACTAACTATGGAAAAAACTCAGTTTTGTATCGCACAGCCCGGACATACAATGACCATAATTAAGCCTTGACTTGTTTAAGCTATCTTGGAATATGGTTAAAAGGAGTATTAAGAATATCCATAGCGCAAAATCACCTCCATCATGAGCATACCCCACTTACACAACACACTTTTACCCCATCACACAACACATCCAAATTAGGTCCCACTTAGTTAAATGTAATGAATAATTTTTATTTGTTTGTTTCCTTTTGTAAATGTTTGAACCTTTTTGTAGGTAAATATTGTGTATTCCATCTCAGGCTATAGTTTTAGTGTAACTGTTTGTTATTATATGTAATTTTTGTTAGCTGCAGGATAACGAAATAAATAAATAGAACAAATTTAAAAACTTTAGTCCGTGTGGCAGATAAGTATTAAATTTTACTTAAAAAAATAATTGTCAATTAAACCATACATTAACTATGTCTATCGAAACCGTAAATATCGCTTTACGTTTGCGATCTACCTGAAATTTAAATATGGATTACAAGCGAGATATATTAAATTATATCAAAGGATGAAAACCTTCTCAGTCTTTACATTATGGTTTCAAGGTTGTTGGAATGAACTTTGAAATTCGTCGGCTGTATATGGTAAAAATTAAGCTTTAAAATCTAATAATTAATTAAGTTTAGACATCGTAAAGACAACCTAACTTTCGGCTAATGTAAATGTCCACAGCTCTAAGCCAGAGGTGTATTAATAAGTTGGTTATATACGAATTGTTTTCAATGTTTCTTTATATATATCGTAAACTAAAGAAAAAACTTTTTAACCGGATTAAAGTTATGTATTATTAGAAATTTACAATTATTTAACACAATTTTAAATTTATCCGAAGTTTCGCGTGCTTTACAGCGTGCGTGGTCACGGTGACTGAAGACAAAAGGTGTTGGATGTCAAAAAGTATCACAGCTATAGAGAAAGTTGCATTATCTGTATTTATTTCCCCGGAGTTGGTATCGACTAAAAGATACATAACTTTAATCCGGTTAAAAAGTTTTTTCTTTAAATGTGTAAAGGCTATGTCAATAAAAGACAATACTATATCGTAAATTATGTTTATCAGTTGTATGATAACATTAGAAGGTGGATAAACGATAGAAACATCAGGTGGTACATGGCAGAGAGTGACATAGTGCAGACAGAAATGGCGATTTGAAAGTTAATCTGTCCCCCTGACTGTGGTCTATGGCCTGGCTATGGCACTTTTTGAAGTTATACTTCTTTAGGCGCGTTATGAAAAATTTATGAGAGTGAAATTTTACGATGCGCGCGCACCGTGACACAAAATTCAGTATGGGCGTCGAGCGTGCGCGATCGAGATGGGAATAAGACAATCTATTTGTAGTACCTTTTAAACAAATAAAGCAGTTTTAATTATTTTTTCAAAGAAATTTAGCAATGCTTTTTCACAAAGACCTATTTATACTTAGTTAAAAGGTTATGAAACATACCTAGTTATTAAATTGAATTAATAATATAATATAATAATAATTATTATTAATATTAATTAATAATTGAATAATATACTAAATATTAAATATTGTTAAATTATTAACGCTTAATATTGATTATTAATTATTTAATATTTAAAAAAAATAAAGAAAGACAAAGAAGTATAACTTCTTACGCGCGTACATAAGTACACGCACCATTTTTTTTCTTTACAGACATTTTTCTTGAAAGATCTTTAAAGTGTTACTTGTCAAAAATTATTACATTTTAAAGACGGATAAAAGTTACAGCTACTTTAAGCTGTAACTAGCTTTCTAATTCATAACTTTGTTAATATACATACATATTCATAAACACATTTAGTCGGAAGCTATGCAAAACACCTAAGTCACCTGTGTTAAGAGACAGATCGGTCGGACCCTAAGTCCAATTGATTCGGATGTATAGATATATTAAATTGGTAGCTAGTACTACATAGCGATTAGCGATGGTGCGCGGCAGAAACAGCCTCAAAAACGCCCAGTTATGGAACTACAGACGTCGAGGTGATACGGGTGGAATTTAGTATTCTGCCTCGACGTCCGACGATGAAACTCTGCTGCCGGTATTTATCCGAACAACACAATCCGTGTTGTATTATTGTGTTTACAAAAAGTTCAGGGTACAATTCAATAATCAAAATGTGCCTCTGAACTTCGTTACTCTGTGGCAGCCTTCTATTTTACGTACTTTCAAAGGGCTGTGATATTATTTAAGCCATTCACTTTAATCAGAAATCGCCGCATATTGAGTGAGCTTTGTTCCCGAATTAACGACACTCGGTTTAATTTGTGTTCAATTATGTGGTAATAGCAGAATTTTAGGTAATCTTAACTTGACTGTCTTCTTGCCTCTAGGGATATGGGGACATAACTTGTGTATATGTTTTAATAGAATACAAAAATGATAATAATAAGAATAACCGTATAATTCAGATTTACATTTCAACACAATTCTATTTCAATCTTCTTTTATGTATCTGTATGCACTTTTTTGACAAAGGCCTCTTCCAAATCCCGCCATTCCTCTCTGCACTGAGCCACTCTGCCATGTATCACCTGCTGTTTCTTTAATTTTGTGTATCCACCTTCTAAGTTGTATTCCTCTTTATCAAAATTCAAAAATTCAAAATTCAAAAATCATTTATTCACGTAGGTAACACAATGTACACTTGTGATTCGTCATTAAAGAAATAAATATTAATGCTTCTAATTTTATATTTACTGCCAGTTCTCAAATCAAGGGCGTAGAACGGAAGAGAAGAACTGGCAATAAACTCTCCGCCACTCTTTTTAAGCGCCATGTTGTTTTTTTTTTTTTACACAACGTTTGTAAGGAGCTGCAACCATTACACCATGTGCCACATGACATTTTAAGTAATTAATAATAATAACATAAATAAAAACAAAGACTTGTCCCCTATCAGCAGGAGGCATGGTGAAATAGGAGCACGCACTTACATTCTCGTGGGAACAACACGCAAACACATAGTCGAAATAATTAACATCACCGCATACACGAATTCAAGTACGACCAGTCACCACAAGTAGCACCCGTTCACGAGTATGACGCATGGCCAGCCATCGGCCCCCTCGCCATATTTTAGGGAGAGAGACAACCCGACGCATGGACGCCGCCACAAGCAATGACATTTAAGCGAGCATGACCGTTTGCTGTACTTTGGGCACAAGTTTACTACTTTTTTGCTCGACATTTGTGTTCCTCTTGCCATGTACCCCGACTATTTCTACTTTGGTTTATTTCTTTTTATTGTCCATTTGTTACCTTAGTTGTTTTTATTAAAATTTGTTTTGCAAGAAGTCTGAATTATGTCAGGTACAATAAATGCGGTCTTTATCGATTATAACTAGGGTGGTACTAATTAAAACAACTTTACCTGCAAATAGTATCAAGAATGGATATAACAAAAAAAAAAAAAAATTCATATATCTTATAGGAAATACACAATCCGTAACACATAGTTACGGATAATTACAAAACAATTTTATGACTTAGGTTGATGCTGCAACTTTACATGAAGTAGCACGCACACAATATTAACGTGTGATAGCATTGAAGTGTCATAGCATGATTGTGTTTCATACAATCTATATAAATAAAAATCGCATAAAATGTTGCTAACCACAAAATTCAAAGATGGCTGGACCAAAAAAATTTGTCCAACAATTTTTTATATTTATTCCTAACTCCGACAAAGTGTTTTTGTAAAAAAAAATTGCAACCCGTTTCCTCCTTCTGAAATTTTGAATGCCATGTCTATATGAGGAAGCATAGCAAAATGTTTCATAAGTTGGTATGTAGCTACTAAATGGTAGGGTAATAATAATACAATAAGACTTCAGCAGAAGGTCAGCTAGACCCGGCAAACGTTGTTTTGCCATGTAAGCATTTTTTATATTTTTTTACATTATTATTTTTTAGGAAACATTTTTTTAGTTCAAGAAAAATAACTATCTACCTTAATAAAAAATAGGTCGTAGTCATAGATCGTAGAGGGGTGAAAATTAAGGGTTGTATTTAAATTTTAAATTAAAAAAAAATTGTCTAAAAAATAAATTTGGGGTTGACACCTCTTATTTAGGGGTTTGAAAGGTAGATAGTAGCCGATTCTCAGACTTACTGAATATGCATAAAAAATTAATAAGAATCGGTCGAGCCGTTTCGAAGGAGTATGGGAACGACCATTGTGACACGAGAATTTTATAGGGATCTGAAAGCCATTTATAAATTTACCCGCCTATCAATTGTAAAATTATTTTCAGACAAAGTAATTCGTAAGACGTAAGCTAATATTATTCAAGGAAACATCAAAACGTAGCATTGAGAAATCCTTGAAACATCAGCAAACAAAATATTGTGGCTTTAATATCCAGCAAATAGTTGGCAAAATCGACCTTCGAGTTCAAACACCAAAAAGGATAATGGACTTATTCAGCCGTTCAAATGTGTATTTTATTATAAATAACTACAGAAAAGGTCCGTCTGTATATTGATTCTAACTATTATTTAGCAATGCCGACATTTTCTATTACATAGCTGACACATGCCCAGGACCCATCCCAGAGTCATGGTCCATTCCAAAGTCATTTAGTTGCCAATTCTTCTGGTCTGATCTATTTCTTCTTCTATTATAAATTTAATTGGACGTTCGTACAATTTACCCACGTAATTGTGACTTTGGCTCTCTCTATGTGCGATCTTCTTGAGCGGCTTGAAAATTGTATTAATAGAAGCTCGTTTTAGAATCCGGCTAATTCTATCTGTAACTCTCTTTACATATGGCAGCTAGGCTGGCCTCCATCTTTTAGTCGATACCAACTCCGGGGAAACAACACACAGATAATGTAACTTTTTCTACAGCTGTGACACTTTTTGACATTCAACACCTTTTGTCTTCAGTCACCGTGACCACGCACGCTGTAAAGCACGCGAAACTTCGGTTAAATTTAAAATTATGAAACATAATTGTAACACATAACTTAAAACCGGTATAAAATTGTTTTATTATCAAATTGTAAATACTGTATAAAATGCATGTTTTTGTATTTGGCGCAATGTAATAATGAAACGGCAATATGAAACCTACTAAATTATTGATAATCTGTTACACTTTAATGTACGAGGTTAATATACTGGTAACTATCGACCCAATTGTCATACATTTTTAATTAGGTCTTGTTGCGTGTGGTTTGTGGTTCCTGAGGTAGGCTATATACATACGAAGGAAATGAGGTAATAAACTATATATTCCCAACGATTTAAGGCTGATTAGCAATACTTTAAAAAATATCTAGTAAAGTGCATGCTCATATTTCACAATGCCTACTGCTGATAAATTTCAAACGTTTGTTTTTCGCACTTATTTTATAATTATTAGAATTAAGTGCTTTAAGATGTGAGGAGAGCAGTGCTGGCCTAGTGGCTTCAACGTGCGTCTCTTATCCCTGAGGTCGTAGGTTCGATCCCCGGCTGTGCACCAATGGACTTTCTTTCTATGTGCGAATTTAACATTCGCTCGAACAGTGAAGGACAAAATCGTGAGGAAACCGACATGTCGATTGTCGACGGCGTGTTTCAGGCACGGGAGGCTGATCACCTAATAATGTTGCAGATTCTTACAAAGATTTTTAGAACAAAACTTAGGATACAGAAAACAAACAAATATACAAATTAGTGACAGAGAGTTTATTGCCAGTTCTTCTGGTCCGTTCTACGCCCTTAGTAACTGTAGATTGAGAAGCATTAGTTTTGTTACTAATACAAGTGTAGTTAAGTGTACTAATACCAAGCGTTTAACTTAATTTTTCTGTTTTCTTCTAAGTTGTAGATTCATATTTTAGCTTGATAGACACGTTTTCTTGCCATTTAAACTATTTATCGTATCCCAAAGTCCTAAATTACGGTTGGCCTATATATAATAAGACGTTGACAGAGCGATAGACTAGTATATGTGACAGGTAATGCGTTGAAATGGTTTATGCGAATATGGTATGTATTCCCAAGACATATAGGCCACATTCGTATGTATGGCTAACGCATCGCTTAATCTTTGGCTTATTTTGTATTTACATGATAAGGGTTGTCTTTGAACTATACCGTTTCATTGGCCTATTAGAATATTTTAGTAATAGTGAGAGATATATGGTGGAGCTTTGAATATGTATGTGTTTTTATGACATTTTTTGACACATACATTTTTTTTTCAATATGCACAATTAAAACATGTTTGATATGTCAAGGAACTATGTTTATTTTTGATAAATATTCGAAATAACTCGCCCCATTCAATCGGTTTTCTGTAAATATTCCCAAATAAAAATATTATTATATCTAAAGAAAGACGTTTTTATCGGAAATCGTTATAGCACAGGGTTTCCAAAGATAACATCTTATAAAAGAAACATCTGTCGCTACGGTACCTATCTGTTTATATAAATATTATTAAACCATGTTAAAAATAAGTTAAAAACAATTTTAAAGTCAGCCTTTCGCGTAACTTTTAAATATATACGTATATATAAAAGATGTTTTTATTTCATTGTTAGAATAGTATTTGTAACAATGCTTACAAATAAATATATCAAATTGGTCCGCCCAAACAGTGTTACTGCCACCTATTTTAACAATAAAAACCGTTTTTATAAGTAAAAACGTATAAAGCTGAAAGGTTCGATAAACGCTAGTCTTAGGTTTCATAAAAAATCATGTTGTGACATTTATCGAAGGCTGAATACGGATACGGAGCTAGCTAAATCTTGTAGTTACCGTATAATATTGTATACTAAAAAGCAAATAGCTAATTTGTTATTTTAATTTGTTAATTGTTAAAGAACTAACGAATTCGGTTCTAACTACTCATTTCTTACGTAAACCAGGTTATAGAATTAAAAACATTCCTACTTATACTTTTACTTAGCTGTGTCGCCAGTTTTAATAAAACGATGTAAAAGCTCTCTCAAAAATATCTTTATCGTAAACATACTTTAACGTTTAAATTAAATATTGTAAGAGGGTACTTGTAATATTAAAATGAAATTATAAAATCGAAATTAATTTAATTGAAGCACGAGATTAATTTTTATTAGGGGCTATTTCCCCAAATTCGTACAAAAAGTGATACACAGTTTGTTTCTTCGATTAATTAAAAAAAAACTATCTGGGCCTTAGCTTTCTGCATTTGTTTCATGATCATTTGTTTTTTTCTAATAGCTTTCTGTCCCTGGTACAATCTGGTGACTTTTCGGGTCTAAGGCATGATATTGACATTGATATATTCGTTTAGAAATTGTTCCTTCATGAACAATCTGGAAATAGTGAAACTTCTTTAGGCGCATGATAAAACGTAATAATAATAATATTAGCGTCACGAAGATGTGCAGCGTTTTTGTCGAATGAAAGCGATTGAGACAGATTGACAGAGAGTGAGATAGACAAATAACCTTATACCTAGAAATTATATTTTTAAAATTAAAATTTCGTAAAGAGAATTTATGAAACATTAGTATTTTATGCAAAATAATTTATTGAAATCTCAAATGTAAATAAAAATTCCACGTATTTTTAGCTATTAATTTTCGACACTTTTAATATTTTAATGACAATTGAATTCCTAAAATATCATCCTTTTCCCCTCCCTCTAAGTCTCGGAAATCTAAAGTTATAGATTTGTATAAATATGAACAAGAATTAAAAATTAGTTTGCCAAAGAAGTTTCACTTCTGACAATGTACTTTGTACGCACGCACTTTTTTACTGCAAACAGCGTGTAGGTTGTAAAAAATATCGCAATGCTGGTTCTAGGCTCTCGCAAGGCGCCTCCTAGAGGCTCTATGCAGGAGTCTTGGCATGTGGAGCTATCCACATTCCACACCCTCGATTTATTTATTTGCTCGCTACATCTACCACAAGGTGGCCGTGTTTGGAGTGACAGCGTTAGCTACTTTATATGATTATCAATATGTTACCAAATATTTAAGTCAAGTGAATTTCCTCATAAAGAGTTTTTAGTTCACACAAGACGTTTTTTACGTTCGGGCAGTGAGGACCAACGTCGGTTGTAATGCTCCGCTAAACAGATCTCTATCTGTGTTAACAACGCTTTGAGTACATGCGGAGAAGATCCATTTTATGACAGTCTAAATGTCTTCAGGCGTAAAATGCTGCAGCCACTGTTGATACGTCACCTAAACAATTGAAAAGTAGAAATGTATTAAATTTTCAAATTGCATGTTAATAAATTAAAAATACAAATTTTTAATCTAGTTTTTGTCTTTTATTTTTATTTTAAAATTTCGTTCCTCTTTTTTATCATTGTAATGTTTCCCTTTATATGTTGTGTGCATATATTGTGTTTTTGTATGACGTGTGTTCTCTGTAAGTGTTTGTATGTGTTTCGTTAGCCTTTCTAAAATAACCAAATTGTAGTGTCTTGCGTTTATATCGTAAATATACATAACTTAATTTAAGCTTTTTTCTTTCTTGGATGTCCTCTAAAAGTCGCCATTAATTATGTTTTTAACTCCTCTATTCAATACTTTGCTAATCTGATCTCACTTTTAGATTCCAAATAATTGATTCCATTTTATATAATAAAAGCGATACACAAAGGGACACCCTCCGCCCGCCTTTTGACCTCTCAGTCGAAATTCGCTAAAGAGCAGATGTCGATCCTTTACACGTCGTATTAATCCTAAGTCTTACGAATAAAAAAAGTTGTTATATTTATTAACACACTGAGAAAATACTTTATAATGTAATTCTTGTTGTAGTACCCTCAGTTCTTAGACTCACATGTAAATGAATGATTTCTAGCAAAAATTAAATCTTTCTGAAACAGGATTAAGTTTCATGACTAAAACCTTAATTATTTAATGTACTTGAACATGCATTATATTTTGAAGACAAGTTTTATTGGCCACTAAAAACCACGAAAAACTCTTTTTTAATTAGTAAATTATTAATTATATGATTTATACTTTGTTTATTAATGATCGTAAACATACGATCTCAGCATCAATTGATTAGGTAGACAATTAATGAAAAACTAAAAAAAATTATGTGTTACAAAGAAAGGGTTAGTCTTGCGATTTAAAATTACCAAAGGATAAAAAAAGGACCCAATGGCATTTAAAGTTACGTTATTGATGGCGCCGACAGCCAGTCCTACGTTACAGTAGTCTAATTGACGTTAGTTTTATTATAATTAAAACAATTTATAAAAAGTATTGGTACGCAATAATTATTGTTTACGTTTGAAGTTAAAAAGTATATTACTACAACAATTCATTTTACGACCTGTAAGGTACACACGGCACACATTGGTTGAAGTCGAGATGTTTTAAGTATTCATAAGACACTTCTAAACATGACAATGATTTTGATGTTTTTATGATTTAAACACATGTAAATGGCGAGAAAATGTATGTCCCGGTTGTATGTATTCTTTTAATCCCACCGAACTACCAAGATAACGCACCGAGATGCCTTGGTTTTGCTGTCGGGTTAGTTGTGAATGGTGTAAAATTCTATTAACTAATTTTACCTCAATTAATTTGTATAAAAAACTGAGTTTTTATTTATTCACGTATCCCTTCCTTTCTTAGACATTATGCATATGCACGTTAACATTATCAAACACCACCACTCAATGTATACGATTTATTCTATTCCGCATATATAGAACATAGTAATGGAGATACGATCCTTTTGGATTTCGCCTCATACTTTTGCTTATGTTTTATTTGTACGTTTATACCACACGTCATCTTTTTGTGTTTTTAATATTTACAAATTTGTCAAATAAATTCATTTGTACAAAGCTGCCCCAGTCGGGGTTCGAATTACACTACCTCAGGATTGAAAACCAAGTAAAACAATGAAGTTTTAGTCACATAGATAAGACAGTAGTTGAGTTAAACACAATTATTGACGAAAAGAGATTCTAAATATAATATTTTTTTCAGAATAATCAGCTAAGTTGATGTAGTTGATGAAGTTGACGGATTTGAAGGACTTATAGTATAAAAGGGTATTTAGTTATTAGAAGTAAAATTTTTGATCTTTTCGTCTAAACTTAATATAAAATAAACCTTTGAATATCGTGTCATATTTTTTTTTCACTTATAAAGAATGGTTAACAAACAGTTTACTATTATCTACAGCAAACCATATCATTGAAATAACCTTGTAAGTTATGGATTTTTTTAAATCTATTAATGCAAAAGTGTAATCCTCATTCACTTTAGTAAAAATATACACAGAATGATGACAGAATGTATGCTACAAATAAAAACTATATTTTACATTAAGAAACATTGACTCTATCAAAACCAAAGGGCTTCGATAAATTTAGAATAAACAACATATATTTTATTACGTTGTATGTTGTATACACTCACATATACAATAGGTAAGGCTTTACTGGATTTTAATACTTTTCCTTTTATTTGTTATAAGTCAATTTATATTTTATATTAAAATATTATAAAGTTTTGCTGCCCCACCGTGCTGTATGGTTATGGCTTTACTTATAATCTCTAATTATAACAATTACTTTAAAAAATATATTTTCTAATTAGCTTACTCTATTTCTAAAATACTAAATAACTTAAAACCTTTACTAAAAAAATATTTAAGAGAACATCGTTAAACGAAAATAATAAAATATTGAAATCTCGAAGGCATAATTTCTCTTCAAAAGCAAAATAAGAAAGGGTGAACCACTTCCGAGAAATAAAAATGTACAAAAACCTCACGCATTTCCTGTTAAGTAATTATTTATACGGCAAATACTTTGCTCAAACACCGGTTTTGAATAAATTATCCGGTAGGATAACGATTCAACCGAAGTTAGCGCTACTAACGACAAATATTTTTCCGGTTTCCTCACGATTCCTTTACCATATGTTATGGTGAAATCGGGTTGGGTGGGTAATAATAATAAGTTCATCCACATATTTTTGACATACATTTAACAAAAATCCCGCCGTCCGGGAGAACTGGCCAGTCCCAGGAGGTACTAGAGAAGGGACAAGTTAAAAGTACCCAGCATGCATGGTGCATGTCAAGAAAGAGCATGAAGCGAGAAACATGGGTCAGGACCGTAGCAAGTGGAGATCTGTAGTCTCTGCTTTCCCTTCCAGGAAATAGGCGTGATAATATAAATCAATAAAAATGCTAATCATGGACGTAGAAATTCAATAGTACAATTTGGGTTACAGCATAGGGTTGACAGCCGCACTAGCCTTATACTGGGTTATATCTTTTTTACTTATTATTTTCAGGCAACCCTTGCAAATAAAATATCCGGTTTGAAGAATCGAGTACTAACCGGTATTTCCTTGTAAAATTATACAAAAAACCCAAGCAAAAGGTATCCAGAGCGTTTTATGTTGCGTTTAATGACGCATATATCAGGAAATTGTCGATTTTATTTCCATACGGGTTTTGTACGCCTAGTGGAGTGTAAATTTTATTCTTTGTATTTTCATACTCCATTCTATTGAGAATTTAAGCTTAATGTTCGTGAAAATCGTAGGCTGTATCAAAAAAAAAGGGATGTTGTCGTCGGCCAGACAGACTGACTAAGACAACTACTTGTGGTGACTGGTCGTACTTGAATTCGTGTATGCGGTGATGTTAGTTATTTCGACTATGTTGCGTGTTGTTCCCACGAGAATGTAAGTGCGTGCTCCTATTTCACCCTGCCTCCTGCTGATAGAGGACAAGTCTTTGTTTTTAATTTATTTCATTATTATTAATTACTTAAGATGTCATGTGGAACATGGTGTAATGGTTGCAGCTACTTACAAACGTTGTGTAAAACAAAAAACATGGCGATTAAAAAGAGTGGCGGAGAGTTTATTGGCAGTTCTTCTCTTCCGTTCTACGCCCTTGATTTGAGAACTGGCTTTTATGAGAAAATTAGAAGCATTTTATATATATTTCGCTTTTGACGTTCATAAGTGTACATTGTGTTACCTATATTAAAAAATGATTTTGAATTTTACTTTTAAATGACGGAAAGGGCAAGATAAGTTCTTTTTTGGAAAATGCTTTATATAGAAACAACCGCGACAAAAATTGCTTGTTTTTATAATATTTATGATTAGTTCTTAAGGAAAGTGGCCAATTGCCCAATGTATCTATGGAACATGGGTGAGTTATTTGAATTTATAAAAAACTTTTCCAAAAATAGTTCAATAAATATTTTTATCGGAAATCGAATCCATTACGTAACATTGAATCAAAGAATATAGTTTAATGAACGTAAAACATTGTTATGCTTCCATTTTCCAGGGAATTGATATTCAGTGGCGGTTTTAACACTTTAGATGGGCGTTTGAGCGTTAAGCGCGGCTTTGAAATAACAAAATTCTAACATTTCAACTTGAATTGAAAAGCCTTACGCATAAACAACCTTGCATTGAACCTTAGAACATTCTTCGTTTTTCTTTTTTGTATTATATTATATTAGGTACATATGAAATTGGTGTTTTGTGGTAATGGCCACTTTGACCTCAAATATTTCCTCTGTTTTTCGAAAACCATGATCAAATTCAGTTTTTTTTTCTTTGCGTCACTCTATTTATGCAATGGAAAACATGAAATATCCCGTTATTTACGAGTACGAGTTCCACCGTGGCACCAGTGCTGCAGAAACGGCTCGAAGGATTAATGATGTGTATGGCGGCGGTGTCGAAAAAGAAAACACAGTCCGTATACTTTATGCGTCTAAGTCAAGCTGGTTTCCTCACGATTTTTTCCTTCACTGTTCGAGCGAATGTTAAATGCGCACATAGAAAGAAAGTCCATGCTCAGCCGGGGATTGAAACGACGAAGCCACTTGCGGCCACAACATTGCCGCTTTAATAATATATATGTAATTAAAAATACAGTGTCATTTACATAGTCACGCTTTCAGCTGAATATAGCGTTGCTAATTGCACATATATATTCTTGTAATGTATAAGAAACGTTTTAATATGGTAAGAGTATGTTATATCGCTATAAATTTATGATATAGTTACTTTAGCAACTTTTAACTTAAGATTTCTGCTTAAAGATGCACTTTTTGGGGACATTTTATACTAAAAATGTATATTTTTTATTAGAGCCGACTGATTATTTTTCAGTAAATTGCTCAAAGCTTTCATCTTGACGCTTCAACTGGGTAAGGCAAGATTAAAATTTGCTGTTTGCTTTAAAAAATTACAAAAAAAAAATGGAATTTTAGATACGTTTTCAATTTACATGGTGTGATCGTGAGATTATTACTTAAAATATTGATTTTTGGTGAACTAAAATAATTTCTGGTCTAGGTACTATGAACACAAAGTTAAGTCTCGACCTCCAAAACAAGGGAATTCATACCACCTTCAAAAGCTCGCGCTGTTATTTGCCGATCGCAAGATACTATTTCCGCAAGGTCAAAGAGACAAAAGTCAGTATGGTCAAAGCTTGCTGAATTTCCAGCGAAACATTTCTTTCTCAAAAATTAATCACTATATTTTTATAGATTGAAAATATTTGCTATTGTACTGGGAACCAAATAACGTTGACACTGAACTGACTTAAGGTCTGTAGGCGCGACCCACTGCCTATTATGAATTTATATGGAGAACTTAACAAACCCCGGGTTCGTTTCCGGTGGGCGGTGGTAAGGTGACCGCGAATCTATCGCACCGGAGGCAGTAAAGTATCCGAGCTGCGGACAAATTGTCCGAGATATGGTTCTGCAATTGAACACAATCGTCAGTCTTGGGCTTTATAAAAAGGAAAGGGGCAAGAGGCCTACCTGCACAGTCACACTGCCAGAAGGCTCGAAAGTGCGTTGCCGACCTTTTAAGAACGATACGCTCTTATGCCTAGACATTAAGTGAGACCCTAAGTCGAATTAAGGAATATAGGAATGTGTATACGGACGACACACTTAATTTGATAGTATTTTTTATATGGGAACAGGGGGCAAACGGGCAGGAGGCAAACCTGATGTGAAGTGATACCACCGCCCATGGACACTCCCAATGCCAGAGAGCTCGTGCGTACGTGAGTGCCGGCTTTTTACAAATTGGTACGCTCTTTTCTTGAAGGACTCTAAGTCGAATTGGTTCGCAAATACTTCCATGGGCAGATGGTCCCACATTGTAATGTGGGGCAGAAACTGCCTTAAAAATGCTCAGATGTGGAACGACGAATGTCGAGGTAATTAAAAGGCTTAATATCATCAAGCATATACGTTTGATATATTATTTTACGACAACCAAGAAAGAAGAAGGACGTAAGTGTGATAAAGATGTCTCATTCATCCATACACATAAGTCATATTACGTTTAGAACGTAATACCTAGGTCTAGTCTTACTTTTAACGTAGGTACATAGTTTATTCTTCGAAGGTCACAACGAATCATGGATTTCTGAGAAATAAATTATCTTTCTTTTGAAGTACAAAAGACATTCATATACATATACAATACTGTTGTGTAACGAATAAAAAACTAATATAGAATTTTCGTTTTATTTACGAATTTAATATACATATACAAAAGAAAATAATACACCAAAAAGCCAGGCAGTTAATAATATGATGGAGACGTTGTAGTTCGAATTTTCTCTTATATTAGCATAATAAACTTAATGTCAATATCAATAAATTCAGTTATGTTTTAATATATTCTGTAATAAGATTTTGACGATGTTATATTTTCAGGCATTTGTGATGACCTCATCCAGATTAATGTTTAATTGAAATCCTAATGTCAATTTTTTAAGAGTGCAATATTTTAGATTACCCTCTGAGCTTCTAAAGCTAAAATATTTCTATTCTTCTAGGGCTGTATTGTATAACAACTTTGGGCAATCTGATGACCCGACATCAACGGAAGGCTTTTAAAAATTAAATTAATTTGCGCGAAGAATGTTTTAATATTGAGTTCGCGAGTCATGCTACGCGGGTGGCACTTCATACTATTGGAGATTTTTTTTAATTTTACAAAAAAATTATGTTTT
The DNA here is from genome assembly GCA_963693345.1 of Pieris melete. Classification (NCBI taxonomy): domain Eukaryota; kingdom Metazoa; phylum Arthropoda; class Insecta; order Lepidoptera; family Pieridae; genus Pieris; species Pieris melete. The sequence continues at coordinate 790,632 of CAVNZK010000138.1, read as the reverse complement.
CCAAAAAAAAAATTCAAGATTTTCTATAACATTGGTATAGTATTATTGGTACTATGTACAATTATGAAATTCAATAAAAATTAAGGTTTTAATTTTTTATTTGGTAGTAAATTCCCAAAGATAACAGGCGTACAGCGGACGAGAACAACTAGCAAGGAAATCTCCGCCACTTTTTTTAATCTCAAACTTATGGTTTTATAAGGAAATGTAACCATGACACATTGACGTATTGAACCAGTAATAATGGTCTTATAGCATTTGCTAGCATATTCCAATGCCTACGTCGAAACACAGAAGACAAAAAATCACGTCGCTGTTCACCAACTAGATGGACCGATCAAGTGAAAGACTCATCATCCTCAAAACTGTTCGACGATCAGACTTGAGCTACCGAGAAGAAGCGAAAGAGATAATAGTACAAGTGGTACTCTACTGATACACACCAATACCGATTTCAATGATTTATATTATAGTTTGCATTTTATTAACGAAACCCAAATTAAAATTACGTAGAACTTTCTTACCTAGTTAAGTTATTAGCTTAGCTACGATTAGAAGGAGTAGGACGTAGTATTCTTAAAGTATTACCTTAGTTTTAATATAATAATCTGAATCAGCTTCCCATCTGAAGCGCCTTTGATATAACTGTGGGTAACATGACATCGCAAATTCCGAAACAATGTGCTTTTGTGTTAGCGCTAAGTTCGCTAAAAGATTACGTTGAATTTTCCTTCGCTCAATACATTTTTATAAAACATATTTTCGAATATTAATTTTATCATATACCTTACTTTTTCAGACTAGAAAAGAACAAAAAGGCATCATGTAAAGTGCAATGAAATGTATGTCATTGTATTATGGCGCTTCTAAACGGGCCATGTTTTGCTGCAATTGATGGCTGCAACACTGTGGCCCGGCAACATTGCAAACAATGTCGTTAATTTCTTTTAAAATTCCTTCTCCATATGCGTCAAGACACACAAAATTGTTCCATGTGCCTCGTACGAACTCGAATTACCTGCATAATTCACCAATGTTTCGGGTTTTATCTAACTATGACACTAATTATGAGGATATTGATATTTTCCACCTCACCAAAGAACATGTGAGAAAATATTTGAAGGGGCGGGAAGACTCGAATTTTGTTTAGGTTGTATTTGGTATTATTTATTGTTTTAAATATTAAATTTCAGTTTTCTGTATATATTTTTGTCAATTGATGCGCTTATTTGTTTCATTTTTCTTATATAATATTGTTTATCTATGTAATCTGTTTTGGCTTTTTGTACTGTATAAGTGTTTGTTTTGTAATATTATGTATGTTAGCTGTAAGATTACTTATAATTAAATAAATAAATAAAATAAATAAATAGCAGCCACACTATGCAATATTGCAGTAATGTCCCGCCCATATAGCCAAACATGTTTTTATAGCCACATATGGCCGATGTTGCCCCGATGGGTTGCCGGACGATCGCAAGGCTATCGAATTCAACTGCAATATTGCACAGCCAGTTCTATTGTTGTTTCAGTCACTCTCTTTGTTATGGCACAGTGTATCCTTTTCTACGCGACATGACGTTTGCGATGAGTGAAGTGTGCCTGTTGCCATATTCTGTGTTTTGCGATCAGCTACATTTTGACGTTAGGTTACTACGTCAAAATGACTGCTTTTGGCATTCTAGTTCTTAAATAATTTATTATCAAGACTTATTTCTAGACTCAAATTGTCTACAGTTTCACGCCTATTTAAGTAAGGTCGAATCCACAATCTCTTCTTTTTCTGTTTCTTTTTTAAAACTATAGTGGTTCAAGTGCAGAGGCGTTTATAAAAGATTTAAGTTGGCGCCTGGTGGATAGTACCTGTGACCCTAGAGCTGGTGCTTTCATCGCTTAACGAATAAGTATCGCAATACAGCGAAGAAATGCTACATTGAACTAAACTTTTGAAATTTGTTAAAATTTTCTTTTTATAAATTTATAATAATAATTATTATTACTATTTAGGTTAAGAATATTGTAATTACTGTATAATTGGTGTTAGGGAAAGTAATAATACCTTTAAAAACATTATTTGCGTTGGATGCATCTTAGCTGAATAGCCAATATGATCTTTGATAAAAGTTAAGACTTAGATACGTATCTAAATAAAAAAAAACATCCGCAAAATAAAATAAAATTTGCAAGTTATAAAAAGTTCAACAAGAACCTTTGTACATTTATTTATAAATAGGATGCCGTGCCAACTATATTCCATTCTTCTCAAACTACTTGCGAAGAAAAATTTCAGTTTGCTCGGATCTCTGGAATATAAGGTTTTGCTTATAATGGAAAGTATTTAAGACTTTACCTCGAATAGCCTTTAAATATTTTGTCGTTATTTGCAAATATCTAATTGAGGCAAAAGCACTTAATGATGAAATAAGTGATTTATAAAGTGGTAGTAAGTGTAATATTAGAAGCATTTAATATGTAATTCTTTATTTACCTTCATAAGTGTACATAGTATTTATTACCTAAATGAAAAAATGATTTTGAATTTGTTAAAAACCTGCATCATTTCGAAGGATAATGTTGCTTCGCTGCTTTGAAAACTTTAAAGAGGGCCATAGGTAAGTAATAAACATAGCTAATAATAAAATAGTTCTAACGTAAAATTGTTTTAACTACGTTTATTCTGGATGGATTCTGGTCAGAAATTAATATTTTATTAATTTTATACGGCTTTTTAGTTACTCTTTTCGAAGAAAGAAAATGTTTAGACCGGCGAAAGAGAATATGGGATGTGTATAAAATTTACAATGACTAAATAATAATAGGAATTTCGATTACCTGTATCTGTCTAATGTCACTTTAGAGTAAATAAATTCAGCATTACTTAAATGAAATTTAATAACATTACTATACAAAAATTATTCCCTAACCTTTGACCTGGTAATATGTCCTGATCAATCTATTCGTAGTGTAAACACACCCCAACTTGGCCTATCCCGTTAAAAATCACTAAATAAGCTTGGAACCGAAACGGAAAAGTTGAAGCAATTTTGTTTTGGGTGTGAGCTGACCACTTAGTCGCGATGTAGTGTAAATTGACTTTCGTGGTAGATAACCAATTTTTGGCAAGTTTGTCATTTGTTTTGTTCGTGTGTTTATTAGGTTCAGTGTTATCAGATTCATGCAAATTTAAGGAAGAGGAATGTGTGTAAGTGTACAACTATTTCATATATTGTGAGGGTGTCTAACTGTAATTGCCGTTTAAAACGAATAGTTTATGTTCGTAGATTTATTAATAATATGACTTTGTACCTTATAATAAAATAAATATAATATAATATAATATAATATAATATAATATAATATAATATAATATTATCAAAGCGCTTACAGGACATTTGGATAAAGTATTAAAAAAACGACATCTCTTTGTCTTTTGGCCTTAAACTGAAAAACAAACAGTTGAATTGTCTACAAGTAAAAGGCAAGTGGTTAAACGGTCCATTTTTTTTTATAGAACATTAGGCAAATGGGCTGAGGATGCTCACCTGATGTTAAGAGATACAAATTTTCAATCTTAGAGGGATCGCGAATATGTTGCCGGCCTTTTAAGGGTCAAATAGGTTTGGAAATACTTCAGTGGGCTTAGTGTGGTGTAGTGGTGGCTTAAATAACGCTGTTGTGTTTTGTTGTGGAACGACAGACGTAGAGGTGATACGGGTGGAATGTTGTATTCTGCCTCGACGTCCGATGATGATATTATTTGTAGCGGCGAAGACAAAGAAAAGTAGGCCGAGGGGCAAGTGGAATGCGGCGTAAAAATATGGAAACACCACTCACCTATAGACCTCCGTCTCTTCACCTGTCTCCGTGGGAGAAGACCACAAATAACTGTAAGCACACGAAGCGCAAGGTCCCCTCCTCCTACACTTGAATTCAGCAAAAGAGACAGAGTGGTGTTAAGGGAATGGGTGCGGTAAGGACAGAAAATGTGACCAGAGAGGATTAAAGGTATCTGGATGGCGTGAACATTATTTATGTTCTCCTCAGTTAAAGAAGACAACACTGGTAGACACAGCAGCGAATTCCAATTTCTAGTTTAAATGTGAATCAACATCTTAGATGAAGCCAGCCAGCCTTTGTAAAATTTAGTCGAACGTATCCCCTGAGTTAGAAACTAAAGTGCCTATTTCTGTATGTTCTTTAAAGGTTACTTAAATATTAGACTTGCAAATATCAGGCTAGACTTAGAATACGAAAAAGGTTGGTGAAATTTTATTTCAACACAGTGTATCTTGCGATAAGTAGTTGAAGATTATACTTACACGTTGGACGTTGAAATTTACTATATATTGTGCTTAGTAGTCTGAAATAAGTAATATTTTTCTTCATAATACGAACAAGTGCATACAAAAAGAAAAATCCGTTGAAAATCATGTATTCTATTAAATAAATCAGGGTCGTTCATTTGTAGGTACCTTATCTTTTAAACCTTTATGGTCAATTGTCTTTACTAAAAACGAAAAACGATTGTCTAAATGGAGTCTTTGCGTCGTTAGCCTTTGTGTGGGGATTAGCATTATCTCCAGCGTGCATGCATTCTTGAACTTTATGCCGGAAATGGATTTTCGGAGCTTTCAACTTCCGCTTACTGTTTCATATGTAACACGCAGTTTTTATTATATTACCATTCAGCATTTTATGAATGCATCTACGTTTAGTTTGCGATAGTGATGAAAAGACAAATGAAATTATCAGAGTTAACATAAAAATTTTTTCTGCCTGATTAATATCCTGGCTCCCGGCTCTGTTCTTGCTTGACTTACTGACGTAAAGTTCCTTGTCGCCCAAGTGGGACCGGGTCGCTCCGTGAAGCCTGCGATGTGCCCAGGAGATTTCTGTGCTTCTAGAAGGAGCTAGGCTGGCTTAGTTAGCCAGGTTAGTGAGGGTCTAAGTGCGGAAACTGAGTCCATCAACCATACCATACCGTACCCAAGTGGGGCAGAGGGCATCCTGCGAAGAAAACCAGCCTGATAGGTCCTGATATGAGCAGCTCTTTTAATTTCACAACTGCCCTTGCTTAGATTCCCGGTCAAAAAGTTGTTTTAGGTTGACAGAAATAAAATAATGCTAGACACACAATGTCGAATTGTGAAGTCAATATGATTAAAATATTTCTCCTAAATGCAGTAATTGGACCGCACATGGAAAATGATTCAAATGTTAATCTATATATTTAAAAATGCTATGTTGGTTTGTGTACGCTTCAAATCACATGTTCAAATCACATGTTTCATGTTCTGCACCGATCGAGCTGAACTTTTAGCATGATATAATATAATCCTCATCAAGGAATGTTTTTATCTAGTTTTTTTTATCATTTTTTAATTATTATTTTTTTGTTTTTTTTATTTTTTCATAATTTTTTCCACAAGTATGGCAAACTTAAATGAAATGTTTTCTTTGTTATGTTTCTCATTTCTCAACCATTCACTCACAAAATGCCACAGCGAAGCGTGGCAGGGAACAGCTAGTAGTTTATATTCTAGCACAATTAAAATACATAATATTCTTTATTAAAATACTTAGACAATCATAATTAACTTGAAAATTCTTTTAAGTCTTATTTCAGCTTTATATCTTCCTTAAGACCCGCCTTGAGGCATTAAGCCGATCATTATATTACGCCACCCATTAAGGGCGTGTTCTGATGATGCATTGCCTTGAGTTTCAGTGAATTATCTTTACAATCGCGCCTTATTTATGATACTCATACAATCTGACATCCATCTCCATCTGTCATAGCGATGAGGATAGAATCTGATTTCATTCGGTATTCAAATGTTATTCTTACCCAATATTTCAATTTTTCAAATAGAATTACAAATCTAAAAATATATTTATGGGAATAATAGAACGCGTATTTTTTATGTAATTACTAGTTGATCCGGAAAACGTTGTTTTGCCAGGTATGGTGTTTTGGTACGTATATTGCTAGGAAACCATATTTTTAGTTCAATAAAAATTACTATCTACAATAATAAAAAAATAGGGGTTGACCCTACAGGGGTCAAAATTAGGGGTTGTATGTATTTTTGTATGCTGTATCATAAAAAAATATTTTTTTTTTTTTAATATACATATAAAAAAAAATCCCAGTATCACTTAGGGTTTTGAAAAATTTATAGTAGCTGATTATCAGACACTGAATATGAATAAAAAATTTCATAAGAATCGGTCGAGCCGTTTCAGAGGAGTATGGGAACGAACATTGTGACACGAGAATTTTATATTTTAGATGAATAATAACCATTCCTTTTGGAAAACAAAATCAACATTTACAAAATGTTACTGTTAATTTTGTTGGTTGCCGCCGTATATCTCAAAAACAAGTTCAATAAACTATTTAACTTAAATAAAACTTATAATTGAATTACAAAGTGAAGCAGCACGACGGCGCACGTTTGCTTTCTTACAAGCCTAGATGATATCTACATTCTAAGTAACTTATATAAAAGTAACCCACAGCTTCATTACACCGAATACGCGTGTTCATTTACATGACGTTGAGTGAATTACATAATGCACCCATCGTATTAACATCATGCTAGAGTCCCGTAGTTGCTGTAAGAACGCGAACAAAAATAGGAAAATTTCATTTGGAAAAGTATTATTAATAAAAGTAAATATTTACTTTTCTGTTATAATTGATTTTCTTAACTTAACGTATACTTAGTGTCTTGGTAAAAGCATTCTACCTGCCAGAAAATCCTTTAAATGCTTTTGTAGTTTTTCATTTTCATCTGACGTTAAGTGATACCGACGCCCATGGACACTCTCAATGCCAGAGGGCTCGCAAGTGCGTTGCTGGCCTTTGCATATTCTTAGTTGTAATAAAATAATAATTATTTTATACGATTTTTATCGTCTTTTCCTAGATCTCAGAGAAAATCTTTAACGAGCAACTTTAGGAGCGCTGCCGAGAAACCCCGATTAGTACTTCAAGTGACTCTAGTTGTAATGGATAGGCCATACATTCCGAAGAGATTATTATATCCCCAAGCAGGCGCTTGATTGAAACCAGCAAGGAAAGCGGAAGCGTGGCAATCTCAAGCAAACCAACCAACCAGCAAATGTACAACACATTTGCAGATGAGGCTAGGAGGTTGAACACCGAACGCGATGAAGACTTACTGTGGACGCCCTCTGCCCCATCTAGGGGTTAAAGGGGACATTAAGTCAAGTGTAGAACTTAATACTAATGTGTACTAACACTAATTCACTAGTTCAAATGGTTTTGTCCGCTTCAAGTCAAGTAAGTAAAAATTAGTATATGAATCCATGACTAATAATTATGAAAGGATGATGGATAGAATGTGTGAGAGATGGCTACACCAATCCTTTGTTTAAATTAACCCTCACTGTACTATAACTAAGTCTGTAAATAAAAGTCCGTCTTATTTTCAGTATGGAACCATAATTAAATTACAGAGAGCAGACTTGACTGTTTTTTATTGTTCTGCAAACAAAAGGCTGAGCGAATGCAGCTATAAGGACTTTGAATGGATAATTCTTTAGAGTTTGTGCTTCATTTTATATTAAATGTAAGAGTGAAATGTAAATGTTTAAAGGTCAATGAACTTGTAGCGCCTTATAGAATTTTGTTCAGACGTGTTTGAAATTTGTGTAAAAGCCTGTTCTCGTATACTGAGTGGGATTATTTTATTTTTATTTCTGAGACAATTATATTAACTAGGTATACATTACAACTTATTCTTAATACCCAAGGGACAAAAAGGCATGTTGAATTACTGACCACTGTAATTACCATCCTCGGCCTAGAACGTATTGCTACGTTCTAAACCTGCACAGTCTCCTTTCTTAGGTAGCATACTCACTGCTTGCCTTAGTGCCCTCCATGTACGGTTTAGGCACTCGCCCGGTACCGCACAACCCTCTCAAAAGCCGAGAACAAATTTAAATTAAATTAAAACTTGCCCTAGAACCGGGAATCGAACCAGGTACGAGGGGTACCTAGTTGCCACTTAATAAGACAGCTAGGCTATGAGGCCCTTGATATTAATTATATCTAACTGTCCGGTGTTAGTAAATCTCTTTTTTCAGTTAGTATGTATCGGGAAGTAAGAAGGTATGTATGTATGCAAGGCTTGTCATCTTTATTTCATTTGAAGCCCACTCCGTATAGGCCCGGCGTTTGTCCAGTAAAGCTGAGAGTGATTAATATTGATCTATTGTATTTCCGAAAGACCTATTATATCGTATTTTATGTCTTCTAGCGCTTTCTGTGTTTCCAATATTTTCTCATATGATGAAAGTGTCCTAACGTTATTATATAAAGATGATTATTTTCCTTCGTTACTTCTTTCATTGCTTTTGTTGTGGAGTGATGATGATGTCCTTGGAGGGGTTTGGTTATAATCTTTCGCGGTGACCAGCCGTCTTAAGAGATGTTTCATATATTTTGGTAGGTTCTTTTTCTATTGTTTTGTTGGAAAGCAATATATTATCTAAGTCTAGTAGTTGAAGTGCGTGACTCTCAACTTTGATGCCCTGTGATCGAATTACAGTCCACCAAAACTTTTCAACTTATGAGTATCGAAATATCGACGACTTGTATTAGGTACAGCTTACAGGTACAGTATCACCTTCTTATTGAAAAAAAAACATCAGTACAAGGTCAGTAAACAGGTCATTACAGATGAAACAGTAATAAAATACAAGAAATTAAAATGTGTTTGTTCAATAAAAATAATGCATAATTTTGGGAACCCTTTTAAGTAAAAAATACCTGTGTCAGGGTTACCAGCTCTATAACAAACTTTATAGTTAATTCCATAATTTTTTTCTGTTTATTATATTGTGAGTGCACATAAGGTGGCAAGGGCCAAGGGGAAGAAGGAGTAGTAGAAGCGGTAGCAGCGAATGGAGAAAGAAAGCCATAGACAAAGTCAGTTGTAAAACGCTGGAGGCCTTACCCGTGAAGCGGTTCCGATCGACGGTACTTAAGGTAGCAACGATTTAGGATATAAATTATCTACAAATGGTAATAAATATTAGCTGTATATTTTTTTGTCATGATTGGAAAATAAATTGGCTTTTATTATTATATTATATATATTGTGTATGCATGAGTGAGTGTGTGGGTGCATGTTAGTGAGTGAGTGTGTGTAACTATTAGGTTTCAAGAGCATCTGCAACTTAAGGTTTTCACTAAATTAGTTATAAAGCAATTGCTTTATAACATATATATATCAATTACAATTATCATAAGCCACACACATAACACATATTTCAAAAGAAATAATAAATGTCGAAGTACCGAGGTGGTAAACAGAAGTGAAACATAATGAATACCAAACTAGAGTCTCTGTAATATTTTATGTGAGAATACGATAGTCCAAGATCTGAATGTAACTTGTATTAATGAGGATTTTAATGTGGTTTTATTATTCTATGTATTTTATATAGTATGTATATAATAGGGTGTACTTAAATTCATTGTTTATCTGTATTATAAGACATTTCCTGAATTCATAAAAACTCTAATAAACGGCTCAAATAATAGAAACATTCCTCCAACATTTATTTGATCCCTTTGGAGTAGAGACTCTTGGGCTGTGGGGTTCGAGTGCACAGGCGCTTATTAAAGATTTAAGTTGACGCCTGGTAGATAGTACCGTTGACGCTAGAGTGCTAGCTACCCTTGCTCAACGAATAAGTAACGCAATACAGCGAGGTAATGCTGCCAACGTTAAAGGTACTACTGCCACAGGGACCAGCTTTTTAGATTTGTTTTAATTTTCTGTATATACACTTTTAATTATTATTATTACTATGTAGATTAAAAATATTGCAAATAATGTTTAAATTTTACACAATTAAAGATATTATAATTAAATACTCTTTTCTTTTTGAAAAATTATGTTTACGCTGTGAGGAAAAGAGACAGATGTATTTATCGTGCTCTTTTGTACACGTTTACGGGGTTAACAGTACATTTATTTAATTAATTACGCCACGCCAAACAATAATTATAGACTAACTGACTGACGAAGACTGAGAAATGTAAACTGACTTGTTTACATTTCTCAGTCTTCCGAAACTTGTCACAAATATATTCAGTTCTGGTGCAGAACTGAGGAAACGCTCATAAGTCGAAACGCACTGTCCAGTTCGTGAGCTAACATTATAATTAGACTATTAATTTTACTACCTAATTCTTTGGTTGATGAATTTACTTGCGCCTGCGGAGATCTTCATTACCTACTAGTCGTAATTGCTACCGATCGTAGACACTTATATAGACAGCCGATTTTTCAATCTTTATGTGGAAAATATACGGTTCGTTCTAGGCGAAGGTTGAAAATAAATATATATTTTTTTATTTCATTAATTTAATTGCCGACTCTATATCCGTAATAACCATGCCATTTTTGTCTATGCATAGAATTTCACAATTCTATAAAGCCGCTCGTTCTGCGCTATGCAGTAACGAGCACAAAATAATTACCTTATACTAGTGGTAACTATTTCACGATATAAACGCAAAAGGCGTCCATGCGTCGGGTTGTCTCTCTCCCTAAAATATGGCGAGGGGGCCGATGGCTGGCCATGCGTCATACTCGTGAACGGGTGCTACTTGTGGTGACTGGTCGTGCTTGAATTCGTGTATGCAGTGATGTTAGTTATTTCGACTATGTGTTTGCGTGTTGTTCCCACGAGAATGTAAGTGCGTGCTCCTATTTCACCATGCCTCCTGCTGATAGAGGACAACTCTTTGTTTTTAATTCATGTTATTATTATTTATTACTTAAGATGTCATGTGGAACATCGTGTAATGGTTGCAGCTCTTTACAAACGTTGTGTAAAAAAAAACTTGGCGATTAAAAATAGTGGCGGAGAGTTTAGTGCCAGTTCTTTTCTTCCCTTCTACATCATAAGTGTACAATGTGTTACCTATATGATTAAATGATTTTTGAATTTGAATGTGAATTGAATTTGAAAATAAAATAATGTAACTCCTAGCCTACTAGATGCCGCTGTTCACAAAGAGTCAGAATATTCAAATTCTCTATGACAGTGTACACAGAGTAGCGAACGCGAAATTGAATTCCATTTCAATAAAAGCTAAAGGTTTTATAATTTTACTGTAAGAGAGTTTGCGACTCATATCGAGTTCAAATTGTACGCTTTAAGATGCTTGAAGCCAAATGCATTTTGAGTTATGTACCATACAATTGTAGTCTGCATTTGTTTGCTTCTGTTCTGTATATAAAAGCTTACTTCATGCCAAAGTTTAGGGAATTGACTGGATGTCAAAGGTTAGCTTACTAGTTGGACACGATAATGTTTATTTACATAAATTTTAACTAGACTAACATAAAAATAATTAGGTACCCAATTACTCGAACAAACAACGGTTAGGTTTTTCGTTTTTGTTAGAAACGATCTTTACGTGTTAGCGTTAAAAATGCGACATAGGATCTTAATAAATCATGTGTATACAGGTGTCCCATAAATCCACGTCAAGGCATCAGGAGATAAATTCAGAAAATTATTTTAAAAAATCCTATCAAGTATTTTTTAATTAATTTAAAAAAAATGAATTTTATGCAGCCTGTCATTGTATTATTAGAACTGTCCGATGTAGAGAAAAATGATACAATGGATGGCAAGTGACAAAAATATTGCACATTTAGGCCGAATTCCAAAATGCTTTTTTTTTTATTTTTCTGAGTCACCTGGTCTATCACCAGATTGATTTGATTTATAAATTAGAAATATTGTTATTTATTTTTTATTGCATTTTGGAGTCGGTTACCTATTATTTTATTCATGCGTCCTTATTTTATTGTCCCTTTCACTGGCTACAAGTTTTAATTGCTTTTTTAGTACTATTATTTTTGTTTCATTGTATATTTTATATAGTTTCGAACTTTTTGCGCTCACCTAATCTAATTAAATATTTTTTTCATCGTTCGTTGATCATCAGATCGTTCAAAAGCCCGTGAATAAATTAAAATAAATTTAATATATATGAATGATGAATAAAAATTTTATTGTGATTTATAAAACACCCATAGTATTGAATTAATTCTGTCCCTTAGTGCGAAATATTGCAATGCTCTCGTATTCAATATCGTTGCCTAAGAAAATATTGTGACAGTTGTGGCTTTGTCGCGTCGCCGTTGGACAAATCGGTGCTACGCGGAATATATTTCAGTATTCGAATAAACGCTGAATAAATTCTATTGTATTAAAATATAGATTGTTATGGTAAGCACAGGTTGTCTGTTGAAATCTGCCATCCATAGACAGGAATAATAAGAATGGCAGCTTTAGTAGAGTGTATTTTTCCCTTTTACCGTTAAATTATGCTTTATTGTCCATTATCGTCTTGTATCAGTACTGCTGTTCATACCATCTACTCGTATACCATTTTATAACATATTTCATAATTTCGCGATGAACTATTACTACTTTCTCACCCTCTCTCAATCGGTCTCAACCACTCTCTCCCTTTTCTTCGACAAAAACGATGCACATCTCCGTGACGCTAATATTATTATTATTGCGTTTCATCCGTAAAAAATTTACCCTCATGGGCCTAAAGAAGTTTCACTTCAAAAATCGTATTTTTGTCGCTTGTACTGCATACTCAATACACTTAATACATTCGTATAGAAAATAAAAAGATAAAATCAAAAATACCGCATAAAGCCTTTTACCAAAAAGCTCGTATCTGAATATTCCGCAACGCCGTATCATTAGCCAGTTGGTACGGAGAACACGTTCGTCCCCACATGTTTACATACTAGCTTTTTCATATGCGGGTTACCCTTTTAGTGTATATTTGTGTATTTTTAATATAGATTTTTTAACTAAAAAAAGATTTCTTATTACATTTTATAACCAAAATAGTTATATTAATTAACCTAGGTATGTTAACTGTTAGAGCAGTGTTGGCCTAGTGGCTTCAGCGTGCGACTCTCATCCCTGAGCTCGTAGGTTCGATCCCCGGTTGTGTACCAATGGACTTTCTTTCTATGTGCGCATTTAACATTCACTCGAACGTTGAAGGAAAACATCGTGAGGAAACCGGCTTGCCTTACACCCAAAAAGTCGACGGCGTGTGTCGGTCATAGGAGGCTAATCATCTACTTGCCTATTAGATTGACAAACGATCATGAAACAGATACAAAAATCTGAGGCCCAAAACTAAAAGGGTTGTAGTGCCACTGCTTTATTTTTTATTTTATGTAACTGTTAGGTGAAGAGTTTATAAAATAATATCAAGGCTGTTTTGATCTATTCATTTTCAAAAGGGAAGTGTAATTTGCCCGAAGTTACGTACAGTAGTTACAGGTATTGGTTAGATTTGAGATATGGTATGTTCGTTTCTAAAATTTCTCAAAAGTTTGTGAAAGTGAAATGGGTGATTGTAAAAGCGTTTTTGTAGATGACAGATTATAATAATCAATATAAAACATACAACATGCACATTTTTAACCCAACTTTTTGTTGAAAGGGTTAATTAATTATTTTAATGAATACCACAATATTCGAAAAACAATACCCAAAAAACCGTAAAAGTATTAAATTTAATTATATACCTAATTGCTTTTAAATCACTCTGAGACAAGCTTTAATTTTTTATGAATTATTTATAGTCCTCATTCCCTAGTGAGGTAATCTCCCCTTAAAGCCTAAACAGAAAGGCAAAATTATTCAGTTTCGCTGCATTAGCGTGATGAATGGTCTAGTTTCAGATAATTAGAGACAGATCTAATACTGTATTTATGACTTTAAAACCGCACAGTTGTGGCAAATGTGTGTCCATATTTGCAATACGTGATCAGTTAATATGACAAAATAATGACGGCCTAATTAATTAAATGGAGTAATTTGTAAATTGTCGATAGAGTTGAATTGAGTATTTAACAATACGTATTGGTTTGTGGACTCAGAGTCCGCACTTAGACTCTCAATAGGTCCGTTGTGCGTAAACAATACACGTATTTTATAGTTGACTTAATTTGTAAGGGATTTGTGTCTGTTGTTTTCTCTTTCACGCTAAAAGTTATATATATTTAGTGTGTACTATTTGTATGTTAATAGTATTTAAGTAATTACCATTGTAGAAATTATAACATGCATATGATATACCGTTTCATTTCAAGGAAAATTTTGTGCTACCTTTGAAATGAAATAACCATAATTGAGAAAACGTTAATTTTTTTTCTTAAATCATATTGTTAGTATTATGATGCACTCCAATATATGAGCCTCTCATATACGAGTATTACTAAAATATAGAAAAAATATTACATTGTAGAACCCACACCGTGAAATAAAATCAATATACATATGACTTTATTTCACTGGACTGTGAACCAAAGAGCGAATTTGCCATCCGTTTGGTCCACAAGAGTAATAAAAAATCCTTTTAAAGGGCTATTAGAGCAACTTTGACAGCAAAAGTGTCAATATACATCCTCTTTGACGGCATTGACAAATTACGCCACGCGGGTTTTCAATTTGCCAACTCATCGAGCTTCGAGTTACCTAAAAGTTGTGGGTCACATCAGACCCTTTCGAGTTTTATATTTCTGATTTTTAATTTAGGTCCATTTGAAGTTGAAGTTGCTTTTATTTAAAAAAATATATATAATGGCGGTTTTTTTTTCCTAATTACATTCATTCACTTCTTATAACGCAAGAGCCATTCTCTAATACGAAGAAATATTTTCATATTTAGACATCAACAATATACTTAAGTCTAATTGTTTTTATAATCAGCTTACAAAAACTAACCTATTGCTGTGCCGAAATTTCTAAGAAAGATACCTAGGGTCATAAACCGCCTTTGTTATTGTTAATTGTTACAATTGGTACAAATTCTTAGATTAGATTATGTAGTTGTAGGAAAATTCTTATTGTTTTATGAAGATGATTCCACCACAGCCTAAGACATGCACAAAATACTCAAAAAAATATAAAACAAATATTGGCATAGCAAAACACGTCAGGCAAAGTTAACAGAATGTAACTCTAAACACATGTGTTTAGAGATATTTACTTATTTGTTTTTTTTCTCTTCCTTCCCTATAACGTAAAAATGCTCGGTCCTTTGAAATTTGTTAAAAAGAGTTTATACTGTGTCTACAAAATGACTATATAATATAATATAATATAATATAATATAATATAATATAATATAATATAATATAATATAATATAATATAATATAATATAATATAATATAATATAATATAATATAATATAATATAATATAATATAATATAATATAATATAATATAATAATAAAATAATAAAAAACTATATCATAGTCATACAGACGCTGGTCCTTACACTATGGACATCCCTGTGTTGTGGGTGACCAGATACTCTTTCGTGGTTCATATGTGCGTGGAACAATATAAAATATTTGTTTGTTTTACTGTTTTGTTTTTACTGTATAAAAGAATTTATAATTTTTATATAAACTAACTTCAATAAACAAGATTGTGACATGTCAATGAAAAAACTTAAGGAATTAGTAAACAGTTAAAGCTCTTGGCGTTTTGTATACTCAAATCACTCGCAAACTAAATAAATTTTTCGATGTATAATTTATTATTAAATTAATCATCGGACTTACTCATAATTTATTTTGATAATAACATTCAGAGAATAATTCAGAATAACAACAAACTATTTTTGTATCTTAAGTGATAAAAATAAAATAAATAATTAATCAGTTGCGCTACAACCTATTTCGGTCTTGGCCTCAGATTTCAGAATCTGTTTCATAATCATTTTTAAATCAAATAGGCAAGTAAGTGATCAGCCTCCAGTGCCTGACACACGCCGCGTTTTTGGGTCTAAGACATGTCTGTTTCCTCACGATGTTTTCCTTCACCGTTCGAACAAATGATAAATGCGCACATAGAAAGAAAGTACATTGGTGCACAGCCGGGGATCGAACCTACGACCTCAGGTATGAGAGTTCCACGCTGAAGCCACTAGGCCAATACTGCTCATCTTAAATGATAGAGTAAAATAAAAATCTTACATCATATTTAAAAGAGAATGAAATGCATTTTAAAAATATTTAGAACAATAGAAAATACAATTTATTACCCCATTCTTGACTGCATCTTAGGAGAAGTGTCAGAGCTGAGAGGAAGCAAATCTAATTTGTACTCAGCCAAAGTGTCGAGTTGTCGCGAATTTCTGAATATTGAGTAGGGTCTTTGTACTAAATTCAATTCGGACCCTATCGGCCAAAAGTGAGAGGCCACGACAAATTGGATAGGCACGTGTTGCTAACGGAAAATTTACACCTGTTTACATATCATAAAATGTTTATAAACTGTGCTTCCCGAAAAATCTTCACACATTTTATGTGTTTTCTATCTTAATATATATAATTCTCGTGTCACAATGTTCGTTCTCATACTCCTCCGAAACAGCTCGACCGATTCTTATGAAACTTTTTATGCATATTCGGTAATTTTGATAATCGGCTACTATCTATCTTTCAAACTCTTAAGTGATAATTTTTTTCTATAGATTTTTTTTTGTTTTTATTTTTTTAGCATACAAAATACATACAACCCCTAATTTCCACCCCTCTACGATCGACCCCGATTTTGAAGTTATACTTCTTTAGGCGCGTTATGAAAAATTGATGAAAGTGAAATTTTACGATGCGCGCGCACCGTGACACAAAATTAACAGAATGAAATTGCCCACGGAAGATGCTACGGCATTGGACATAATTTAAAAACATAATTCTAATAATAATAGCATTTATGTTACTAATTATTTGCATGCAATCAAAAAGTATTTTTAATAATGCCAAAGAAGTATAACTTCTTTACTCTTTTATTATTGTAGATAGTTATTTTTATTGAACTAAAAACATGTATCCTTGAAATAATATACATGGCAAAACAAACGTTTGCCGGGTCATCTAGTATTATATATAATATATTTTGAGTTATACAATTATCTTCTTCGCATCGTATTGCAGGTTGAGCTGGACCGGAGGTGTTAGTGCAAGAGACATGTTACCGAGTCGTATTAATGGTAATAATATCAAAACAGCTGTAATTTTAATGAAACAAGGGATAAATGACTAAAACTAAGAGCACCAGGAGGTTAGTATGCCTGACATAAATTAACTGAACGTAAGCTAAGCATAACCTATTTTTCAAGCAACTTTCCTTTTTATTTTTTTATTATTATGATATAATTCTTAGTGTAATTTATTTTTTGTATGAGTTATATCATTTAGTGAGTTGAACGATAAAGTAGAAAAGTGAAAATCTACGACTGAGGAAAAGAAAACCTAATAAGACGGATTATGCAAGATGGGGTGATAAATTCAAAAAGATACAACACGTTTCAGGAGGCCCAATCAAGAGAAAACTTATCTTTATTCGAGGTCTTCTCATGGTGTCATGGTCCCAAGGTCCGTTTCATACTAACATATCTTAAAAAAAACTAAACGTTAGTTGTTAATAATAGTATGTTGTTTATCTACATTCAAGCTAAATTTTAGTACCTACGTGATTGAACATCTCTACAACAAATCCAGTTGATAGAAATTAAGTTTAAGGAAATTTAAAATATTGACATATTTCCTTATTGTTTACGAAGTTGGGTCTGTTTTCAAAGTAAATATTTCTTCTGTAATATTATTCATAAAATCTAATATGTAATCCTAGGATTTAAAAATGGCAATCTCAAAAACGGCTCCTAAAATGTAATAAACGAAGACAAAAACTGTCTTCGTAAAATCAAATGTCAATTAACGGATAAAAGAATTTTCACAGAACCAATTTTGTACAAAAACTTTGATTAAGTTATAGTGATAAAACTGGAACATTAATTAACCCTTAAAAATTCAGCGATTCAAAGATTGAGATTGATGACTTTGACCAGTATTTTAATATAAGTAAGTCCTGGCTGCTAATTCGACTATACAAAATAATTTTTTTTTAAAAACAACTGAAACAAATAAAAAGATATCACAAATTTTACTCACATACAAACATTAATTATATTAGAACATAAGCAAGCTAGAAAGGGACAAAATCAAAAAGCGACCATAAATTAAAAACAATAATAACTAAAACTAAATGGAAATTCAAACCTTATTAAGAGCGAGCGTTGATGGGATAGTAATTACTTTAATGTCAAAACAAAAGTTAATTGACTTGGCTTCTTTGTGTGGGTCTTCACGTGGATCTGCTTTGCGATTCTGTAACTCACTTTTCGAACTCACGCAGCGGTTTTCGCATCGGCGGTCGCTCTCAAATCAGGCACAGTCAGAGTTACAGAATCGCAGTGCTGTTTGAACAGAAAACTATATTCAGTTATCGTGATGTATAACAAGAACATAGTGTCTTCCTGAGAGACTGTAAGTAGTGTTATTGGACACTTTATGTTAAATATCCTTTTAAGTAAATTTGGTTAGACTTAATCTACTTATTAGTCTTAAGTTAGGCTCAATCGTAATTTTGCATGATGTATTAGTAAAGACACATATATTTTTAAAAAATATCGTGATTGCCACGCCTTGTGAATTTAGAATATAGTCTTTTACTTTAGTAGCATCTGATTTGTTTGCCTGAGATTAAATATGGTGGAGATTACATTCTGCGAAATCCGTCTGGGAATCCGAATCGGAATTTCTTGTATTATGGTATAATTTAACATACAATTTTCGGGATCGCTATAATATATGATATAATCTCCCTTTTATTCATAAATAATAGTCTAATAGTTAATACTAGATTTTAAGTTACGCTAATTGATAATGTTGTTTTTTTATATTTTCTTAGGGTTTCAAATATTATATATACCTAATCAAAGTTTTTTAAATTTCTCTTCTCTTTCTTGAGACTGAAAAGTAATTTTTTTATATTGCATTATTTTCAAATTTATTAAACCATAATAGTATACGTCATTGTCGAATAAAACTGTTAAATTCATTCGAGTATAACTTTGAGAATAATGGACGAAGTACGTGTTTATCTTTGAAAAATCCTCCGAATTATCTGTTATTGACAGAGTAAGCAATTTTTAAAAAATACCAGTTTATTTTCACGATGTTTCCGGCGAGGATCTCGTAAACCTGTCACGTGCTGGCGATTACTCAGCGAATCGCGCAAATAATAACTGTTGAGGTCGGTATAAAACAAACTTTGACAATGCATTGCGCTCCTGCGGTATCTTGTTATGGTTGAAAAACGCGTTTCGGTCATTTAAAATATAGACAAATGGATGGCTGTTCATCAACTGCCACCAACGCGTAGTGCTAGCTACTGGTAGCTTGCGTGCTCGTACTATCATAAACTTAATCACTTTTAAATTAATCATATATTGTATGTCTTATGTTCATAAGACAATATACCTTATCTTAAATGGAATTGTACGTTTAAAATAAACAATTGCGTTGCTCCGAAAACAAAGAAACGACATTGAGAGTCTATTATTTAAATAATAATAGATTCGCTATGTCTTAATTTAGACATTTTAGGCTTTTTACAATAACGTGATAATTAAACAATATTGAATGTATTCAATCATGGTGACTTTGACTTCTGTAATTTCTGTCAACTCCAAACAAACTGCTTTGCCAACAGCGTTGACTGCTAGCGCCATCTGGTATAGGATTGAATAGAACATAGCCACTGTTTTCCCTACGGATGGGTACAACATAAAGAAACATACTAGTTTCTTTACAAATATATAATTTATTTAGTAAAGATTTTATTCGCCATAAATCGGAGCTAAAATGGTATTTCGAGTTGAAGGTAGTTTTCCTTTGATTGACAACCACAATTAAACCTATTACTTTAATTCTCTTTTGAAAGTTCTGCCTGGTTTTCTTTTCCCTTCCTTAATTCATAGCTGAGTCGCACTGTTGTAGTATAAATAAATAGTAATCCAGTGACACTACAACCTTATATGGATTCGTCTTAGAATGCAACAAGTAGTTTATGCTATGAGTACATTGTCTTCACATATAATTATTTAACAAATGTAACAAAATATTGTAAACCTATTTTTAAACAGTAAGTGTAGAGTTTCTTGCCCATTCTTCTCCACACGAAACTACCTTTTGGAAGGGCAACTAGAATCATCTTTATATTTTATTTGACGTTCAAAAGTGCCATTTTAGATGGCCTAATTGAAATAAATGATTAATGATTTGATTTTGACTTTGAAGTAGATGAACAGCTTCTGATACGTGTCTATTCATTTTTGAATTTCCTTACATAATTATTAATATTTACTTTTATTAATAATACGATAGAACTACACAGTAATAGCTATACCTGGATAATTATATAATTAATAAAAAATATACTTACCTACATCTTTTAACTAATAATAAAATAAGCATTTCTTGTGTAGCTAAAATAAGTTTACCTCCATTGAAACTTTATTAGGTATATGTATCGTTCGCGGCGCCGCGCTTTGTTGGTGTGTGCGCGCTGTAGATCCAACAGTCATTTCCGCCCCAGATTGTTACTTGGAACCCAAAGAACCATGTCGTCAATTTTTGGGTCTAAGACGAAAGATGTTATGGTTAGTTGTACAAATGGAAAAAAAATCCATTGTTTACCCCGATTCGTACGCACCTCTACGGGTCTGAGAGTCATGCTCAGATGTAAATATAATATGAGAAATAATTTAACAGAAGACGAGAGTTTAATGCATAATCTTAGATAAAGTTTACATGATGAAAATCCCGTTGCGATGCATTTATTACATCACGAAACCACAACATAACAAATTTTGTTTAATAGACAGATTTTTATATAGATATTGACGAAAAACTAGTTTTAAATCGTAAATAAAGTAAGTAAATAAGTAGTTTTTTCTTTTTTTTTTGTTTATTTTTTAAATATGTATCGCAATACAGTGAGGAAATGCTCAAAGGTACACTGCCTCAGGGACCAAACTTTTTAAATTCGTTTTTATTTTATTGATTTTTAATTAGTATGTACTGTAGGTTAATAAAATTGTAATACCTACTCTATATTTGTATATTACGTTATGTTGTTAATAAAAATCTGAATTAAAAAAATACGTTAAATAACGACCAATGTCAGTCAAAAAATAATTTAAGGTTTGGAAAAATATTTTACGTAAGCTGCTATGATCTCAAATCCAGGTAAACCATCCACTTTAACTTGAGCTTCCTGGTCACATTATTACGCGTATTTCCTCGACAATTTATATAAATGTTCAAGAGGGGCAGGTCAAGATGTCTGGACGAATAAATAATAAAGCGCGACCCGTGTATAGTTGGCCCGTTTGACGTAACATATTGCTATTTCTGTATAAAGAAACTGTGTGGCCATTTAAGTATTCAGTTTTTATTGTATTTATTCCATTTATTACGCCATTCCATTATTTACGCCTTCCCTCATACTGTTTTTTTTCCTTTTAGTAAGGTTTGAGCCCTTATATGACTTATTGCTGTGTAATCTACGGGGGTCTATCTATTTTTGATTGATGTCAAGTATGGAAACGTTTCGAAACGAACAAAAACCAAGTTAAAACTATTAGCTAATATTTGTTTCAGGACAAGGACTGATCATCTACTTCTGGACTAAACTATTTCTCGGGCGTTTGTAAAAGATAGCTGCTATTGTTGGTTATTGGTCTTGATGTATATCTACTAGACTCACACAGTATTTTATAATTTATGGATGGCGTCAAGTGGAATTAACATCTTTTCTGTTGACGTTCATAAGTGTACTTCCCTAACATATAAAATAACTTTATTCATATTAATGAATAAAGTTATTTTGAGGTTTTGTCATTGAAAATTTGAGTCCTAGAAAAAGTTATTAATATTTCCATTTAGTTTCCTACTTGGTGACAACTTCGTGGAATAAATTCTTTCGTAGATAAAGTGTGATACAGGTATCGTTATGCACATTGCACAATATATGTAACATTATCTTTTTAAGAATAATATTACCGTGGACTTTCTTCTCATCTCAATATTATCTGTTTAAAGTAAGTTATTATGGAATTGTTTTTAGGTTCGTAATATACAGGATGGTCAAAAAGTCGTGGATCAAACGCAAATTGGGGATAGACGAGGTCATCATCTGCAAAAAATGTTTCTATGGCAGGTCTCTAAGCTCAACCCCTGCAGGGTTATGATTTATTTTGCGTTTTATAAGAAAATTGACTTTTTTTTACTAATTCTTATTAAGATTCGGAAAAATCTATATCCTGTATCTTTTTCATAATATCTACTAGATTGGTACTGATGAGTTCTTGCGATAGACATACTATTTATAGTTATTTATTGAGTGTATTGAAGATAATATTAAGTTATACGATATGTTTTTTTTTAATCAAAACTTTTTGTTAACTTCGGACCCCACAGTGACAAAAAATTACTCTACCGAAAAGTGACCCTATATTGCAAGTTTTGGATTCTGAAAAGGTATTACACATGGCCATGAGTCGCTCTAATATCTTTCCAGGACGAACGCCACTGACTTTTTTTAATTTTAATATATATATACAAGAGATTTGATAAATGGATGTGATATATTCATATTTACATTGTTCGCTGCATTAATCAACCTGAACACACTTAAACTACTGTTCAACCCAAATCCTTTATAACCTAAGTTTAATTACCTATTATATACCCCAAAAACACTTATATGCCAAATTAGACTCTATACCTTAGCGATAGGGTGCTAATTCGAAAAACAAGACGCAACCTTCATTCGTTGATTGATGAGAGGTGTGACTAAGTGATTTTCACTAATATCTTGTTCAAACAAAGTTAGTTTATTGATATTTTGCGTTATTGAAGTTTGGTGTTTGTATGAAGTTTGGAACTTTGAATGTTCATGGATTACCTGTCATAAAATTAAAATTGAGGACACCTTTATTCAAGATTTTAAGTGAATTTTGATTTATTCTTACCCCATCATTATTTTATTTAAGCTTTTTTTAAGGCTCGGTTTGACGCACACGACTATTTTGTGGATTCAGCAGCCAGTAGAAGTATTTCAGTACTAATTCAATTTAGCAGCCTTCCAGAAAATCCGGCGAAACAGGAAAATAAATCCGTAAGCCTACTTTACTAAAGTTACAGGAGTCTGTTGGAGGTGGTTACCGCTTCATTATAAATGCCCTGTCAGCTTGTTTGCCCCGGTCCTATTAAAAAACAGACTACCAAGAAATTGCAATTTATGTATGTATATTGGACAACCTTGTTTTGACATTTCCGTCAGCTTATGCTCTCTTTCTTACTCCAGTATAGAACTAAAGAGACAGAGAATAGATAGATAATTATATAAGTCAATTACCGGCCTTATTATATGGTGTAATGGCCCTTACAAGCATCTTGTAACACGGAATGCTTGACCATTAAATATTTTATGAGTACCACTAAGTTAATTGCCAGTTCTTCTCGCCTTACGCCTTTGACTTGGCAGTAAATTTAAATTTAGTAACATCTGAGACTTTTTGATGTTCATAAGTATACAAAAAATATTTTTTCGCCAAGAATCTTGCTATTTCTTTAATCTTCACAAATCTGCGGGCATATATTATGATCATATGGTTGGCGTTGGTAGGAGTATCAGAGTCCAAAGATCTGGGAGTATATTTTAACGCGAATCTTGGGTTTGCGCAATGCGTAGATAAGACATGCAAAAATGTTTACAGAAACTTGGGGCTCATATTACGAATAGCTTTTGGCTTCACGAATATCAGTGCAATTATAATTACTATGTCGTTCTATCGCATTAGTAATAACTATAAAGGTAGAATAATGATGTGGAGTAAATAAATAAATCAATATTTATAAGCGAATGTGTGTGTGCCGGTCTTTAACAAAAACATTTTAATGCGCTTTACCTTATAGCGTAAATCGTATTTATTCAAAATTGGCTCATATATGTGACGTTTTTCAGAACATGTTTCAATTATTTACTATAATAGGATAAATAATTATAAATAAATGTAAAAGTATATATTCGACCGTGACAGGACTCGAACCTGCAATCTTCGGATCCGAAGTCCGACGCCTTATCCATTAGGCCACACGGTCTACATGAGAATGCCGAAATTACCGGTACACATTCCATCTTGAGTGAACTTGGATTATAAAGTCTATATTATATTATATCGCACAGAAGGCTCAATAAACTCTGCAGTAACAAAACGCTGAACTGGTAAAACGATGTAGCACCAACCACCCTTAACTACCGGAAAATATAAGTTAAAATCCCTTTTCCTAAAACTCATACCAAGGTCAGATATAATAATTTAATATCGATAAAATTAGGTTACGAAACATCTCTCGTACATGGAACTCCTATCCTAAGCAAACAAAACTCTATTGAATCAAACGGTTCCAATAAAGATTTCAATATTATCTGTATATTGGGATGACACGTGCCAGCTTCATGTTATGTATATAATAGTCTTTATTGGCTATGATGTAGTATATTGGATGGATAATAGAATTTAAAGAAGTAAATAAGATATGCTGAGCTATGCTAAGTGCTGTTAAAATAGCAAGCAAAAGGGCAATTATAAAAGAAATGTTATGTAAAAATTATTTTTAATTTTTAATACCCATGTATAGTACTTTGAACGCCTTATAAGGTAGTGTGATCTGTAACTTCTGAACAGGTGGGTAAATAGTTTGATCACAATGCAGGAGCTGTTTTTTGTTTACAGCGTGGTAGTTTATGCTTGGCCCACCACACCCGTGTTGGATCTTTTGGCAGATGTATATGTTTTAAATAACTTTGGCTGCAAGTGAATACATATATATATAAATTATTATTTAACCCTTTTAGGTAAAATATACCACCACAAGGATACATAATTCAAATGGGCGTGGTTATTTGATCGTAGATTACTGTTTTATTAGCAAACTTTACATCTTTATATAGGACACTAAGCCTCTTATCGGATTAGCTTTTACTGGAGTAGTTCACTCTTATATGTATTATTACCTAATCAGAAGTTTTAACTGTATGTGTTGTAACATAATTTTGTTGTGTAGTTATTATTAAGCAAAGATAACTAAGTGCTGGATTTAGGGGAGGACAATCGGGGTTACAGGAGCCTCCACAAAAAAGAGGCAATAGAGACTTCGCAAAAACATTTTTTTTAATTCTTTAATTTTTTAATTCCGACTAGTAATTTTTTTCGTTTGATATCTTCTTAATATATATAAATTACGTGTTACGTTGTTTGTCCGCTATGGACTCCTAAACTTCTTAACCGATTTCAATCAAATTTGCATACCGTGTGCAGTTTGAACTGACTTAAAAGATAGGATAGCTTACATCTCAATTTATATCCGCAATATGATTTTATTGCAAAATATTTGTTTATTATTTGATAGTCACAATTCTAACAGATGACGCTGTGTTGAAAGTACCAACGTTTCACATAAGCTATAATTTAATGGCATAACCACTAAAAATGCATGTTGGTCCCCATGACTGGTGTTGTCCTACTGTTTCTCTTGAATAGTTTACTAGTATGTAATATAACAAAAACTTTAGCCATAGCAACGCTTGGCCGGTCTGCTAGTATTCTTATATACTTGTTTAATACTAAAGAATCTACTTGGTTGCACAATAAGTTATTATTATTACCAACTTGTTTAATTCATTTTTTCTAAATAAATTACTTCTGGAAAGGTTAGTAAATAATGGATCACCATGGAGTAGCTGTTTTTTAATACGCTTGCCAGATAGGCATGTATTTCTTTGTACAACTGATTTTCATCTCATACAATAAAAATATAATGATATTTCTTTACAGAAAATACTGTTTTTTGCACGATATCATTTATGTCTATCAAATATATACAGAAAGCGTCTAAATTATAACATAGTCGAGAAATGACTCCAGTACAGTTTAAGCAATAAGCGACAAAGGCAATATGATTTTTGTTTTTATAATTTGTATGAGAAATTCGCGAACAGCTCTGAATGAAGATGCAGATTTCAAATCATCATAACTCGACTCAAGTAAGATCAAAACTTGAAAGCTCGATCCAAGTCGTTAAGCTGTTAAGTTTAATTAACATGCTGCACAGTATTCAACTTTGAGAATTTAGTAATCAAAGACTAACAGAAATTTACTTTGTTGTTCGATATTCTAGTGTATATCTTCGTATACATAAGTTCTATTATAAGCATGCTAGCTCGTGCCATCAAAACCAGGAATGGAGTTTTCTTTTCAACTTTTGTTATTATTATTGTTTTTCGATTATTTACTGTACACATTTTAAATGAGATATTATGTTACTTTGCGGTTTTACAATAAAACTATTTTTTTATTAATTTACGTAATTGATATTTGGAAAGGATATTAAGTAATAACATGTTTAGAGAAAACTTGCTGAAAAAACACGTGTCAGAGACAGGTCTAGAGCCCTTGGGCCTTGGATGTCTATAGATAATTAGGACAGTCACAAATTTTTTAAGAAGCTTGATAAATGACTTTTTCTATATTAACTGAAACCCCGTTAATCACTTTTCCGAGCTCAGAGTTTTTCCAGAGAAAGTTTTTCCGATGCGGGCGGTATGGACAGCAGCGTTGAATTTACAAAAATATATTTTTACATTTTGATACAACTTTTCTCATACTTACTTAAGAGATAATCCACATTGTATATTATAAACTATTTGCTCCCTTAGTAATACAAGGGCCGAACTCAAGTTTTTGGGAAAGTGAGATTTTAAATGATTAATAAAGAAAGAAACAAGATAATAATAACTACGGCAAACATATTTACGATGAGTAGTGTTGGCCAAGCGACTTTCATAGGTTTGATCCTCGGCTGCGCACCAATGGACTTACTTTCTATGTGCGCATTTAACATTCGTTCGAACGGTGAAGGAAACAGGAAGCCGGCTTGCTTTAGACCCAAAAATTTGACGGCCTGCTGCAGGCATAGGAGGCTGATCAACTACTTGCCTATTAGATTAACAAATGAACATGAAACAGTTTCAGAAATCTGTGGCCCAGACTTTTTGGGTCTAAGACATGTCAGTTTCCTCACGATGTTTTTCTTCACCGTTCAAGCAATTGTTAAATGCGCACATACAAAGAAAGTCCATTGGTGCACAGTCGGGGTTCGAACCTACGACCTCAGGTATGAGAGTCGCACGCTGAAGCCACAAAGCCAACAATGCTCCTACCAGATATTGTAGATCCTAATAATAAAAATCGCCTCATACAAATAAAGCAATCCACGATTATTGGATTTTATACAATAATCTTCAGGAAACACTGTATTGGTGAAGAGCGTTTAAAAATCACTTTAGTTGTTTTTGAGATTATCGCGTACAAATAGATGCTGCATAGGATTTAATTTTATAACGTTTTTACTGGTTCCTAATAAGAGCTCTTGTTAACGAACGAAGAAGTGCACGTACGTTGATTATTATTTATCAGATAATGTCTCAAAATCTTCATTTAGCATTACGAAGATTTCTTTCCATGGCGAAAAATTTGCTTGTTTATTTTTGTAATTTTCTATAGTTTTGTCCCATAACATATATTCTGAACAAGGCTAATTAATAAATCTATATCAATGGTAAACTCCATATTCACAATGAGCAGTAGATAGAAATTTAAACGTGCGCACATCCGTCGTCGTCAACACACTTCTATGAAATGACGTAGTTCACTGCATCGGACAGTCCGCCGTCGCGCCGAGGAGCAACGTGTGCGCATCCGTTGAGTCACGTTGCAACGGATATGAGCCCATCGCGTTAACAAACATTCACTCAACTTACTTGAACACTGCGCGTCGGCCCGTCGCCCGTTATAAAATTCAAGCCGTTGTCCGTTGTCGTTAACAAGAGCTCTTACTGTCCTGAATGTCAGATTTAATTTTTTCCTTTTATAACTAAATTATCTGGGGAATATGACAGGCCATTTGGATAATTGGCCATAAAATGTGATTGAGAAATTTATTAAATAAATATTTTTATTGACTTTAAAACTGCGAAAGCCGGGTTTTAGTATTTGCCGTTTGGATTATGAAAACAATATGTAGCAAGAGATGATATTTATTTAACAGAAAAGATAAATACAGTTTAAAATTAAAACATTTCAACACGATTCGTGTGATCCAGCGAAATACACAGAAATGCAACAGTTTACAAATCGACCGATCGCTTGTTTGCACTGCTAATTGGTGAAGTCTCGTTACGAAAGAACTTTTCAATGACTAGTGTTGACGTATCACAGATTGTTTAGACCAGTAGGACTAATACATTTATTACTAAGCGGCCTATTAATTCGCACGACTGGATTATTTAAATATTTTGAAAATATGCATGATCTAGTTTTGAGTTTATTTCTTACAAAAATAAAAGCTCTTTCTAATATAAGTACAAAAATCTATCAATGCACTGCAAATAAACTCTTGTAAAGTTTCCCGAGATACCGTTCAGGATATTTAGTGTATATTATAAGCTAATACATAATAAGACGGCTGCTTGTTGCACTTAGCCCCAAACCTTTCGGCACGAGGACTTCTTTTTCTTAACTAATACGTCGTTCGTCAATTCAAACACTTTTGTTCTAAATTTAAATTCACTTAGGTAGTCACATTGGTAATCTACAGTGTAGTGTACATAAACGGCAAAAATTGATAAAAGATCCTAGAAGAAAAAATGTTACCCTAAGTTTGTAGAAAAAACGACACGAACAATGGAAAAAATATATTTGATAAATTGAGTTTTATTATAACGCATTATCTACTTACATAAAGTTTATTTAAATATCACAAAAAAAACTAAAATGTTGACTATAGCTACCTTCAGGGTATCGGTTTTTTTTTGTGACGGTGGAATTGCGCACCGTAAAAATTTACTCACATCGTTATTCCCTAAAGTTTAGGTTTCCTAGAAAAATGGTGCCGTTAACTAACGGCCGTCATTTTACGGTTGTTACTAACGGCCGTCTTTACTTTTTAACATAATGCAAAAAAACAATCATTTTCGCTACTCCGATGTTATTTACAGACAACGTATGGGTGACGTCCACCAACGTTACATTACAGCCGTTGGATAACGGTACCGCTTTTCTAGGAAACCTAAGCTAAACGCGCCAAAAGAAGTATAACTTAAAAAATACAAACCTATACTTTTTGGTGTCGAAAGTTCTTATAACGGGTTTGTCCGTGAACATATGAAAATTCACAAAAAAGGGCAACTTAAGAGCAAGAGATACTCTTAGATCCAAACAAATAGTTCAACTGTCTTCAGTGATCTGTGTTGAAAGAATAATCTCCTGAATATTTTACCACTAAGGGTTGAAAACTGTACGAAAATGGATTCTACAGTTGACTTTGAAGCTTATAATTATAAAGTGAATTATTGTTCAGTCGTGTAAAGTCTTAAACATTTTACTGCAACCACAGTGTGAGCCTAGGCGATTCTCTGGTCGTATATACGAGTCACAGCAATGTATCAATATATATTCCCATTATTACTATTAATACTTGCTAAAAAGAAAAATAGCGTCTGATACCAGTTCGTTTAATACTCAAGAATCAACTAGGTACAGAACATGTTTCACGATATACGGACGTAGGTACGTATTCTTACATCAAATTAATATAAATATATCGAGATACAAAGGCTGCCGTCCCAAATGCGATTGAAACTAGACTATAAAATAAAATGGCCTGTAATCGAGTATAATAGTGACTACATTATTATATTTAATAGTAAGCTTATTTTATTATATTTAATAATAAGTCTGACTGACTAAAGCAGCAGACAAAAACTGGACTATTGCTGTATCGGAGATCAATGAGGTGAATCTGGTTGAAACCCAGGGAATCTATTGCTCAAAGGTGGTGAGGGAGTTACGGGGCCATAAAAACAAATAAAAGAAATGGTCTGTTTAACTAATACATTTTCAACTTTACCCGAACTAATAATATTTTTTTTGGGAAACAAAAAATCTTAGATATGCATCCAATAACTAAACGCTCAGCCGATCACTATTTATCATATGATATATGTATACTTGTTTATATAATTTGATAAATATATAAAATGCTAAATTAATAGAAAAAAACAAAGATTAAAAAAACTAAAATATGTCTAAGGTATAAATAAAAATGGGCAGAAATAAATAACGTAAACATTTTTTATGGAATAATTATTTCTAGAAAATTAAATGTCTGTACAAAAAATTGCTGAATTCCCAAATTCCTGAACCAAAACTTGGTAAACCTTAGAATATTCAATTTCACTCCGCGCCGAATCCAGCAAACTATAGATTTGAATTGGCTCCAACTTTGTGGACTCCCGCAAACTTAGAAACTCTTCAATTGCATGATGAGAACCATTGTGAACATTTACAAAATTAAAAATATAAATGTTAGTCAGCGTACCTAATATATATTTAAAAAAAACGAAAATATACATTCTAAAGTGTTAAACGATATTATTTCTGATTTGCATCTATGGGCCAAATAAGAATGAAGGTCTAGGCAAGTCAATAAAAAAAACAATAGCTCTACAACCTTTGGAGTTAGCATCACATGTATCTATTTCATTATCATGCCTTTTGTGCCTAAAACACGCTGTCGACTTTCTGGGCTAATGCCAGTTTTCTCACGATGTAATTCTTAACTGTACTAGCGAGTGTTAAATGCAAACATAGACAGAATAGTCCAGTAATGCATGACCGGGTGCGAACTTACGACCTCAAGGATGAAAGGCGCATGCTCAAGTAAGATCAAGGTGTAAAACTTACAATTGCGCAGACACATTTTTGGGTTTATTTTATTGATTTATTTATAGGATTTATTTGTAGCCTCCTGTATCTAAGGATGGTCAATTCGGTTCTTACTTTTAGATTCAGGAAACGGCGGTATTTTGGAGAGCACGACCTCATATTTCGTGCTTACTCTCGTTTCTGAATGTCAACCTACTACGTGTTATTTGCTCACATAGAAAGAAAAATCATCAGTCGCTGAGGCTGAGTGTCACACGTTTTTAACCTTAAAAAATTATTATTATTACTACACTCACTTTGTTTCTGATATATATGTATCTGTTAACGATAACTAAAAATAAATAAAAAACAAAGTTTTGATATTTTTTTGGTCATTCACTTTATGAAATGTTAACAAATTCACTCTCATCATTCAAAACGAGGCGGGTTGTGCAATCAGATAAAGAATGCATTCCTTTATATTTCGAAATTCACATCAATCGCGTAACAAAACAATTAGAATAATGGTGTCTGTACAGTGAATATATGAAATGTTTATTTTACTTTGATAATAACAATAAAATATGTTACATAATATCCTACTTAGCTTACTTTTTTTAAGAATTACGCCCTTAGAGTAGAACGCCGCACGTTTAAGTGTATGATATCTAGGATTTCGATTCGACTCAATTACGATTTATGCGTGGCCAATAGTCAAACAGCACGTTTTGGAGACCTGGGCCTACCATAAGCAGATGAATGCACAGATATCAACCAGTTTATGCAGTTTCATGTCCATATTGAACTGCTATGAACGGCTTAAAACTGCACGCGGCTGATGACAAAATAAGCCGTGAGCTTAACGTATGGACGGAGTATGCATGAACGAATCGATATTAAATCCATGAATTTCGGTGCTTAGAAATTTCTAACAGATTTATGCAAAATTGTTTATTAAATGAACAAAGATAAGCGAAAATATTCCTTAATTTTTCAAGATAAAAATAAACAACTCATGCAAGATATGTACATGTCGAAGCAAAGACGCTGGTGTCAGCTGCCATTGTCATTATATGTCACAGAGCTCGAAAATTAATAACGTCAATCTCTAATCAGTTTATAACCGTGGTTTATTCAATTTCCCAATATTGCTAGATCTACAAATTAAGGACTATTTGATAGTCTACAGTCATAGTAATTTCATAGTCATTACTATTAAAAGTCTGCCAATGTCAAACTGTCAGCTGCCAATGTCATTATGTCATGGAGTATAATTAACAGCATCAATGTCAAATTAGTTGAAACTCGTTAATTATTTGAGTTGCCAATGTTGATAGTTCCATAAATTAACCACTATTCAATGGTCGATAATAATAGTGATTCCACAGTCATCATTATTATTAAAAGTAATTTATTATTAATTTATCCGCGGTCCTGTTTTTGTTAAAATTCACATTGTGATTTCTAGCCATTGTTCAAAGTCAAAGTCATAAATCATTTATTCATATAGGTAACACAATGAACACTAATAACGTCAAATAATTAATATACAATAAATGCTTATAATTTTATATTTACTCCCAGTTCTCAAATCAAGGGCCTAGAACGGAAGAAAAGAACTGGCAATAAACTCTCCGCCATTCTTTTTAATCGCCAAGTTTTTTGTTTTACACAAAGTTTATAAGGAGCTGCAACAATCGGTTCCTTTTTTTTTTTTTTTTTATAGAACGGGGCAAACGGGCAGGAGGCTCACCTGATGTTAAGTGATACCGCCGCCCATGGACACTCAATGCCAGAGGGCTCGCGAGTGCGTTGCCGGCCTTTTAAGAATAGGTACGCTCTTTTCTTGAAGGACCCTAAGTCGAATTGGTTCGGAAATACTTCAGTGGGCAGCTGGTTCCATATAGTGGTTGTGCGCGGCAAAAACTGCCTTGAAAAACGCTCAGTTGTGGAACGGCGGACGTCGAGGTGATACGGGTGGAATTTCGTATTCTGTCTCGACGTCCGATAATGAAATTCAGCTGCAGGTATTAATCCGAACAACTCCTCTGAACACTCTCCATGGTAAATGCGGTAGAAGATGCAGAGTGACCCCTACGCAACGCCAAAGGATCAAGCCGCTCGGAGAGGGATTGGCGACGATTCGAACCGCTCTGCGTTGAATACGGTCAAGTGGAAGGAGCTGGTACTGGGGAGCCCCGCCCAGAGGTGAGAGCAGTACTCCATGTGGGGCCGAATTTGCGCTTTATATAGTTGCATGCGGTGGCCCGGAGTGAAGTACCGCCTCGCCTTGCTGAGCACACCAAGCTTTTGGAGGCTAATTTAGCCTTTCCCTCCAAGTGACCGCGAAACTGAACGTCGTTCGATATGTCAACGCCAAGTATTCCAATGCTGGCTGTGGCTTTTAAAATATGGAAAAGAAAGAGTAGCGACAAAGGGTGTTTTTTAGCGGAAAACGCGCAAACTTGTGTCTTCTTGGGTTAAATTGTACTAGGTTTAGTCTGCCCCAGTCTGAGACTCCACGTAGTAGCGTTTCGACTTCAGACACAAGTTTGTTCCGGTACTCATCAACAACTGCCTGAGAAATACCTGCCCGGCCAGTGAAAGAATATCCCAGTGTTGTCATCCGCATAGCAGTGAATGTTGCTAAGTTGCAACATATCATTGATATGCAGAAGAAATAGGGTCGGGGATAGAACACAGCCTTGTGGGACCCCAGCGTTCACGGGTTTAAGGTCGGAACATGCTCCGTCGATGACGACCTTGATCAAGGGCGGATCCAGCTTTGGCGCCAGGAGGGGGTCACATAGTCGTGGTCAAGTCAAGAACTTATAATTTAAATTTGATAACAATAGATACAAGTAAAAAGTAGGTATTTTATTAATGTACGTAAGAATTGCACTTAAAAATATTTATTCTTTATTGTACACTTGAAAAATTAACACATAATATTGTCCTACATACAGGTTGGTCCAACTAGTGACGTCAATATTTTTTTTTTAGATTCCTCACACCTGGGGGCATACGAAAATACCCCATGTATGTTCCGCGATTTTTTGTAGTTTTCGAGTTATAATTTTTTTTGTGTTTTTTGAATGTTTTCTGCCAGCGAGGTTTCAAAAATTCCTATCTTTTTTTGTTGTAGGTATTTTGCGGTTTTTTTTTTCTGTGAAGTCATTGTCTTAAATGTTGTTCAAAAAAAAAAATCTCAGCTTCCTAAAATTAGTTAAAGCTACTCAAAAAATGTTTTAAAGTTGGAAGTTTAGTTTTTAGCTGGATTTGCCCAAACATTCGACTTCAATTTAAAAATACAAATAGAAGTTTCTATAGCTTCTGGCTAAGTTTAAAAACTCCACAGGGTTCTAAGCTACCAAAATCACAGAAAAAATGGTACTTAATTGGTCTTTTCGTAAGACCAAAATTATTGTAAGAATTACACGAGCTACTTTTTTTACGGGTATTAAAATTAGTCAAAAGTAGATCGTAAAATTTCAAAAATAAAAGTAAAAAAAAAACAGTTTTAATGCTTCAATGATTTTTTTGCCTATCCACATTAAAAAGCCAATTACAGCTACATTTATTTTACGGGTATTAAAATTAATTAAAAAACCACATTATTAAGTTTAATTTACCATAAGAATAATAAAAGTCGAAAAAAAACATTTTTAATGCTTGAATGATTTTTAGCCTATCCACCAAAAAAAATCCACCGATTACAACAAAAAAAGACCGATTAAGTACCATTTTTCTATGATTTTGGTAGCTTAGAACCCTGTGGAGTTTTTAAACTTGGCCAGAAGCTATGGAAACTTGTTTTTGTATTTTTAAATTGAAGTCGAATGTTTGGGCGAATCTTGCTAAAAACAAAACTTCTAACTTTAGTACCTTTTTTGAGTAGCTTTAACTAATTTTAAGAAGCTGGGAATTTCTTTTACTTGAACATCATTTAAGGCAATCATTTAACAGAAAAAACTGTAAAACACTTACAACAAAAAAGATATGAATTTTTGAAACCTCGCTGGCAGAAAACATTAAAAAAACAAAAAAATGTATAACTCGAAAACTACAAAAAATCGCGGAACATACATGGGGTATTTTCGTATACCCCAGGTGTGAGGAATCTAAAAAAAAATATTGACGTCACTAGTTGGACCACCCTGTATACACGTACATATTACCATCTTCTCTTCAAGACATCCAGAGAAACACCATCACGTATTTTTTTTTTGAAGTGGAATCTCGCTGTTGGCCTTTAGGGCCTTTACAGCTCAGCTCGGCCTAACTATCACGTACGGAATGAGGCAGCCTATTTAAATCACATAACCGAGGTGAATGATTTGTCATAGCAGCTAGAGGTATGTTGAGGGGTTACGCTAAACTCCGCAAAAGTGAGCAGAGGTACGACAAAGGATTCCATCAAACAAAATAGAAACAGACAAAATACATATATTTTAATAACTAAATCAATTTTTCTTTAACGTGTTTTCCCGAAACGCGTTATTACGTTATTTACGTCAACGGGTAAGTTTTTATGAACGTGGAGAAGTGCCAGTCTGGTTGAAGATCGCCTCTTCATTCTTCAACCATTGAAGATCTTAGCCACAATTTAATTCTGCGCAACGTAGAGAAAGACCTTTCTGCTGTCGCTTCGCTGACAGGGTAGTGTATCCAATTTTCCTATATTAGGATACATATTGATGTCACAATTTAAAATAAGACTATGTTGTGATATGTTGAAGTTTAGTCGTTCCGATTCCGATTGAGGTAAGGTCTAGCTAGACCTAGAGAGTTTCATAGTCGACAAGGGCGCGCAAGTGTGGCGCGGAAAATTAAAATTTTCGATGCGTTGGTTTCCAAACGTTTGCCATCATACAAAGTTATTATATTATATTAAATTAATGAAATATTGAAGGTATGCAGTTACATATAATCTGTATGGTGACAAATTTATATACATATGAAATCATTATGTTCAATTAGTGGTCCACCTAAGTCCTGCTCAGGGGGGGGTCATGACCCCTATGACCCCCCCCCTGGATCCGCCGTTGACCTTGATGCTCCGATCGGCCAGAAAGCTGGAGATCCAGTCGCATAATTTCTCGGGAAGCCCATAGGCTGGAAGCTTCGAGAGCAGTGCTCTGTGCCACACCCGATCGAAGGCTTTCGCTATGTCCAAACTTACCGCCAGTGCCTCCCCCTTGGACTCAATTGCCTCTGCCCACCTATGGGTAAGGTATACAAGGAGGTCACCAGCTGAGCGACCTCGACAGAAGCCGTACTGAGAATCGCTAATCAACTGGTGGCCCTCTAGATACCTCAAGAGCTGGCTATTAATAATGGTTTCCATTATTTTGGAGAACAAGGAGGTTATAGCAATTGGGCGATAGTTGGACGGATCAGAGCGATCGCCTTTTTTTGGGATCGGATGTATCGAAGCGGTCTTCCAGCACTTCGGAACAGTGCCGAGCGAGTACAGGTACCGGAAAAGGCGCGTTAAGACCGGAGCCAACTCAGGAGCACACGTACGCAGCACAATTGGGGGGATACCATCCGGCCCGCTCGACTTATGAATGTCCAAGGAAGATAGTGCTTTGCGGACAGCACGTTGCCGGAATGTGATTTCCGGCATCGAGGAATCACACCGCGAAATGGTCGGTGGTGATCTCCCTTGGTCATCCAAAGTCGAGTTGGACGCGAAGAGACAGCCCAAAAGGTCGGCCTTTTCCTTCGCAGTGTGGGCCAGAGAGTCATCCTCCCTGTGCAGTGGCGGAATGGAGGGCTGACAAAAATTCCCCTGGACAGCTTTGGCGAGAGACCAGAAGGCTCGAGTCCCTGAAGGGAGTTGGGCCAATCTCTCGCCAAATCTGGCAATGTGCTCTGACTTTGCCTTAGTGATTTCCCGTTTAAAGGACCTGGAGGCTGAGTTATATGCTGTTTTAAGTTCGCTGGTATTGGCATCACGAGATTTCGCCGCTTCCGCCCATGCCTTAAAGCATTCTCGCTTTCGACGCGAGGCCGCCTTGCAAGAACGTTTAAACCAGGGCTGAGACTTGCCACCGATCGGCACCGCAGAAAATGGAATAAAGAGTTCCATGCCCTGCAGAACCACTTCGGCGACAGAGGTGGCGACGGAATCTGGAGCTTCCGGCGAAAAGCACATAGGCCCCCAAGGGTAGGACGCAAAGAAAGACCGCATCCCGTCCCAATCTGCTGACTTATAGTGCCCAATACGGCGACAACCCATAAAGCGGGGCCGTGAAGGGCGCGTAGATGGCACAGTACTCCGGACCACACAATGATCTGATGAACCCAATGGTGGGTCAACAGAGACTTGATAGTTCTCCGGATGTGAAGTCAGCAGAAGGTCCAACAAAGAGGATTTATGACCATCCACATCTGGTATTCGCGTAATCGCAGGGACCATTTGTGTCAGGTCGTAGGCTAAAGCAAAGTCGTGAAAGGATCTTCCCGCGTGATCGGTAGTTTCAGAGCCGAGCCAATCGGCATGGTGGGCGTTAAAATCGCCAAGTATCACGATTTCAGCGGTAGGAACCCTTTCGAGCAGGGAATCTGTAGCCATTTGGATGTGCTCAATGAGTCGGTCAGTTTCGGTATTTCCGCTATGGGACCTATACAGGCATGCGTAGAATCGCGGATGGTCATCGCAGTCTCCGCGCAGCCAGAGGTTAGATAGGTCCCTTCCTTCAAGCGTCCCGAGGCGACGAGAACA
Source organism: Pieris melete (assembly GCA_963693345.1). NCBI lineage: Eukaryota > Metazoa > Arthropoda > Insecta > Lepidoptera > Pieridae > Pieris > Pieris melete. Next base: position 753,107 of record CAVNZK010000138.1, on the reverse strand, counting down.
GATATCCTCTCTGACGTACACGCAAACTCCCGCCCGCGGCACAAATGAATGTTCCAATTTGTACCCCGGGTAGGAGAGGTAGGAAGTATCAGCCGGGGAGGAAATCTGAGTCTCGGTAAGAAAGAGCAAGGCCGGCTTCGCAGTCTCTAAATGGTAGTGGACTGCGTTGATATTGGTATTTAGCCCCCTAACATTTGTGAAGTCCACGGCGAGTGTGGACGGGGGTGCCTTTGTAGAATTGCTCCGTTTGCCCCGAGAACGATTAAAGATGTTTTTACCGAGCGCAGAATTGCCCCCCCCAGAATACGAAGGGCAGCCTGTGCGTCCACCACCGGGCGCATAGTGTCCCGATGCTGGACGCCCAGCGGGGGATTCTCCACCGCGAGCGCGTGTGGTACCCCCCTGGGGTAGATTCTGTTTTTTTTTCTGCACCTTCATATTTGTTGTAGGGGGGGGGGGAATGGGCTCCGGGAGTCTCTCTCACCGTACGAAACGCGAGTACAATAGGGCGAGCCTATTGCATCACTTCACGCCGGTTTTCTAAGAGACAGTGGTACTGCCCCGGTCGTGCCTGCCCATTTGGCTGTAGCCCGAAGGCAACAGCATGGCACTCCCACTAGGAAGGGGTTGACTGATTGCGCTGATGAAATAACCTCTGTCACAGGTTATTTCACCAGTGGGCGATGGGGTCGTCACGTCCCGACGCCAAAAACGTCCTGTCTCTGTCATCCTGTCGTTCGACAATTTTCATATCAGTCATTGTCAGCTGCTTGATTTTACTCCTTCCTTTCTCCACACATAATCCTTGACCTTCCTGAGCCATTATTTAGGCGCTGTCCTCGTTCCTTCCTGTCATTCTCGTCATTAATCTATCTTACTCTCACTCCTTGATACATATTAAACATATCCATTATCCATTTGATTACAAATATAATATAACAGTTAGGTTATGTATACATGTGTCTTTACTAAGAAAATATCATGGTACATTACGATCTAGCCTAACTTAAGACTAATGAGTAATTTAAGTCTAACCTAATTTACAAATAGGGATTTTTGTCATAAGAAAGTGTCCAATAACACTTACAGTCTCTATTAAAGGGAAGACACTCTGTTCTTGTGTTTTATTTATTCACGCGCTGTAGCACCTAATAAATATTAATAAAGAAATAAACTAACATGGAATAACACTAGTTCAAATGGTTTTGAAATTGAATTAATATTTTTTACACATTAGGAACAAGCCACCAAACGGTTCTCTGTATAGGTAAGTGATCAATTTTGCCCATGACCATATAATATTATAATATCAGATACAGTAAGCAGAGCAAAAATTTCCCGATAGATTTTGTATGGAAACGCAATTTAATTTATCTTAACGTTTTAACCTACGCTTTATATCGTTCTCAAAAGTTTTAATATTTCATTTAATTTGAAAAAATGTAGTGCAAAGTTATAAGTACAATGTTGAGAAATGTTCAAAGTTTTATAAATATTTTCTTAGTTGTAACGTTTTCTATATTCGAGAATGTTTCCGGAGACAGTACAAGATGTCTGGACCTTGTTAGTTGTTATCGAGATAAAGGTTTGCAGGAGAGCTTTATCATGCCACGTGTAGGGGCACCATCGTTTACGAATACATATTTATATTACTATTTGGTCCTTGTTTTCTTTTCTAGAATCATAATGTAATATGTCTCAATATCGACTCCATAATAAGTAATATTTTACCGAATACATAATCAGTAATATTTTACACTTGAGTAAAAAAATGTGTGATATTCTATGAAATACGGTTGATGTTACAATATATATTTATTTATAGATAGCTTCGTATTATTATTAGTATATATCCTAGTGACTTGATCCCTTGGCGTTGCGTAGAGATGTGGGGTTTCTCTGCATCTTCTACCCCATTTACCATGGAGAGCGTTCAGAGGAGTTGTTCGGATTTATACCTGAGCTAAGTTTCACTATGGGACGCCAGGGTCAACCAAACTAGCTGCCACTGAAGTATTTCGGAATCAATTTGACTTAGGGTTCTTCGAAAAAAGAGCTTACTACTTATTAAAAGGCCGACAACGCACTTGGGATCCTTCTTCCAATGTGAGTGTCAATGGGCGGTAAGTGTCAATTTAGTTAAGACACGAGAAGCAAAATACTGATACGTGTGTATTTAGAATAAGAAAATACCATCTTCATTTATGTTTAATAGAGTTCAGTGAAAAGAGGTCACGAAAACATTCTCAATGTATTTATTCCACACAGTCATGTTTGGGAAGAAGTTCAATAAGGAATTGCCACTCTTTTGAACGGCGTTTAGTTTTATTGCACGACCTCGAAAATCCTTGTTTTCGTTTAAAATATATTCTCAATAAGTTCAACATGACCAGAATGTAAAAAAACTAACACATTCACTCTTGTGTTCGTGTACTTTCCTAGATTCTTTGATACCTCTTCAACAATTACCTTACTTTTAATTAAAACCGTACAAAATTCCGTCCGATGTTGTGTGTTTTTTATACATTTTTACAGTATGAGAGGATTTGTAAAACAATTGTGAATGTATGTTTCACCTTTGTTTTGTTTTTTTATTGTTATATTTGTGGATTATGTACAATATTTGGAGACACAAAATTTTTGTACTTATATACCCACATTCTGTACTTAGCATTTAGTATATAAGTAAACACCATAATTAATATAACTTAACAGTACTAGAATTACACTTCTGAAACGGCCTGAAAAAATGTTAGTAACATTCTGTAAATTACGATTTTCTAATATGTGATTGACCCTCTCCTGAAACGGTCAGAAAATCACATTTCAGCCTGCTGAAAAGTTCTCTAAGTAGTGGAAAAATCAAGAATCATTGCAGTCGACCCGTCTTCGTAACAATATACTCACCCTATGTGTCGTTATTTCTTTGTAATACCGTTAATCCGACAACGGTGGGGTTTTCTCGTATATTGTTCATTTCTTATTATTTTAACTATTCTTTTGTATTTTATATTGTTGTAGAAATTGAATTTTCAATTTTTAATTCATGTTTTATCGTATTTTTAGGATGTTTTTATTATTTAATATTTAATCAGTGTCACAACAAATTTCTGTATCTGTTTTATGATGATTTGCCAATATAATAGGTAAGTAGGTGATCAGCCTCCCGTGCCTGACACACGCCGATGACTTTTTGCGTTTAAGGCAAGCCGGTTTCCTCACGATGTTTATATCACCGTTCCAGCTTATGTCAAATGAGCATATTATAGAGAATGTCTATTGGTTCACAGCCGGAGATTGAACCTAAGACAACTAGGCTAACACTGCTCATTATTTTACAATTTAGCCGTTTAGCACGCAACTTATTAACTCATTTTCCCAATGGCAAATTACGAGGAAGCAAATTTCATAACAAAAATACAATATAAATCATGTAATTAATGGTTGACTGTCATTTGAATATTGGTTAAATCAATCGAAAACTTAATTACTTTCATGTAATTATAGCATCGATTCATTACTGAAACATGTATATTAACATGAAATTTCAGTGAAAATTTAAGAAGAATTAGTTTACGCATGATCATTTTTTTACGAAAAATAAAATATCTAATATCTAAGAAAAGTAAAACTAATGAGTGATAACTAATTATGACTTATTAAGTTAATAAGAGACTGACAACACAAATCATTTTTATCTACAATTACTTCAAGAATATCTAATATATGTACAATGTTACAATTATATATCACAAAGGACAGGCGAGTTAACGTCCCTTGGTGATGTATTTGCAACATAACATTAATCCATATTGGTTCTCTATAATTTACTTAATCAACATCGTTAGCAAGATCTTAGTACATTGAGAGAAGCCCTAAAGCATCTCGGTAATACAATATGCAGACTAAGTACGAGTTGGCGTATACTGCTTAAATGGTTAGTTTTATTGTAAACTAGCTGGCCTGGCGAACATCGTACCGCCTAACAGTCGATTCCTTATTTGTTTAAAATACTTATTCTGCTATTCGGGATACCGGTCTATTAAAATGAAAATTGATAAGACAACAAATACATTATGTCAAAAAATAAAAATTTACCTTCCCGGAACTCCTCCACTAACATTTGAACTTTATGCTATGGTATTAAAGTTCAAATTGACTTAAGTATTTTTTTGAATATTTTCTATGAGAATATAGAAAAGTGTTGTTTTTAGACTTTTTCACTCAATTTTTTAAAAATTTTCTCCGTAAGAACCATCCTCGTACTTCAAGGTATATTATAAAAAAAAATCAGACAAATCGGTTAAGCCGTTTTCATGTTATCGTGACAACGGAAAACGGGATTAATTTTTATATATATAGATGACTAAACAGTTTGTTCGCAGAATGACTTCACAGCGATATGTGTATCTTATGTATTTAATTTTTTTTTGACATTATCGGACTAGAATTTTAATGATGACGTAATATTCTATAATCACTAGATGGGGCAGAGGGAGACCACAGTGAGTCTCCATCGCGTTTGGTGTTGAGCCTCGTATACACCTAGCTCCAAGTCTTTCTGGCTCCCTTTGCCTCATCTGCAACTGTACGGCGCCAGGTTTGCCTGGGAAGGCCACGCTTCCGCTTTCTTTGGGGGTCCAATCAAGCGCCTGCTTGATAATATGATTGGGATCCCTTCGGAGTGACCTATCCATTTCCATTTGCGTCGCTTGATCTGCTGGTTGATCGGGGTTTCTCGGCAGCGCTCCCAAAGTTTTTGGTTAGAACTCTTTTTTTTCTATTTTTGTGAAAACATAAATAAATTTCACCTATACTTGTGTACATTTAGTAGTGTCATTAATTCTCTAGTGAGACTAATATCAATATTTATATATTACTAGCTGGCCTGGCGAACATCGTACCGCCTAACAGTCTATTCTTTATTATTTTTTTAAATACTTATTCTGATATTCGGGACACCGGTCTAGCTAGAAAGATAAAAAAAGAAAGTTGATAAGACAACAAATATATTATGTCAAAAATAAAAATTTACCTTCCCAGAACCCCTCCACTAACACTTGAACTCTATGATATGGTATTAAAGTTCAAATTGACTTTTAAGTATTATAACGAATATTTTGTATGGGAATATAGAAAAGTTGTTTTTAGACTTTTTCATTCATTTTTTTAAATTTTTCTCTCCGTAAGAACCATCCTCGTACTTCAAGGAATATTGTTTAAAAAAAACAGACAAATCGGTCAAGCCGTTTTCATGTTATGTCGTGACAACGGAAAACGGGTTTCATTTTTATATATATAGATTTATTAATTTATTTTATCTACGTTTTCCCTGTTTTAATTAAACTTTTGTCAAAAAGTCTAAGTTGAATTGAATCGTCGCAATCGCCTCGCAAAGGATCTCATCTTCTCGTTAAGAAGCCTCTGCTGGTGGGCGTCATTATGTGTTGATATCACAATGGATATCGACATTGCTAGCTTATAGAGGACGAGAATTTTGTGTAAGAATATATACATTGTATGAAACTTAGTGACCTCACATGGGCTGTATGTTATCTTTTAAAGTATGCTTTCCTGATTCCATGCGAACGAAATCAAGTAAAAGCGTCTACACATTCACAAATACGTACGTACGTACCATCATTGTCCCGATTAAGCTTTTGAGTTTAGGGCCGTATGTAGACGCTTTAAAGCAAAAATAGTTATCATTTAGCCAATAGTAACTTATTAAAACAAATACAACGTTATTTTATAAAAAACTTGGATAACTTTTCATCGTTACAGGAGCATCAAGAACTCAAACACTTTGAGAACCACGTAGTACATTAATTGCGATTCGGATATCCTATGTTCTGCTAATTGTTACAGTACCCATGTCCGGGTAATCCGGGTATTACTCGCTCTGACCCTCATTACCTACTTTTAATGCTGCTATTTAATGCGTGATTATAAAAAGATCTTTCATGGCTCGAAAAGAAAAATCTGTTTAAAAGTTTAAAAAAGGATTCAATAACAGTTTAAAAATTTATATAAATTAAAAATAGCCTTAATCAGGACCTGCCTGTCCAACAATATAGCTGAAGAGATGGTGTTACATCTTCTGACTGAATGTCCAATGTATGGCTACGACAGGTACAACACTGAACAAATTATGGGAATGAACATAACAGAAACGAACTTCAAAGAAATAATGTTGAAAAGAATCTTAAGAGAAACTTTTCTAAAATTTGCTGTAATACAAAAAGTTGTTAACAGAAATAAGTAGTAATTAATCATACTAATTACATATAAAAAAATTCTTATCTTAGAAAACAAACACCGACCACACCATCTTCGCCCAATGCTTTCTTTAAAACACAACACACTAACATTTTTAAAATCTTTAACAACATCTTGTCTACCGGTCCTATGCTGATAAAGAAAGTAATCTTATTGTACATAAATATTTTTAATTATAAAGTGTGTAAAAAATGTAGAAGTTAGGATTCCTAATATTCTAGAAAATGAAGGAACCCTAGTGTGGATGCTAGTGCACTTTATTTCACCTAAATATCCTTTTATTGTATATAACAAAGTGTTTTCTTTATTTCATTCTGATGACTATATCTACATGCACATATATTACTTAATAGCTCCGACAACCATCTACCTACAGCCAAAAATAAATTATATTTTGAAAAATAAGGACCAGACAGCCCTAAAAATTAACTAAAATCATTGTATATAATTAATAACTAATTATATAATTCAGTTATTCTACTGTATGATACTCGATCAATTTCAATTATTCTAAATATACATAACAATTAACAATATCTCACCGTACGTAGGCATGATTGAATGTTATTGAGTTACACGTAAAGGGATATCATACATCGGAAACACATATTATCTCAACAATATGTGATAACCGTGACTTATTACATATAAACAGCATTTTGTAGTAATAATTTAGCCTTTATTTTCCGAAACTTTGTGATCTGTGATATTTAATATCAAAGTATATCTCGGGAGTTCGGTATGCCTTATGTTAAACATATGTTAATCCTCTCATCTTTCGTCGGCCTCTTGGGTTGGGTTTTAAAGATCACCTCCCTTTTTTGACGATACTAATTATCTAGGAGTGTCCGGGGGACCTTCATTGGAACACCTCCAAGTGAGTTTTGCTCCGGAAACGCGTCTAAATATTTTTATAAAAAATTTAAAGTTTTGTGTAATGTATTAAAATTTGTAAACAATCCGCCATTTTCTACTTTTCTATTGGTTATAAGTGATGTGACGTTCACTTAAAAAAATCGTGTTTTTAATTTATCGATTGTTAATAATCGTTTTATTTATTTATCGATTATTTCCTCATTTTTGAAATTTAAAGTTATAGAATAATCAACATTGAAATTAACCTAATTTCGTGTTGATAGATTATAGGGTTCCGAATTTTTTTCAAATTATCGATACCTACTCGTCTGTATTTTCTAATTAGTACTTGTATTTCATTGTTTGCAACTTTCTATATTATTTAATTTTTACTAGAATAAAGTGTTTACTTTAATATCCAAAAAGTACCCAAAACCGAATCAGAGCACCCCACTATCCACGTGGTCTTGTCTGTCTTACCCCTAGAGTGTATATAAATAATCGGAGGCGCGGAGGAAGAGCAGCCCCCACCTATTTATATAAGAGATAAGCCTCCGCAACCTCGGCTTTTTGGTCGCCTTCGGCGACCAGCCTCAGCCGCTACAGCTTTCATAATGCCTGTGCTTTGGTACGCAAGGGTGGAGAGGCTGCATTTCCCATAGCGCCGGAGCTGTCCACAAAAAAAAATGTTATTTAGATTGGTTAGGTTAGAGTTAGTATATGAATATTTGGTCGCCGAAGGCGACCAGGACGCCGAGAAGCCGAGGCTTGAATAAACAATTACTATTTAGATCGGAGCTGTCCACAAAAACAAATATTATTTAGATTGGTTAGGTTAGAGTTAGTATATGAATATTTGGTCGCCGAAGGCGACCAGGACGCCGAGAAGTCAAGGCTTGAATAAACAATTACTATTTAGATCGGAGCTGTCCACAAAAACAAATATTATTTAGATTGGTTAGGTTAGAGTTAGTATATGAATATTTGGTCGCCGAAGGCGACCAGGACGCCGAGAAGCTGAGGCTTGAATAAACAATTACTATTTAGATCGGAGCTGTCCACAAAAACAAATATTATTTAGATTGGTTAGGTTAGAGTTAGTATATGAATATTTGGTCGCCGAAGGCGACCAGGACGCCGAGAAGTCAAGGCTTGAATAAACAATTACTATTTAGATCGGAGCTGTCCACAAAAACAAATATTATTTAGATTGGTTAGGTTAGAGTTAGTATATGAATATTTGGTCGCCGAAGGCGACCAGGACGCCGAGAACCGAGGCTTGAATAAACAATTACTATTTAGATCGGAGCTGTCCACAAAAACAAATATTATTTAGATTGGTTAGGTTAGAGTTAGTATATGAATATTTGGTCGCCGAAGGCGACCAGGACGCCGAGAAGCCGAGGCTTGAATAAATAATTACTATTTAGATCGGAGCTGTCCACAAAAACAAATATTATTTAGATTGGTTAGGTTAGAGTTAGTATATGAATATTTGGTCGCCGAAGGCGACCAGGACGCCGAGAAGCCGAGGCTTGAATAAACAATTACTATTTAGATCGGAGCTGTCCACAAAAACAAATATTATTTAGATTGGTTAGGTTAGAGTTAGTATATGAATATTTGGTCGCCGAATTTTCAATTATTTTTAATATTAAAATCGAATACAAAAATCGATTTTCACTTTAAAAAAAAATCGATTATTTTTCACATCCCTATTAATTTTATAAACTTAATCGGCCATTTTGAATGTGGTTTATGCTAGACTAGCGGTAATTAGTTTTACAGTGCAGTTTACTTTATAAATCCGTTTCTTTTTTATTTTCACGTGAAAGTGCGGTTCTGGAGCAAAACTCACTTGGAGGTGTTCCAATGAAGGTCCTCCGAGACTCCTAAATAATTAGTATCGTCAAACTGTTACCGGCCTCTTCTTTGTTTTCCGTCTCTAGGGTACCAATCCGTCAATATTTGGCTCCATTTTTCTTGGGGGCTCCGTAGCATATGACCCGTCCATCTCCATTTCCTTTGGTCTATCTTAGTGAGAATGTCTGTCACACCTGTTCTAGCTCTTATGTCTGTTTCTTTGCTTGTCTAATTATCTTATTATCAGCATGCTTCTTTCTATGGTTCTTTGGCTGTGTGCTAGCATGTCCCTGAGCTGGTTAAAGAGTGCCCAAGATTCGCAGCCATAAAGCAGGGTAGAACCACAGGTGTTAAATACTATGCTCTTTATTTTTTTGCTGAAATCTGTAGTTTTCATGATCTCCCTCAGTGTCCAATATAATTTCCATCCATTTGCTATTCTTCTTTTCTTTTTTTTTCTTTTTTCTTTCCCTGAGGTCGTAGCTTCGATCCCCGGTGCACCAATGGACTTTCTTTCTATGTGCGCATTTAACATTCGCTCGCCTATTTGATTGACAAATGATCATGAAACAGATACAGAAATCTGAGACCCAGAGCTTAAAAGTTTGTAGCGCCACTGATTCATTTATCTTTATTTTACATATAGGAAATATATAAGATATATTTGATAATATATGATTAGTGTATTCGTAGTATTAACAATATTAATGAATTTAGTATTTATGTAATCATCTTACTTATTAAAAGCCTTCTATAAAATCATTGAGCAAGTTAACTATTTGTTTTGAGTACACGGACGTCTTATAACGAAGTTTATCTGTCCGGTCTTCGCTCAGTAAATCGTGTTACTGATTACACGCTCTACAATGTTAAATGCACTTCCTTTATAAAACAAACTGCATTAGCGATTTCTCATGATAATTTTATTTAAAAAAAGAGAGTATTTCATAATTATTGCCCAAAAATCGTCACATATCAATCCTATAATAAATATTATGATAAAAACCTAGGGTAATATTCAACTCCAATAAATTTAGACACTGAATTATTTTACCTACACATTACTCTAATAAATTCTACGAAATTCGCCGGAAATATCGACTTAAACGAGCAAAGAACCGGAAGTACAACTTTATATTTTAAAAAAGTTCCATTACAAAAAGTGACCAACCGCAAAGTTTTAATTTTATACCCAACTTTGAAATAACTATTCTCCTTTAATGTAAGAAAACTTTGAGCGAATCAAAACTGCTAAGGTAAGGTAAAGTTACCTGGACTTTTCGCATAATTGTCTAACAGGAGTCAATCTTGTTGTTAAAAAAGTTTGAAGGGAAAAGTTGAATTTAATAATACGAAAAATTCAAACTGTCGGTACCTAGTGTCAATTTAACATATCTGTAATAATTGTATTTACTGTAGGTATATAAATATACTTAGAGAGCTAATATTTAAATTAAATAAATCAGTGGCGCTACAACCTTTTTAGTTCTGGGCCTCAGATATCTGAATTTGTTTCATGATCATTTGTTAAACAAATAGGCAAGTAGGTGATCATCTTTTGTGCCTGTTACAGGCCGTCGAATTTTTGGGTCTAAGGCAAGCCAGTTTCCTGACGATGTTTTTCTTTACTGTTCGAGCGAATGTTAAATGCACACATATAATAAAAGTCCATTGGTGCCTAGCCGGGGATCAAACCTACAGGTGATAGTCGCACGCTGAAGCCACTAGGTCAACACGCCTCGACTAATCTATATTATAGCGCATCTTATAATTGCAAAAATATGAAATCATCCCTTAGCTAAATACTTTAGCACTAATGAAATGCATTTACTCCTATATGCCAACGTGTACCCGGAGGTCCAGGGTTGTTTTCGATGATATATTTTTTTATATGAAATTATCATAGTGCAAAGCCTACATACATCTACATATTTGAGATTCGATAGTAATGTCGAACACTGAATAATCTTCAAAATTTCATACGAAAACATAACTCTCATTTGTCTAGTCGATTAATGTAGAACAAATGATAAATCGACAGACTGAACTTCCCCGAAGAGTAATAACAGTAAATTGCTGAGCGCATTTTAAATTCAATTTAAGGTGCCTTTGATTTATTTTAATGTTTCGTAGTTTTAAATTTCTTTTGCATTTTAATTCATCTTTTTAAACATAATATTCTTTTTTATTTTGAGTTACATAAGTAGAAAAAAAAATCTGTTTTGTGATTTACCACATTCACCATTGAATGTGGTAATATTAATTACACACATATTCACAATACTTCAAAGATAACATAACAAATTTTAACAACATTACTAGAACTATTGCCATGCGTTTTTGTAACCTTTACAAACTTTTTTACTTTTTTTTGAAATACTGTATATTTGTGTGTTGGAAATAAATAATTAAAGATGTTATTTTTCATACGTGTTTAATTCAAGTTAACCGCTCATATGAATTAATCAACAATATAAAAAAAACATCTATCATTGAAGACATAAAAAGAACCATGAAGGTTGTTTTTGCTTGGAACATTAAAAAGCCAGTTACGTCCCCGGGGGGTCATAACGGCCGTTATTTGTTTATTTTTATGCCCCATTCAGCTTACGTTTACTTTGCGTTAAAGTTTATCTTTTTTTTACACGCGCATAAACATGAAGAATTGCTAAGTTGACTTTATTCGTACAGAACATATCTCAACGTGTCTCTGAATCTAATACTACCAAATGATAAAAATTTATTTAATTTTCAATTGTTACAATAACCTGTACCAATAATAGTAACATCCAAGTAATCCAACGATTCCAAAGTCCTCAGGGGAATAGTCAATGCTCCCTGGTATTTTCGCAATAACGACCTCCATCGGGACCTTAATATAGAGGACGTCGCCACAATAATAAAAATGACTGCTGGAGCCCACGAACATAGGCTCCACCATCACGTGATAACGAGGCTATTCAACTCCTTGACACCACGGGCCTAGTGAGAAGACTTAAAAGGACAAAACCATTTGAACTAGTGAATTAGTGTTAGTGCATGTTAGTATTAAGTGCTAAACAGTGAGTGGAAAAATAGAACACAAGAACAAAGTGTCTTCCCTTGTAATAGAGACTGTAAGTAGTGTCATTGGACACTTTCTTATCTTAAATATCCTTTTTAATAAATTAGGTTAGACATAAATTACTTATATTAGTCTTAAGTTAGGCTAGATCGTAATATTCCATGATGTCTTAGTGACGACACACGTATATAAAAAAAAATCAATTGAAGCGAAATTAAGGGCACAAGAGAATCGCTATTTCTTGTCTATAGTGCTTCTTTTATATAGAACAAGGGGCAAACGGGCCTACGTTGAATTGGTTCGGAAATACTTCAGTGGGCACCTTTTTGCACATAGTGATAGTGCACAGCTAAAACTGATATGATGATGAAACAGCCTCAGGTGCCGTACAACTCCTCTGAAAACTCTTCATAGTAAATGCGACAGGAGATATGTTTATTATGGAACATAAGATACAGTGACACTCTCTATCTACGAACCTCCCGGCCAGAGGTGAGAACTGTACTCCACGTGGGGCCGAATTTGCGCTTTATAGCAAGCGGTGGCCCGGTGTCAAGTACCATCTCGTCTTACTCAGCACACCAAGCTTCTTTAATTACCCGTTCCTTCCTAATATCTGTGAAACTGATCGTTGTTCGATATGTTAATGCCCAGTAGACCCAGGTGACACACACACACACACACACACACACACACACGCCGTCGACTTTTCGCCGTTACTATTATAGTATTTAATATATTAAAATGTATGAAACACAATAAATGCTTTACGTTACTAAACATATGACTGAGTTATATATCCAAGATTGGGCCTTCTAATGGACATTATAATTATATTCAAAGCAATTTGTATTTACAACTTTAAACTTACAAATTAGTGCCATGTCAGACGTCACTTCGCGCAGACGCTATGATTAATTCGGACAGTTATTGTTCCGCGGTCTGACGGAGTGGCGTCACAATGATACCACCATTTTGAATTTATTATGACGTCATCAAGCCCTATTCACATTGGCTTTTTGATAGATAATAATAGATAACATGTAGTAGTGTAGTATAGAGCATTTTTTTTTTAATATCATTTATGCATTGAATGTAAACCTTGGGGTCGTGTATCAATCAAGGAACGGACAAAAATAACTGGCAACCTTTTCGCCACTCTTTTTATTGCTTTTTTTTCAAGCCACTTGTCAGAAGATTCAACACCTAGTTCTTTCGTAATCTAATCTATGTAATATTTTATTGGTTTCATATTGACACATTGTAACCTCTAAAAGATTTATAAAGCAGTCCAAAGAACAAGTTCTTCAATAATTTTTAAAAATATTCACCAATAAATATGTCAGCTAACAAACAAACAAATAGCTCATTAAAAAATCAATTTGGAAAACTGAGACTTTTAGACTCTACGACACGATTTTATTTTTCTTTTCAAACTCCTACATGTACAGTAATCGCTGATTTTTAACATACACAAATGTGTATATGATTCGATAAGTGAGTATTTTTATATTACCATCTTAGTCAAATCAAGATTGCACAATAAAGTATTGCCTTATACTACAAATAATAAGCACTTTTAAGTCACATGCTGCGTACCACCAGTATAAAGAATTAGAAAACCGATACTTTGATCTTAAGTCCAAGAAAATATTATCACTATTTTTAAATCACTATCAAAACATTACACCTTACATTGTGATTGCCAGTAGCCTCTGTATTAAAATAATGGTCTCTATTAAAATAATTACGGACAAGTTTTAGTGGTGGGGTTTAAGGTCTATGGGATTCTTGGTATTCTCTTATATATTTGTCAGAGATTCAACGCGATTAATAATTACAAAGTTGGTATCACTACCGTCGCCCGACATTATTACTTAATTACTTTATATTTAAACACAGTCAGTGCGCACACCCGGCGCAGGCGCCGATCGGAAAGCAACTGAAGCTCTTCACGACCGATTCTACGCACTACTGACAGCTTGACTTTGACAATTGACACATTGACACTTTACAACCTGTAAGATGTCTATGATATTGCGTGGTGTTGCCATTGTAATCAAACAATTGCATCAGCCAGCCTTATTTCCGTTTCACCACGCAAAACATAAGTAAAGCTTTTAATGGCTTTCAACTTCACACCAATCAAGGCGTAGATGCCTTCGTATTACAACTTTATTGGATAGAAAAGCGTTAAAGCTTTCAACACTTCTTACAAGCAGCACATCAATCACATCGCAAAGCGTCCCAGCTTTCAGCATCACCATTGTTAAAACAAATCTAAGGTTAAACCACAGTAAAGCGTCCAAGCTTTCATCATCAACATTGTTCAAATAAATCTAAGGTTAAACCACAGCAAAGCGTCCAAGCTTTCATCATCAACATTGTTCAAATAAATCGAAGATTAAACCACAGTAAAGCGTCCAAGCTTTCATCATCAACATTGTTCAATTAAATCTAAGGTTAAACCACAGGAAAGCGTCCAAGCTTTCATCTTCAATATTGTTCAAATAAATCAAAGATTAAACCACAACAGAGCGTCCAAGCTTTCATCATCAACATTGTTCAAATAAATCTAAGGTTAAACCACAGCAAAGCGTCCAAGCTTTCAGCATTAACATTGTTCAAATAAATCAAAGATTAAACCACAGCAAAGCGTCCAAGCTTTTAGCATCAACATTGTTCAAATAAATCAAAGATTAAGCCACAGCAAAGCGTACAAGCTTTCAGCATCAACATTGTTCAAATAAATCAAAGATTAAACCACAGCAAAGCGTCCAAGCTTTCAGCATCAACATTGTTCAAATAAATCAAAGATTAAGCCACAGCAAAGCGTACAAGCTTTCAGCAACAACACTAGGCCAAATAACTGTAAAGCGTCCAAGCTTTCAGCAACAACACTAGGCCAAATAACTGCAAAGCGTCCAAGCTTTCAGCAACAACACTAGGCCAAATAACTGCAAAGCGTCCAAGCTTTCAGCAACAACACTAGGCCAAATAGCTGCAAAGCGTCCAAGCTTTCAGCAACAACACTAGGCCAAATAGCTGCAAAGCCTCTAAGCTTTCAGCATCAATAAGGGGTCAAATAAATTTGAGACCCAACTACTGCAAAGCGTCCCAGCTTTCAGCAGATCATTAGGACAAAGCGATGAGGCTTTCAATCCATATCCTTGTCACAAAGCGTAATAACTTTCAGACAACATAAAACCTTTTAACAATCAATAACGATCATAAATTGTGTATTAAATAAAATACCATCACGATCTAGACCAACAAAACTAAAGAAAAATTCGTCAGCTCCTCAATTGTTCACGGCTTAATACAACAATTCAGTTCAGACAACATAAAACCTTTTAACAATCAATAAAGATCATAAATTGTCTATTAACTAAAACACCATCACGATCTAGATTCTAGATCAAAAAAAACTAAACAAAAATTCGTCATCTCCTCAATTGTTCACGGCTTAAATACAACTTAATTTCTCGGAGCAGTGAGGTCTCTCCGTAAAGCCCGTGAAGTGACCAGGAAACTTCTGTGCTTCTGGATGGAGCTAGACTGGCTAAATTAGCCAGGACTTTACGCACAACGGATTATTAGTTATGAGTTAATTATGAGTCTAAGTGCGGAAACTGAGTCCACCAACCTTAAAGCTTAACCCCCAAAGTTATGAACCACATTACCAAATGCAATCTGTTTTACAATGACATAAAATTAATAATTTCTGATTACTATGGGGTCAAAACATTCTGACAATTCAAGCAGACTATCCAGATATTAACGCAATCGTTTGTGGCACACATATTGGGACCATCCCCCAGATAGTTGCACATAAATGTGACGATCATTCAATCATACTTTAGTGATCTTACATGGACCATTAAATTTTTCAGTTAACTTGTTAATTATACGTCAAAACGCGTTTCATATCTTTTGCCTGCTCGTCCATCCTACTTTTAGCTATTTGTCTCACTTCTATCAAATCCAGATTCTCACTAGTATGAAGATCTATAGCATAGAGTTCACTCTAGGCGGACTCTAGTAATAGCCAAATAATAATTGAAACGGACTCTCACCCGTACTTTTAGAAACAGTACAATTTAAAGCTAATTGATAACGATAACAGATTTTCAAGACCTGTTTTCATGATTTTCAGCGACTGTAAAACAATTAGTTAAAACGGACATTAGACGCTCTACTTGCCCGTTACCGTGACAGACGACACTGTCGATTTCATGTAATTCAATAGTTTTTCTTTACAATTTTTTTTTTTAATCTTGTCCGGTGAATAAGGTGCCCTGGTCTGATATAATACGCTTAGGTGTACCGAGCATATGGACAAAGCTTTAAAGGGCTTCGCAAGCACATCGCGAAGTTAAATCTTTGACAGAAGTTAGATGACAAAACCTTGTGAATGCGTCAATAATAACAATCACATATTCCTTTGTGATCCTACCACCAGTTAATTTACCGCTCGTGTCTATGTGTATGGTATGAAACGTTATGTTTTAGTTCACCATGAAACCTTTGAATTAATTGCCAACGAAAATGTTTGGGCACTATGACGCTACTCAAAGTTTTGCTATCAACATAACAATCAGCTAAATAGCCCCAACTTGTTAACAAAATTTCTATTCCGCGTACCCAATAGATATCCCAGACATCCCATCCTTCCACTTATCCCCCCTTTCCGGAAAACGCGCTTTGGCCGAAACTCACCGATGTCCAGATTGAGCACTCTAACAAACGATCCAGATCTGGACATCCATAGCTGCTCACCTCAGACATTGAGAGCGATTTTCGTTTAGTGTTCGTTAATTTAAATTTTTATTATCAAATCAAAACATGATTAGTTAATTTTATTAGGTACTTCCCGCATGCTACGCTCGCCAGTAAGTGTCTGGCACATCGGAAACTGTACTCTATTTTTCTCCTGTCAATGTACTAATGTGCCAAGCGTTGGCAAGCTTTTATAAATAAAATAAAATAAAAATAAATCAACATAATAAATTATTGTCAACATAACAAATTATTGTCTTTGTACAAGACGACCGAAGGTTAGCTTCAATAGTATCTTTTTCTATCAATTCTATAATTTAATTAACGTCAGAACTTTGTTCGGCTTGCAACCATTCATTACTCACACGCGAAGCATTTACTTCCTTGCAATTATAGGGGTTATGACACAAATAACCTACGTGTCGAATTCGAATTGAATCGAATTGTACGAATCCTTTCAGCCTTTCGGTACTCTATTTAGTAATAAACGCAGTCTTTTAAACATCGTCCTATCATCTTATTAATAACTGATGAAATCTAAAGGCCACGACTAAATTGGAGAAATATAACGCTCGCACACGACCATCAATTTGTTCCGATATCAATGGCAATGGGTAACTGTCACGCACGGTATTGGAGTTAAGTTCTCGATAATCAACGCAAAGACGGTCGGACCCGTCTTTCTTCTTAACAAGAAATGCAGGGCTAGAAAAAGGCGAAGAGCTCGCACAGACTTTTCGTTTCGCATTACGCTACGTTCAGAAGGAGCCAACCTTTACAGTTGACGTTGTACAATTTTGTTACGATATTTTTAGATTAATTTGTAACGTAATTTGTATTAACGATAGTATTAGAATTTCCACTAGTAAAATTTCCTTTATATTTTGTCACAATAGCCCTTAGTCTTTCAATATCGTTACGCTCAGTTAAGTCGGTGCAAATTTTACCTAACTCTATACTATGCTGTATGCTTAAAGCACGACACGCATCGACACTAGTATAGCGTAAAATCTTAGCGCCGTCGCTATTAAGGGTTAACATCAAACCGGGTGTTTTAAATATCTCTCTACCTAAGATTACGTCATACTGCAGCAAATGTGAATCAACAATGACAAACGTTATTTCGGTATGGAACCCTACAAACTTCTTTTTAATCAGGGAACATCCTGAACCACTGTCAATCAGTGCTTGTAAAGTATAATTGCCTTATGCAAATTTTGATTAGAGGATGTACAAACGTTGACCAATTTTGATTGTAAATTGCAATCTTTAAATTTTTATTCTCGTTAAATAAAATAAATAAATCAGTGGCGCAACAGCCTACAGGCCTTCAGGCCTCAGATCCCTGAACCCGCCCCATGATCAGTTTAACCGCCACATTATAAAACAAATAAAATTAGAATGTCCAAGTTTGTGGCAATTTGAACATCGCGTTCTTATTAACTATTGGCTGTTCACTAGATTTATCAACAGACGTGCGAGGATGGGTACCCTCATTTTGATTTTTATACGTAAAAATAAACAATGTCGTTTCAAATGTCCTACCTAATCAATAAAATGGCAACGACCTGTAATTAACTCGCATATTTTAGGGTGCTTAGAAGCATTATATTCACCACGGACCTCGCATGTGAATTTCACTTAAGGTTTAATGTTAGGCTACGTATTCAAATGTGACACAAAACTCGTCGGAGTATTTTTTAAGTAAATCTGTGCGTACCTTAACATTACAATTTCATTGGACTCACCCAAACCTGTCTCCAGCCGGTTGATCAGCACCATTTTGTTGGTGGAATATTCAATGTAGGTCACCGCATGGTCACTCGTATAGTCCACCATATCGCGAAACAAGTCGTGAAACGTCCTTATTCCAACAAACTGAAGAGCAAGTCGGTCCTTAAACTCTTCCCAGGTACGAACACAACACACCACACACACAACACCCACAACGGGTACGAACATGGAGCCCACGACAACAACAGAACAAACGACGGTAGATAAATCTCACTAGATTTTAGCGTCCTTTTATGACCCACACTCGAAGGCTTCTCTTTTAGAAGTTCTAGGTATTTTGGAAGCCTGCCATCATATTTTGAAATTATGTTGCCCATAATTCAGGCGTAAACGTGCTGGGTCCGTCGTCTTTTGACGTCGATGGACCCGCCGCTCTATTTCCTTGAGCTTCATAATCTGGTGTGAAATATTCACAATTTCCACTAGCAGGCATTGCGGTAGGCACGCAGAATGAATTTTGTATCGATCCCACTTCTGATGTCAGAAATTCAACGCGATTAATAATTACAAAGTTGGTATCACTACCGTCGGCCGACATTATTACTTAATTACTTAATATTTAAACACAGTCAGTGCGCACATCCGGCGCAGGCGCCGATCGGAAAGCAACTGAAGCTCTTCACGACCGATTCTACGCACTACTGACAGCTTGACTTTGACAATTGACACATTGACACTTTACAACCTGTAAGATTTCTATGATATTGCGTGGTGTTGCCATTGCGTGGTGTTGCCATTGTAATCAAACAATTACACCGTGTTCTATTATAACCTAATCTCTGACATATTAATATTTATCTAATATATAAAATTCTTCTGTCACGGGGTGCGTAATCGAACTCCTCCGAAACGGCTTGACCGATTTTGATGAAATTTTTTGTGCTTATCCGGTATCTATGAGAATCGGCCAACATCTATTTTTCATCCCCCTAAATGTTAGGGGTAGTCCACCCCTAAATTTTATTTTTGATTTTTTAGACAAAATTTTTAATTTCTATTTTTTTATGACACAACATACAAAAATACATACAACCCCTAACTTTCACCCCTCTACGATCAACCCCTATTTTTGATGATATGGCAAAACGACGTTTGCCCGGCCAGCTAGTGAAATATAAAAGTGTAATGAGCACAATGTTTTTGACATAAACCATTGCACTTCTTGCTTACCTTATTTAATATAATCAATTTTAGGCTATTTCATAGATTTTATCGCGGGTTTTGAGCGTGGCGACCTGGTGAATACGTCTTCCGATCAATAAATAAAACCAATACGTTACAGTTTTTAATGATAAGTAATAATATGGAAAATAATTTTGTTACATTGTCGTTGAGTGTAAAGAAGATTGAGAAACATTTTGATAGCAGCTGGAGGTATGGATAAGAGGATCAGGGATGTGATTTATTAAATGACGGAAACTGGTAATAGGAATGATATTGAGCCTCGGTTTGTAAGGTTGTTTTGAAACGTATGAATTATACCAGAACTTTCTTCTGTTTGCGATAATATTTTTGCGTAAATAGGCTTCGTTGTATACGACTAACATGTTTATTTTATATACTTATGTAATGTTCGGGTTTTGTTATTTATTAGTGTCATTGCTGTAACACACAATACTATTGTAGTTCACATACAAAATATTTACAGAATCACGATAGCGAAGCGAATTGGGCAATCGTTGTAAAAGCGTAAAACTATAGTGACAGTTTTGAAATAGAGTAAGCAAACTAGCAAGAGCAGTGGTGGCCTAGTTCAGCGTGCGATTCTCATGTCGTCGTAGGTTCGATCCCCAGCAGTACGCATTTAACATTCGCTCGAACGGTGAAGGAAAACATCGTGAGGATAAAGTCTTGTCGTAGATCCAAAAAATCAAAAGATGGCTGATCATCTACTTGCCTATTTGATTCACAAATGATCATGAAACAGATATTTAAATGTGAGGCCCAGACCTTTTTTTTTTAAAAGAAAACAGTTTTTTACCGGATTGAAGTTATTTATTATTATTAATTCAATAATAATTAAAAACAGGAACTGTTATTAATTACCTACCTGCCATATGTAAAGGGAGTTACAGATAGAATTAGCCGGATCCTAAAACGAGCTTCTATTAATACAATTTTCAAGCCGCACAAGAAGATTCAGCAATTCCTAAGACCAATAAAAAGTAACACCCCGTTGCAAGATGCAGGTATATTGATAGGGCAAACTAAACGCAATATGTCCAGCAGACTCAAAAAACACATTGCGGACATAACACATAGACGACACACAAAATCAGCAGTCTGTGAACACACACTAGATATGCCTAATCACTACATACGCGTTATGTCAATAAATTACAATATTTTTTTTTAAAGTAAACTCGTATCCAAATTTAGAAAATATAAAATATTTCTAATCATTTACAGATAATATCACTTCATTCTCTTGATCGGTCTACTTCTGAATTTATTTTTGGTATTTAGTTGCGTCTACATTATTGTACCTTTGTCCTGCGTTAGATTATCAGAGTAAACATAACTATTATGTAAGGCACAAGAAGGTAGTTTATGAATATAGTGTAATAATGCCAAGTAAAATAATTGATTTATGCACCACTACTCATAGACGTAATTAACCACACTAATTACCATACTAACAAATTAATTACAAATATGACTTTTAGTTTAATTTATATTTATTTACGCCTACAAAAAGGTTCACACATTTAAAAAAGATAAAAAAAGACAATAAAATTTATTCAATACATTTCAGTTAGTGTGTGTGTGATGGTGTAAAAGTGAGGGTAGTTACGTGAAAGTGTGTATGTAGGGTGAGTTCATGGTGCAAGTGATTTCGCGCTATGGACATTCTTCATTCATTTTAGCCATATTCCGCGATAGCTTAAACAAAGCTTAAATATTGGTCGTTGTGTGTCCGGGCTGTATCCGTTAAAAACTGAGCTTTGTATCGCGTCTTTATAAAGAACGTGGTAAACTGCATGCCAAGACAAGCGAAGTCGTCGTCTAAAGTAGTTAAAACTATTAAGCATAGTTGTAACGAAAGATAAAGTTAAGTTGCTGTGTCAAAGGTGTTGGCTCCGACTGATCTTTGAGATGAAGAAGATCGCGAACTCGATTTAAACTTAATAAACTTGATGAGTTGTCTCTTACACTCAAGTGTAATGTTAAAAGTATGATATGTTTACACCATTAAATACAAATACAAGAAGAATATTAGTGTTTTTATTGAATTAATTTTATACATAGTTTTAATACAAATAGGAATTTCCTTTATTTTTATATAATAAAAACTGCCGAAAATAACGCTCAGTTATGGAATTCCAGACGTCGAGGTGATACGGGTGGAGTTTTGTATCCTGCCTCGATGTCTGATGATGAAACTCAGCTGAAGATAGTGATCTGAATAACTCCACTGCACACTCTTCGTGTCAAATTTCGTGTTTTGCTTTCAAAATACCACCTACTGTCAAACCTCACAGTGTGAAAATCTAAACCAATTTCAATAAGGCTGTGTGTCCAAAACAATAAACAACAGGGTCCTTTTTATGTGTAAAATAAAATTATTAATGTGATGCGTACATCATCAGGTGAATAAATTTATACAGTAAAAAAACATGTTTAGTCAAAGCAAAAGAAAGTTATTGTATTTTTAAAGTTTTTTTTGCAGTTTGTTACGTTACGGTGTGGTGTAAGATATGACCTGACTGTCTGATATTATTAGAGAGCTAAAAGACAAAATGTTGCCCCCTGCCGGGGATTAGGGACGCACTTAGGGGCTTAGTACACCCTTTGTGCCCCTAATCCGATTACAAGACCTGAAAGAATTTGTTTCGTAATTTTTATGGAAATCTCTTTTATGACGAAATTTGTATAACTCTTGCGGTGTTATTATGTTAATATTAAAATATTCCGCCATTTTTTGTTCCTTTCACGTTTTTAGTGATATAAAAGCATTTTTGTCTCCGCGGTTCTCAAATAAATACTAAAGTATAAATTAACCAACTCGATTAATATTAGCATTTGCACTTTGTACTCTAAGTTTATTACAAAAAAATCCAAACTTATAGAACCTAATTCAATTAACAGTTAAATTAGCATACCACATCCAGTTTTGACATGCATCAAATTTTATTGTTAACCCTACTTTAAAAACCCGTAAAATATTTGAATTTACATTTGCATTTCATATTTGCTCTTTTAGAGGTAGCTACACAATTAACTGTCTACCTTTAACCTGATAAATAAAGAGTCAATAAATACTCAACATTTTCCCGTCTATTAAACTTTTCACCCGGGCTCATACGGATGCAACGAGCCGCAAAGCTATCAGATCGTAGACGTGCTACGGCGTAGCGCTACGAAAGATATATTTTCTCAAAAGAATTTTGTTTCTCTACGGGATCGCAATCTAGGTACAAAGTAAGTCATGTTCCGGAATTCACTTCGCGGTCTCGAATTTCGTGTATCGAAGGAAATTTCTCAATGTTATGTAGATTCTCGTATGCATTTTTATTGCCTTTTAAATCCCAGCGGGTGCCGCACTCTACAATACAAATACCTTACATTTATCAAAGTGACTATGTTCTGTAATTTCAATAAAATTTACTTTTAGTATTGGTAAGTGTCCAAGGAAGGCGGTATCTCTTAACATCAGACGAGCCTTCTGCCCGTTTGCCTCCTGTTACTTAAAAAAAAGAAATCATTCAACTGTTCTGTGATTTAAATATACGAGTATCTTTTTGGATAACAACTAGTATTTAGAAGCGTTTTATTGATATAGATAAAAATGATGATAAGTTTCAGTTGATATCTTTAGTACAGTTTTATCCAGGCACAGACAAATACAATCAAACGATACAATATTACGTAACAGATCTTGTTATTCTCACATTATATTTGTTCTCTTTTTCAAAAATCTATTCAATGTTTTTAATTAAATTATAAAATTTTGAAACCTTTACTTTTTATTATACAGAAGTTAAACACTATGTATATATTGACGTTTTACCTACAGACAATGTTTGCAATGCCTGAAACCGTTCAAATAAATATAAATTTAAACGGGCTATCTGACACTCATTTTATAAGTTAATTACATAACAATTTTCATTTGTCAACCTACTGCGGTTGTCATCAAAAATTTATGAATCTGTATTTATTAAATTCGACATGCTTTCATGTTTATCTAGTTTTGGTTAATAAATACACATGCTTTTAATTTTACAGTATCGGTTTGTTGTGTAGTTAAATTCAATTCAGTTATATGAAGCGTACATATACTGAATTCAGTGTTTGGGATTTGATTACATAATATGTAAACAGTCTCTCCTACGTTTAGTATTGCTTGTTTCTATGTGATTCTGTGTATCCATTGAAATTATGTTAATAAATATAATAACTAAAATATTTAGATGAATAAATGTACACTTATGAACCTCAAAGGTTAGGTTATGGTATCCAACTTTCGTTAGATCAAAAAATTGACGTTGACATTGCATACGTTTGAGGTGTCTGCTTCATTGTTTTTCAATATGATACTAAATACCATTGAAAAACAATACTAAAACAAAATATTTATCAGAATTAAGAGAATTATGATGTAAATGTATTTTTGTTGTTGTAATAATACAACAATTTAAATATAAACCCTTTTTTCTTTATCGGTTAATCGTAACAGTCCGCGGCCACTGTAGAAATCTCGATGACCCTTACTAGGCTTCATAAAAAGCAATACTGCGCTACGCTGGAGCAATGTTCACTTTACAGTTTTTATATTGCCTTTTCAATACTTTGACCTTTTCACTCTTTTTATACATTCCTATTGCAAATTGATACTTCAATTAACGATATAAGAAAGCTAAAAATATTAATAAAAGTATATCTGATATGTAAGGAATTGCATAAGTACATTTAATAATCTGTTTGTATTACCAGTATCGAAGTATAGCATCAAAATGCTTGACAATAGTTGATGTAGTACAAAATAATGTCAACGGGATCGAAATTTAAAAAAAAATGTGTTAATTAATTATAAACATTCATTTTAATAAATTTGGGAACCCTTTTAAGGGGGGGTCGCACACTGAAGCCACTACGCCAACACTGCTCTCCTTTTCTTTCATAACAAACTTAATATTAATTCCATAAAAATATATTTTTATTCATTCATTTTCATTCATATAGTTCATAAGCCACTCCTTTATCGTTGTAAGCAGCCTATTTAATTTATTATATATTGAGTCTGCCTGTATATTACGCCTGCCGCAGTCAGTCTTTACTGGCTGACCGACAACATCCCTATTTATTTTTAAATACAGCCTACGATCATACAATTACATAACATATTTAATAATTATCTTAGTCATATATTCAGACATTCATTCAATTACTTTTCTTAAACAACAATTCATATTAAAAAAATGAAATAGCGTATATCAGTGGAGCG
Organism: Pieris melete; assembly: GCA_963693345.1. Taxonomy (NCBI): domain Eukaryota; kingdom Metazoa; phylum Arthropoda; class Insecta; order Lepidoptera; family Pieridae; genus Pieris; species Pieris melete. Next base: position 728,025 of record CAVNZK010000138.1, on the reverse strand, counting down.
AGAAGTCAGTGGGTTGACAGCTGTCCTGAACACTGAGCCTGCTTCGTGATGTGTACGCTTGATTTATATCAGCCGGATCGAATATCGAGGGATTTGTCACTTTCGTAAGCTATTTAATATACGGATACTTGACATTGCTGAAATTCACTGTATTTATTGTAATGCCGTTAATACAAAGAGAAAAGCTGTCTTGCTTAAGGGAAACATTTCTCAGTATTGTAAATGAAAACACTTTCAAGATTTCGTGAATAGTAATTTAGTATATTTGTTACACAAAACCCAAAAAGATAATATGATAAAATTTACTATTTAAATAATTTGTTGGCCATATTATGACATAGAAAATATATGTTTATTGAGAAGGGGGCAACGGGTAGAAGACTCACCTGATGTTTATTGATATAGTTACTCTCAATGCCTGAAGGCTCGCAAGGTGTTGCCGACCTTAGAGGAGTTGTTCGGATTAATACCTACAACTGAGTTTCATCATCGGACGTCGAGGCAGAATACGAAATTCCACCCGCATCACCTAGACGTCCGTCGTTCCACAACTGAGGCAGTTTTAGCCGCACCACCACTACGAGGAACCAGCTGCCCTACTGAAGTGCTTCCAAACCAACTCGACTTAGGGTCCTTCAAGAAAAGAGCGTATAATTGTTAAAACTCCAAGAACGCACTCGCTAGCCCTTTGGCGTTGAGAGTGTCTATGGGCGGCGGTATCACTTAATATCAGGTAAGCCTCCTGGCCATTTGCCCCCTTATTATGGTCGTCATTTAATCATTCCCAAGGTTTAAAATCAGAAATTCAGAATTTTCGAATTTCCGTCGGCAACAACCAACCTGGGAGTTCGTGCAGCGCTCATTCGAATTCTTCGCGAATATAACGGAGTAAACAGCACTTATCCGGAGCTGGATATATTTATTTATATAAAGCACTGTTGCCCATCTCGTACCTAATCCCCCTCCCCTGTTCTCCCTTCCCCTGCCCCCCCCCCTATTTCCCCTGTTTTGCTGGTAATTTTTTTGCTTACAATAAGCAATTTTTTGTAACATTTATGTTTGCCATATTTATCTTATATTTTAGAAATGATAACTTGTAACAGATACTGTAGATTTGCATTATGTATGATGTGGTGATAAATAAATAAAGCGACAATAAAACTCTCCATTAAAACTAAGCACTGTTCCTTTTAAAATCTATCAAATTCCCTTTAAAATTGTTGTAAATGTTACAGAAAATAGCAACGGAAGGTTAAACTATATATGATATAACTTAAATATACAATGAGTCCCAATTTGTTATCCCTTCGACCATTGTCACGCGTTGATAGCATAGTGCGTGCTCGTAATACATAATATATACGTGACGAAACAAAGCCTTACCGATTGTTTCCTCTGCCTCTGAGTGCTCATTACGTACTAGTGGAAATACACATATGAAAGTATTGACTTTATTTAAGTATACTATTTATAACATACCTTCTTATTGTAGATAAAGGATGGTGAACAGTTCCTCCTACATAAAGGGATACTTGACTAGTCTAACCACTGGCCAGCTTGAAGGCTCAAGTGGCTAAATTCGCGTTATAGTGTATGCCGTAATCGCAGTGATTTGTAACGATTATAGGTGTCGCTATATTGTGCAGTTATTAGTACGTGTAGTGTACAGTTATTTAAAAAAAACGTGTGGCACTCGGGGACTGCCGCGGTAAAGCTATTGCATAGCATTTTTTATCAACTGCAGTTATAATTATTTATTTATGCAGTATTTGTTTTTCTTTGATTTTACTTTAATCTACCACTCTACCAGACTCAGACTAAAACTCATATATAGTCTGTCTCACTGTAACGCCCACCGGCTGCATCGGCCGCGCTCACGCTACATTACCGATCTCGTCAGAGAGATGGGAATGCGCAGTATGCGTTCTGTCCCACTCTAACGCGTATTTTCCGCACCTACATTACGTCATGGTGTGTCGGTTTTTTTTCGTTACGGAATTTCTTGATTTGCCGCCGCGCTCAAAGCCCGCGATAAAATCTATGCAATAGCTTAAAAAACAACAATTATGTCGTGTTTTTATATAACGGCATAATCACAATTAGATAGAGGCAAAGGAATGCCTTAGTTGTAACAGTAATCAGACTGATATAGTCTCAATGAAAAAACATTGGCAAGTTGTTAGACAGCTAAATATTCATTAATTTTAATTATGCATTTATAGTAAAAAAATAAAAAAAAATTGGGTAAGAATGCGACTCTCATCTCGACTTAGGTCGTAGGTTCGATCCCCGGCTGTGTACCAATTGACTGTCTGTATATGTGTGCATAACATTCGCTCGACCGGTAAAGGAAAAAATTGGCTTGCCTTAGATCCAAAAAGTCTACGGCGTGAGTCAGCCACAGGAGGTGTAGGATACAGAAATTTTAGGCCCAGACCTAAAAAAGTTTTAGCATCACTGTTGTGTGTTGTTGTGAACATTGTTTGTGTAACATAGTTTTAAGGTACGCAGATGTATAATTTGCAGAGTGGTACGATAAAGGAATATTAGTTTTAGAGTTAATTAGAAATAAATTTCACCGGTATCAAAACTCATTAAAATATCATTAATATGCTATTAGAAACAGACTTTTGTATGACCTTGTTTCTATATATAACCTGAATCAATTATTCACGAACGTGTCTAAAAACCTTATTTGAGTTTTGTTTTGTAAAGTACGTTCAAACACTTTAATTGGCAAACATCATATTTAGATTTGAGGTATTATTATGGGGCACATTATGTGTAAAAGATAAAACTTCAATTTTACATATGAGAGATGCATGTATGTGCATATATGGGCCTGTGTGCGTAAAAATAAATATATAATTAGTATCATGTTTTCTGCTCAAAATGTAAATTGAATAAATTAAACTCAAACGTTGGTAACATTATATGTTTTAATCCCTGAGGTCTTGTTAATACAAATTATTGAAACAGACCCGAATTATTTATTTTGGGGCTTGAATATTGGTCACCTACTTTTTCAAAGACTTCATTATTTAATTAAATAATTGTTTTATAGAAAACCAAATAATTAAATTTTTTTTTACTTATACAGTAAACAATACAGCAACTGCTAAGAACAAACAATGATGGCTCCTCTCCAACTCTGCTTTGAAAATTAAAAGAACCAGTCAACATATATTTACTAACATTGGTTTTTATATAAATTTAAGTACCGTAAAATATTTAAATCCTATAACTGCATTAAGGGGCCTCAAAAATAAGTCTTCAAGTACGTCCGGTCATAACTCAACACCAAAGTATAGTAATAATTATTGCCGGTAATTACGTATTAATTTACCTCAATAATTAATTGAATTTACTAGCATTTAACTCCAGCTCCTGGATTTAATTAACCTGATAAGTAAATAGTTAGTCAGGATTGATCTGATCAGGAAATATCCTAAACATTCAATTTTCAGAACACTAAATAATTGCACTTTATAACTAAAACACTGTCTCGTTTCTTTCTGTGAAATGGTAGTTACGCTTTAATAAAAAGAGACAAATGATGAATGAAGTAGCCTGTCTAACAAGTATATCTTATTTGTTAAAATATGTTTAAAATGGGAATACGTTTGAAAACAAACAATGTTTCATTATTATAACTTAGGAAACAAGTGAAAAGTTTACAAAAAATTTGTTCCACTTCTACCGAACAGTAAAAACAAGTACGGCTCACCGCACACACGTAACTTTCTGCATAAATTTGCATCCAGGATGAACAAATACATAGCTAAGCACATGTTTCGAATTTGACAACAAATGCCGCATTTGCTTAATTTTTGTTCTCAATACAGAAACTCCTTGTGAAATGCATATCGTATGTATGCATTCCCAACTTTTAGGTATAAAGTTAAAGTACAGACTAGCATTTTTAACGGTTCTATGCTAACAAAGATTTCATATTTCACCACCTCACGCAGGTACATAGTTCCCAAACTAATGAGAAATAATGCCGACAGAATACTTCATATGTTTCAAAAATAATTTTTTTACGTCTACACAAACATTACTCTAGGCGTAATGACCACTTAGCTATTCTATCGATAATGGTAGCAATATCATTTTTTTATGTAACATGAGGAAAACGGGCGGGAGGCTCATCTAATGTTAAATGATGGCCCATAGGCATTCACATTGCCAGAAGGTTCGCAAGTGCGTTGCCGGTCTTTTAAGAATTAGTACGCTCTTTTCTTGAACGACCCTAAGTCGAATGGGTTCGGAAATACTTCAGTGGGGAGCTGGTTCCACATAGTGGTGGTGCACGATAAAAACTGCCTTAAGAAACGCTCAGTTGTAGAACGGACGTATGTCGAGGTGATACCGATTCTTCTACCGTTCTTTACGTACTACGCAAGAAAACAGGGAAGTGTATTTTTAAAATACAAAGAAATAAGTATTTTTTTTACACAATTTTTAAATAAATAAAATGTTGTAATGGCAAAATATCACCCTGTGAACTGCAGCTTTAATATCTCACTAATTAATCTCTCTCAGAATTTGGCTCACTCACCGACCTTAGTTTTTACTGCCCAGTTAAATATATGAAATGAGAAATAAATCCTTGTTATTCATAACGGCTTACATTTTTCTCCTAAACCTTTGCACCGATTAGGTGAGTCATTTATTTTGGGTTCTAGTTAAATTTTGACCGCTTAATTAACGGATTTTTGGTGTTTTTAGTTTTAAAGTTCGTGTATGTTCTTAGGATTTATTAGCTGAAATATCTTGTATTTTGAAATTTTGAACGGTGTTTTAGGAGATAATTTAATTTGGAGTAGTAAAGTAAATTATGTAAAACTAATAATTAATATAATACATAATAAATGTATTATTATGTAGTCCATATCTGGCTATATTTTCTGTGTTTGTTATTATATATAATTTATGTTAGCTGTATTACGAAATAAATAAATAAATAGACTTCGTGCTCTTGGACAACTATGATTCTATATTTTTACTCGATAATATTATTGTGTACTAGTTTTTGTTGAATTTCCTTAAACATTAAATAAATTATGGGCACAACTATCAGCCTATATTTATTAATTACTAGTTACTATTTAGTCCGAAATAAAAGTGAAACCTTAACACAATACCATTTTAATTACACACAAATTATAATATATTCGGGCGGACTTCGATTGCGTAACACTGCTTATGTGTATACAATACAGTATATATAGTTATAAATTTATGCTGTCTTATGTATTATGAAATATCCCATATACTACATAAGTGAAACAATTTAAGAGAAAATAATTATATAGTTAGCAAACCGATATAAATGTCGACGTAAATCCAAGGCTTGTACAAGATTTAGTATTGGAGTGTAGCCGGGGAGCGATTTGCGACCGTTATTCCTCTGTCTACACTAGACTTTACAATGATATACTGTGCACATTCCACTGTAATTTATGTACAACCACCAGACATTGTACAACTCATATGCAAATCGTTTGTTAAACTTATGATTTAAACCAAAATGTTAGACTAAGGTAAGACTGTTTTGTCTAAAATAAAATAAAATGACCACCAGTTTTCAATCCACAATTTTATTTCATCAGTGAGATGTGGCCTATTGGAGGGCACGCCTATCTAAGAGATGCCCCTTTAACCTCCGCTAAAATGAACCCATATTAAACTGTCTGGGTATAGTGTAAAGGGGCAAGAAGTTCCACTCCTTTGCTGGTTTTATATAAACGCACTGCGTCTGTGTGCACTGTTATAAAACGCAATGCGTCAACAACCAATACTCGTAATTCCAGTGGCATTGGTATCCTCGTACATTTTCATAGTCAATGCACAGGAAACGTTTCAAAACTAAATCTGAAGTCAAACACAAAGCTGATTGCAATTGCGCCCTTACTTACCGTACTTATTTCGAAGGACAGTTTTAATGGTACATTAATTACCATTTAGATATTACTGTTCCTTGAATTTACAAAATAAATATTTAATCTGTAATTAAGAATATTTATATACTAAATTTAGGTTATTACATAAAACCATTTTATTACACGATGTCCTATGAAGAGCAAATACTATCTGAGCGATTTACACAGAAAAAACTTACCCAAATCACAGAGGCTTTAACAAAACAAAGCCTGTACAAAGGAACAGCGGTACCAAAATATAAATATTTATGGCGAAACTTATTTAATCTTTGGCGAAGACCTTTGTCCCTCGACTTTATTTGAAAGTACAGATCTTATACTTTACATATGAAATCAGAGTTTTGGCGTTAAATTGCTTTTTTATTTGTTGCATGAATTAAACAGAAAGTAAATAAATACCTCGATTTTAACAATATTCTTACTTATAAGAAATAATTTGTTAATATTACTTAACACCGAGAACGTTACACGTGTTTTTGGATAAGCTAATTATTTCTCCATTAACTTAGTTAAAATAAACTGAAATTCGTAATACTGTTATAACTTTAGACGCTAATGTAATCATAGTTATGTTTAATAGCATTTTTGTAATCCAATTTTAATTATGTAAGTATTTTTCTAAAGGTTTTTAATATCTAATTGTATATACGAACCTCACAAAACTCTACCAGCTACCATAGTGTAGTATTTTGTTTTTTAATTGTTTGTTAAATACAAACAATCGTATATCAAAATCAATAATGTAGCATAGTTTTGGTCTTAAATCAGTAGTCTGATGTCATCCTATAACAAAATGATGTTGCTACCGTATATGGACATGGAAAATGATAGGCCACAAAATTATCACAAATTTTTCGGTTTGTATATGAGTGTGTGAGGTGTTTTTTTGTGCTATATTCTACCCTCGTTTTTGTGTACTGGCTGTGGTATTTTCTTTCTATTTATGAAATTAGAACTTGCTTGCATAGAACCAACCTGTAAGTTGAAGAACAGCTAATAAATTAAATGTATGATCAATAACACAGAACCGATCACACTTAGATAACTCTAAGAAAAGAGCGTACCATTACCTCAAAGATCAGCAGGCCATCGACACTGCAGGTACCATTTTATACCATAAAAGTGAGGCCAAAAGTTTGTATAGTCTTAAAAACAGATATAAAGGGAGACCGGGTGTGTAGGTATTGCGAAATAAGGAAATTGATCACGCTTATGTGAAATTTAAGCTCATTTTATGCCAATTTCCGCTTTGAAAACGTGACTCCTTAGGCAATTCCTATTCGTAAATTATTTAATAATTAAGGCATTGTAAGAAAAAGGAGAATAATTGGTTGAAGCTTCGTTTCCGGAAGAAGCTAAAAATATTGAGTGATTAATGTTTTATATATAAATACTAGCTGGCCCGGCAAACGTTGTTTTGCCATATATATTATTTCTAGGAAACAATTTTTTCGTTTTTTTAAATAAAAAAACGCTAACTGAAGCAACTACACTACACAGTTTTATAGTAAGGCTTAGTTAGACTGATTCTAATAATCTTAAAGTTCATGGAACAAAATGTTGATCAATTTTCAGTTCAAATTATTTACATAATTTTTGTTTTCTACGAAAATACAGTACAATATTTAACTTACTATTTAGTATCCGACACTAATTTTTAATGGTGACATGAAAATTGGACGAGCAGGAACACAAGTTGGCTCCGGCCCAGCTTCGAACAGCAGTTAATTTTACAATTCAACGCTGCGCTTGACTACGTGCAGTCCACAACAGAACAGCTCCGGCTATTGTAGACTGAAGTGACATTTTGAGAAATATTTTGGGTTGTTTCGAAATAAATTACAATTTTAATATTTAAACGTGGTTTTGAAACCACTACGCGAAAAGAACGTTAAGTTCAACAAGTTGGTAACAAACGAATCATAAAAACAATAATCATTATTATTATAATTATTATTATTATTATCATCGTCATTTGACAGCTCATTGGTCTAGTGGTTAGTATCCCTGACTGCGAATCCATGGGTCCTGGGTTCGATCCCTGGCTGAGACAAACGTCGATGTGATGAGCATTTGGTGTGGTGCTTAGGTCTTAAATATTATGTATTTATATGTCTATCTATCTATAATATGTAAGTATATCCATTGCCTAGTACCCATAACACAAGCTACACCAGCTTAGCATGGGACTAGGTCAATTGGTGTGAATTGTCAGTATACTTCTAGGGATGTATGTTATTATAGCTGCTTAATACCGTAATTGTTTGTAGAATTAATTTTTCAGTCAAAATCTTGCAATTTCATGTGCAACACCTCAAACAAACTCTATTTGCGAAAAAATATATATTCAATATAAATTTCTATTACAAATTTATACATTACCTCTATCATATCTTATACATAATGCCAAAACAACAGCTACACAGCCGTCTCAAAATGCATCACGAAATACGATTCGAGGAAACAAACCATGCGAACATGAATGGAAAATTCAAATCGCACTCTCTTTTTCATACGAGTTGTTTTGAATAGCATTTATGCCGTAACCTGAAGAGCAAATTAGCAAGTACTCGGGGTCAGTGGATGTTGGGTTTTAACAAAACACTACTTTGCATTTTCACCGAAATTCTATTTTTGAATTTGAATTATATGTGTCTATCATTCAGTTTAAAGTGAATTTGTTCAAAAGACATGTACGTGTGATATTTTTTAATTCATTGAAAAGTGTATATTTTATAAAAATAATAATGGCCACGGCCAGCATTGTTGGCCTAGTAAACTAAAGTGTATGGTAGCCTAAAAATTCAAAATTCATCTCATCAGAGATCGTAGGTTCGATCCCTGGCTGTGCACCAATTGACATTTTTCTATGCGCATTTAACATTTGCTCAAACGGTGAAGAAAAACATAAGTAACCGGCTTGCCTTAGACCCAAAAAGTTGACGGCGTGTGTCAGGCACAGGCTGATCACCTACTTGCCAATTAGATTGACAAATAATCATGAAACAGATACAGAAACCTGAGGCCCAGATTTATTTCATTTAAACTATTAGATATATGTCATTTAAGATTATTATTTTTATGCCATTCGGATTGGAACATATAAACTACTAGTAGACTCGGCCAAGCGTTGCTGTGGCTAAGGTTTTTGTTACAGATGTTAAATAGTATCTTATGTGAACGTTGGTACTTTCAACACAGCGCGGCGCCATCTGTTAGAATTGTGATTTGTGACTGTCAAATAATAACAGACAAATAATTAGCAATAAATTAAAATTGCGACTATAATTTGAGATTTAAACTATCCTATCTGTCAAGTTGGATCAAACTGCACATGGTATGCAAATTTGATTGATATCGGTTCGGTAGTTTAGGAGTCCATTGAGGACAAACATTGTGACACGAAATTTATATATATTAAGATTAATATATATACTATTATCTTAAAATAAACTTTAATAAGAATGTAATCATAGAGAATAACAAAAATATACTACTCATATAATTGACATTTGAGGGCCTAACACACGCTTTACCAAGGATTAGCACCTAATATCCCCAAGCCGTTAGTAAGGTGTACGTGATCCGTGACAATTTGGCAGTTCACAGAACATCACGGTGACAGCTCGGTACATCTACAGATTATATTGCCCAAGGTCAGCTTAGATTGGCTAAGATAGCTTGTTTGTTAATAGAATAATAAATAAAATAATTTTAATATAATTTAATAAATAAAATATTTTGAGTGCATATGCATTACAATGTGTATGATTTGGAATAAGAAAGAAATACCTGTGTCAGGGTTCCCAGCTCTTAAATAACAAATTTATTATAATTTCCTTAAAATATATTTATATATAATTTAATTACATATTTTATTTTATTTACTTTTGTTTTTGATTTTTCAACTGTTATCAACACGCCTGAGTGCATGAGTGAGTGTGAGGTTGCAAATGTGTAAGTGAGTAAGTCAGTGAGGAATGAATTAAGTGTGTAACTACATACTAGGTCTCAAAAGCATCTCTAACACTTAAAAATCAATCAATGAGATTAAATAAAGCGGTGTATAAAACTGTTTTTAACTTAATTAATACTCTTGTGTAAATTGTAAATAAATTTTGAATAAAATACTTCAGCTTACATAAATTTTACTTTGAGGAGTAACAGCTAGAAATTTTCACAGAAATTAAGCCCCGAGAAAACGTGGATACCGAATTCATTTAATCTAAAGTTTGATGCAAAAATCCATTACAAATTCGTATAGAGATAAATAACTTTAAAAATTTCATCGTACGCTCTCAAATACATTTCAGCGTGGATCGATGAAATATGCATAGCCGCTTCGTAAACCAACCTTCGAGAATTGCAGTTGGCAAGTGGATTACTGATACTAGTCTAAGAGCTGCCGAAGGTTTTATTTTCATCGTCCGTTTCAAAAGTTTTCTTATTTATCTGTCACTGTCATACACATGGCCGATCATTTGTGATATAGTAAAATGGCGCTGGTTTTTCCAACGGCAGTGAAATTACGTCATTTATGTTGACAAACTACTTAAATCCATTGTGAACACTGTTTTCACTTTTAACTAAACTGAATAAATGAAACTTTTTAACGAAAGTAACATACATGAATTTTTAAATGAGTCCCAAAATGTAGTACATTTGAAACAATAATAGCTGTCAAGAAGTACTTTCTAGTCGGAAAGACTAGAAAGATCACTAACAAGCTCTGGTGCCCGTAACTGAATGCGATAGATTTCATCTAATTAAACAAGATTTTTACGGACTTCTTACACAATAATTATTCTATTATTTACATAAAACCATAATGTAACATATACCTTCTGAATGTCATTATTTATCGGTGTATATATAGAATAAGACTACCCTACAAGAATCTGTTGGGTAGTCTTATTAAAAGAAATTCTTTAAAAAACGTGATATTTAATATTATACATTTAAACTTCTTCTTCTTCGGGTATTTTAGCTGAAATGCTATTTAAAAATACCTGTCTCTTTGCATTTCGAAATAATTTACTATTAATGAGGTTGGAATTAAAATTCTCGTTTAAAGTAATTAAAAATATTATTTATTATTATCACTAAAACTAATAATAAAATAATATACATTGAAATAAATAACTAAACTTAACATAAACTAAAATATATCATTAAAAGGAGTCCCTTTAGGCAAGGTTCCGAAGATACTGGCAGCGTTCCCCCTTTGAATTGCTAGACTAATTCTTTGTCCGAGGTAGCTGCCAGATCTTCGGTCTCCTGTGATGTCGACTAACCTTTTTGAAATTTCTTTAAAAAGCCTTAAAGCGCTAGGACCCCACGGACCAAGGGTCTCGACACCGAATGGGACAAAATCATATTCTGAGCCCAGACCCCTGTATTTGCATGCTTTATTTTTTTCAGCCGCTTCACAAGCCGCACCAGCTCTGTAGTTGGTTCCATGTAGATGGGAAGGGGCCAGCGTGTCTGAACAGGTTGCATCCCATACCAGTACCCGACCCATCTTCCATGGAATCAAGCTCATACCGTCCGGTCTCTTGCCATCGTCCCTTGCAATACCACTCGGCTCAAGTAGACTTGGCACGTTGACGGTGGCAAGGGAACGGCGTATGATATCGTTAAGTGCGGCATGTCTCGAGAAGCGGCCTGCACTTTTTTGGCATGACAGGCCGTGATGTCCTAACTTGTCGACATCACTGCCACAGGGACATATATGAAAATAATGATATAATAATATATTTTAGTGATAATTATATGTTATATATAGTATGTTAATATTATAATAGGGAATTATGTTCAATTATTATTATTTCTAAAGATGTATATAATTTGATATATAAAGTGATGTACTACACTTTTATCGAAGTATTATTTATTTATCTTGAGTTATTACTTTTTATTACTCCAAATATTAATGCATCTGTTAGACTAACATCGATCCGCATTATAGCTTGCAGTAGAAAGTCTACAGCTAGCATTTTTAAGCCGTTTAAATCTGATAACATTAAATTGTATAGAATATTTTCGTTTATGGTTCAGAGGGTTCGGTGGCTAAGCAATTAAAAGGATAATTCCTTTCTCCTAACATAAATCTCTTGATAGATTTTCTTTCAAGTTGAAATGAGTATGTTATGTATTTAAATACTTTTAATAATTATTGAACGCAATATAATATTACCGCGTACTATTACTGTAGGAACTTATGAAAAATACCAAAAATGGGAGACCATGAATAAAAATGAAAATGAAAAGACCAATGTCTCATAAGTTCTTATTTATCTGTCAATGTCACACACATCTGTTTTTGCAGATATCACCAAAAGATAGCTTAGATAGGGGCAAGATATAATTTAATTTAGCTTATAGTTTTTAATTAGTCCAAAAACTCTTAAACGAGTTGTCGGTTTTATAACTAGATAATCAAAAGTTATCCTACTTGAAATAACAATTACCAAACAATATTAAGAAATACTGTTTATAATATATTAACTTATTAATTCGATGTAGTCTTACAATATGTGGCTATATTTGTGCGATGACATGAGGGTATCACGCTATCTAAGTATTTCTCGGAGCACATATATACAAAATCTCGTCCTCGGCCACTGGATGTTTGGGCTAGCCAGTTTTGGGGTTACATTGTAGGAATAGTTATTTTCCTACTACAGTACAAAATCAGTTAAGGTCTTAAAATAAACTCAGGAATTCTTATATTTAGTAACTTAATTATAATAATAAATTAAATCTCAAATCAATCAACAATATAATGTGTTGGGCGTTCTGAGGGCTTGCACAAACTATTTCACTTCTCTGTTTTTTCTTCTGTTTATTTATCGGACACTTAGAAAACTCCTCTCGTGCTAAAAAACATAGCTTTATTAATATTAGTATAATTGGGCATCTTTAAGTTAGGTGAACGCCTATCATTTTGATATAAAATATATGTGTGGAACACAGTCAATTCCTTGCTATTAACGAAATAACGAAGAAACATTTTATAGCGTAGATCGGTGGAGCAATGTTCCGGCACACCATTGGACCTAATGAAATTCCATCGGCCCTCAAGTGATGTAATGAAATGTTACTTCTACGATCTGGTCGTAACTCTTATATTACGATATTAAGGCTTTTCGTAAGTAGATATTTTATCTTATTATATTTGTCAGGGAATGCTCGGAGTCAATTAACCGTTTATTTTTATTGTTGCTTTGGTTAATAATTGATATTTTTCGTATTGCAAATTATCTTTCTTATCTTGTTCAAGATTTTTCTAATCAAATAAGTAAGTAAACAGGGGTCGTCAAGTCTAGAGATATAAGTGTCTCGTAATTGAATGCACGTCGTCAGATCCTTGACTTAAAATGTTATCAATAAAAGACGTATAAACATCTACATTATGTCTAATCCAAGGGCTTCAAACAATATTCGTTATCAAGGGTAATTACAATATTCTTCCACCTCACCTCCATCAGACACAGCACAAAAGCCAGTGCACCAGAGCAGACGGAAAACAATAAACGGCACAAATATAAGAGTCTTGCTCCAACTTTGATTTTCTTCCCGTTGGAGTAGATACTCTTCGGCTGTGAAGCACAAGTGTATAACCGCTAATTAAAGATTTAAGTTGGCGCCTGCTGGAACCGATGACCCCAGAGCTGTGCTTTCCTCGCTCAAAAAATAAGTATCGCACCATCACAATGACCAAACTTATTAAATTTACTTTAATTTTCTATTTATCAATTTTTAATTATTATTATGATTACTCTATACTATCACCGAGTTTTAATCTGTTTTTAATGTAATCTACTTTGTATTGTCTTGGCTGTAGTCCCCAAGTTCCATTAACTAAACTTCTTAAGCCAACATCACGTCATGTGCTAAGCAACAATTACTTCGCACAGCTGAATTACCAACAAACAGCTTACTAACAGAAACTAGGTTTGAAGTTTCATGTAAGCTTATTAGCTTGAAACTTGGTATCGCCTGAGTGTTGTGGTCAGAAATAAAAATTATATAATTTTTTTTAGATCAACGTCAATAAAAATATTTTACTGCGAAGCTGAACTCAAAACAAACTGGATTCGGTTCTCGGCAATTGTTTTGAGTTGGTTGGTTTAAATAAACGAAAAAAGTAAAACCTTAAATGTAAAAAGTACTAAATAACGAGCGTGGCGGCTACACATTTCAGCTTCCGCTAACTATTTCCTATTAAAATATGCTGCTATGGTACGAAACAACTGCCACCACGATTATTTTTACTAGTACTATAAAAGTGTCATCACTCCTGAAGGTTAGAAATAGATTTACTAAAATTTTGGAATTTGTGCCGTGAATGATATTTGTAATATAAAATATCTTTAGCACGGAACTTTTGTACTTTAAAATATTTATTTGTTAATAGTTTATAACAATAATATTGTCTACATTCTTGGAATTCAATTACGCGACAAACATAAAATGTATTCGCAGAGAAATAAAAATAATTGATACTGAGTAACATGCCCTACATCTTAAATGGTGAGGGGCAGGCCTCGTTGCCAGTTATACAGATGACAGATGGTCTAAAACAGTAACCGATTGGACTGGTCCAAAAGGAAAAAAGGACAACGGCAGACCAATAGAGCGATGAAAAGGGTAGCTGGAAAAATTGGATGACGTTGGCACTAAATAAAATACGGTGGAAAACGTTGGAGGAGGCCTTTTCCCGGACAGGGCCCTCTTAGAGTACCTAGTTAATTTTTTATTTATATATATTTTTGTTAAATTTATGTCAATAAGATATCAATGAATAAAGGCTTATTATTATTATTCACTACATAGTGCACTTTTCAACTACGCAATTTCCACCACAGATTTAGTTCATTATTATACAGTGGCGTAACTATACAATCTGGGGCCCGTGGCAAATTCTTTTGATGGGGCCCTATCAATAAAAATCGACACGTTGTACTCAGTTTAATTTTAATAAACTTCGAGATTTTCAGCGTACTCTAATACGTTGCATATGTCCCACTAATGGCTAGGCCTCCTCTCTTAGGCGAGAGGGAATGGTCTGTACCTAGTCCCCACACTAGCCCAATGCGTATTGGAGACTTCACATTCATCCATATAACATAATATCTCTTGGGCAGGGGCCCTCTTGGGTCGGGGGCCCGTGGCATTTTGCCAGCCTTGCCACCCTATTGTTACGCCACTGTTATCATAATATTCATACATGATTATTTTATCGGGAATCGAACTCCACGAACTGCATATTAAATAAACGAAGCGTATAGCTTGACTCATAACTGATAAGCGAATTTGAAATAATTTGTCCAAAAAGCCACAACATAATTCAAATTGGACCCATTGGTGTAGAATATTGTAATGTAACTTGTCGTGGAAAGTTCAATTCAAATTGAATTGCAGACCGAAAGTTCCGTATTGCCATTCAAAACTATTCGCACAAATCTAACGTACACTATTAAGTATTACATATTTAAATACATACTATATATTTACATATACTTTATTTATTTTTATTTTACGTTTTGTTGATAATCCACAGCTAAAGACAATTTACTAAAAAGCACACACTAACACACCCTGTGTTAGTGTGTGCGTTTCAAAGTGTGTTATATGTTTTGCTTGTCCAGTCACATTCCTGCTTTGTCAACTATTTGGTTTATGGTACAAAATATAAGGTTCTCTTTTGAAAAGAATAGAGAATTTAGAGAAATCTTTATTGTGCCCAATATTTATGTTTCATTAATAAAAATAGCTTTTGTCATTCAAACGTTATTTATATTTTGACTCGTGATTAGCATCTCCAACGTCCAAGTTTATAGAAATACCTTGCAAAACTAAATTTCACATCAAATAACAGTCGTGCAATTGTCTGTCAGTCAGGTAGGTGAGGTGTAACAGGGTATCACACCGAAACTAATTTGTTCACAGCAACTAACAATCAAATTGTCACTGGACTACGCTCTGCGATCCATGTTGTTATTGTATATAACAACAAATTGTAGAATGTACATTGCTGGTTTAACACCGCTGTTTTTTTATATGTGTGTCATAGCAAGGAAGATTGATCAACCAGCAAAGAAAACCCCGTTTAGGAGCGAGAACTTATGTGTAATGTATTTAAATATAAGTTTTATTGTATCAAATCTCGAGTAAGAGGAAGTCAATAGGTTTAACTATCAAAGTTGTTTGGGGATTAAAGCTGACTTCATAATTACTTCATTTGTTGAAATCTCAAAAAAAAGTAATTCTTTTTTCTCGGCTCTTTCTTCTCTTTCAAAGAGAAAATAATTGAAATAATCTGGTGAAATCTTGTTGTTAAAAAAAGAAAAAGAAATTTAATTAAAAAGTGGTATTTCATTACAAAGTATAATGAATATACACTTAATCGTTTATTAAAACTAACAATACCAATCAAATGTATAGTGTGTACAATTTTCTTAACCGAAGTCGATAATAATCAAAACAATGACAATTTAATAAAATGAAAATTTTAAGAATTTTAAAAAGTTTGGTCCCTGTGGCAGTGTACCTTTAATTCTGGCAGCATTTCCTAGCTGGATTGCGATACTTATTCGTTGAGCGAGGAAAGCACCAGCTCTGGGGTCACCGTTACTATCTACCAGGCGCCAACTTAAATCTTTAATTAGCGCCTGTGCACATGAACTCCACGGTCTCTATTTCAAAGGGAGTCTTCTCTGCCACCCCCAGCTTTTTTGATTGTCCGAGGGAGGTGAGATGGGGCTTATACATTTTGACAGGTATTGACATTAGTTCTTAGACTTAGATGAAGATAAAAGTAGCCCAACGTCTCATCTCTGTCATCCTTAAATAATCAAGTTCCAGCTCTGCTAGCAAATTATTATTTAAAAAAAATTCTTTATTAAAACCAGCAATGGATGGACGTTTCGAATTATGATCAATTTACACATTGATAGAATTGTAATCGAATGTAGAATGAAATCAGAGAGCCTCATAATTTTAGTTCTAGCTGACGAGCCAATAAAATAATACCGTTTAAATTATTACATTTTAAAGTTTGTTATATTATTGAATATTAATATTATTTAACTGTAATTTTATAGAACATAATTTATTAGATCAATGAATGAAATACTGAAATATTTGCTTCGCTTAATATCGCTTCGGCACTGCATGATCCTTCATGGCACTCTACATGGATATTGTAGAAATTGTATTGTGTGATTATAATTATTGGGCTAGCGTCATAAATTAATTATGAAATGAAAATGATATTGTGTATATCTCAGCTTGTTTTAACTTATATTTTTTAAGGGTTTTGATAAATTATCAGTTAAAAACAGAATAGATTGTAAAGGGAATATATGTAATAGGATTGTTCTGACATTTTAGTATCTACTGTTGAATTGATAACATACAGCTATTACTCAAAATATCCGTCATAGATAGAAGC
Organism: Pieris melete; assembly: GCA_963693345.1. NCBI lineage: Eukaryota > Metazoa > Arthropoda > Insecta > Lepidoptera > Pieridae > Pieris > Pieris melete. The sequence continues at coordinate 710,622 of CAVNZK010000138.1, read as the reverse complement.
TTTTTGGGAATGTGGGTCTAGAGAAATTCTCTATTTTCCTTATAGTCAGAAGGGTCGAGATAGCCAGCGCTAACAGAATTAATAATTCACTCGACGCACCACATCGTTCACGAAAACCCTGATAAGCCAACATTACCACACCTTATTAACTTCAGCAAAACGAATTTCTTTCGAAATATTTTCCAGGCTCATTTTATGGGCTAAGATTTTCTTGCATCGGCCAATTTAGTTATTTTGCTGACCAATATATTTTTTTGCTATTATCTATTATGCTATACAGTACATATAGTTCTCTAGAGGTTGTGAACTCTGATTTTTAACGTATTTATTTAATTGAAAAATGGTTTTACATTAATGTAATTTAATAAAAACGAAACACCATTTAAGAGGCAAACACAGCGGTTTTATATTTAATCACCATTGCTAACGAACAGAATTTGTACAAACTATAAATATGAGGCGCTACATTTTCTGAATCTGTTTTATGATCATTTTTTAATCTAATAGGCAAGTAGGTGAGCCTCTAGTGCCTGACACACGCCTTCGACTTTTTGGGTGTAAGACATGTCGGTTTCCTCACGATGTTTTCCTTCACCGTTTGAGCGAATGTTAAATGTGCACTTAGAAAGAAAGTCCATTGGTGCATAGCCGGGGATCGATTATTTCTTATTTTACTGCCACTGATTTTTTTTTATAGGATTTATATATTTACGTTTCTTAAACAAGCCTCTAATAAAAGGGTAATCGTTTTTTCTCCAGTTAGTAATGCAAGCAAAACTAGTACACATTTATTTAGTTTACTCCTAAATGTTAGGTCATACAGCATATGTTCTAGAACAACTTTAATACGAGAGTTAAGAACAAACTAGAAATCGTGACATGTAGCCAATTACCGAAGATAGGTTTAATTAAAAGTGCTAACCTCTGTTAGAACTTGGCAAGTTCCGTTCGCAACGTGAACTAGACGAATAGTTCTTGGTTTCGTGTATAGTATTGTGGGTATAATTTAATATAAAGGTTCGTACAATAGCTATAAATATCTGGGATTTACATAAATTTATAAAATGTAATTGGATAATATGTAGCACAATTCAATTATATTAATAAATATATTTATTTGTGAATTAGGATATTAATAAATAACGACAATGACACTAACGCCAATGCTTCAACATATACATAGGTATATGTCGGAGCAATAATAGCATAACAAAGCACATAAGCAATATTGAATACATATTCAAGTTGCACACACTGTCGTATTATCTAATGAAACTGCTTCCAAAAAAACAAACTAAACTAGTTTTTTTATTTGTAATAAAGTTTTAGTTTTATAAACTCAGCATGTTTCCGCTTGAAACTGGAATTTCTACAGCGCTCAAGTGCTACGCCACATATCAAACGGCTAACTTTCCAATAACACTTGAACGCATTAATCGCTCCGAGTGCTTCAAGCACTTCCTTTACAGGTAGGTAATTGAAATAATGAAACACTAGCTTCTAAGGAACAAAATTACGTTTTATAGAGAACTATTTTGTAATTTCCAAAGTTATACATCAATAAAAGGCGAACTGATTCATTAATATTTTTGAAGTGAAACTTCTTTATCGGGGTTGGAAAAAAATGTAGTGTAACATTTTTTCGTTACGCGTCACATTTTTCGGTTACGCGTCACATTTTTCGGTTACGCGTCACATTTGACCGTTACGACTTTGACTTTTTCTTGTCCCTACCACGGTTGATTCAAAGAGATTCTAAACCATTAATAACAAAAATGTATAATAACGATAACAATGATACTAAAAATTCTATTACAATTTATGAAATTCTGTAATAATATTTGTGGTAATAAAGTAAAATGAAATAATTGTATTATTTGTATTCAAGTCTGTGATATTAAAAGCCTTTTGTTAAACTTTATCTAATTTAACTTAATTTAACAAATTTTTGTAAAGGTGCATATAGATAATTTTTCGAAAAATAAGGTCATAAAGAAGTTTCACATCTAACGTGTGTACACTAGTACACGCACATTTTTTTTTATTGCAGGTAGGCGATTGACACCCGAAGATACACGAAAAGCTTCTACTGATATTTCTATATTGTTTCTGTAATTATAATAAACCTGCTATACAAAAATGCTTGAATAACATTGGCCAACCTGGCGTTATCTGTAGAATATAGAAACTAGTCGTTCTAAAGCCGTGTATTCTCGGATTATGTTTGTTCGAAGTTAAAGCAAAACTAGGTTACCAGAAGTTTAAACCTACCGTCATGTAAGCTTCATATGCGTTTTTTTCTATTAGGTGGAAAGAGTATAGAGAAATTCCTGATGAATTATGTTTTATTATTTTGATAAACTATTCGTCATACGTAACAAGCATGGTGCTGTAGTCTTTAGATTGCTTTTTATAATAAAGCTGTTGTTTTATTCAGCCTCTAATAACATGTTTTTTTTTTATCTCTCTTGTGGCATTTTGAAGATAACTAATAGAATACTTAATTGACTAATATATAATAAAAATATAATAAATTGAAAACATAAACATTTATTAACACGTGTAAATAAATTAATTTGTATGTAGTTTTATCAAATACCAATTGTATTATATTGTATTACTATTTTATTGTTTAGTGTCATTTTAATAAAATTTATAGTTTATTTTTAAAATATTTGTGTGTTGATTATGTTTGTTACGAAAGTAATATGTTTTATTTGTGAATCTTATTGGATTATAAAACAATAAGTGTTAAAAATATTAACTTTTGTTTAATTAAAGATTACATAATTTAAAATATTATTATTGCTCCTCAGCATAATGCTGAGCCAGGGCCAATTACAGCCACAGCACACACACATTACAAAAGGGTTTTTTTTTTGTGTTTTCGATATCTCTCATTTTTTTTCTTTGATAATTGTTATTTTGTGTGTGTGTTTTTGTTAGTAATAAATGTTACGTCTATGTCTATCGAAGAATAATTTTCATCTCAATAATTTAATCTCTGTATTTTGTATGGCAACTATTGAAAAGACTAACTCTGTGTATTTCGTATTAGGTCACCAATTTTTTACTGTCAATATTTGTCACGTTTCTGTATAACGACTGGAATTTAGTATGGTTCAGTTGGTAGAACAAATGTTGTTTTTAGGTTGGTACTACGTTTGCCATTGCTCAACAAACGCATCGTATGGTTCAATGTTGATTTTGCCAAACCTTCGCAAACATTTTGTTAAAATACTGATCAATATTTACAATAACTATTTTATTATTATTGGAATTAATATAGATACTGTTTCATAGCTATATTTAGACAAGTAAGCATAGTTTCTTGGTTAAAGAATATAGAATATTTGAGTTCTGTACGAACTCCGATAACTCAAAATACTTCCTTGTCGAAATGGATTCTTAAACTAATATTTATACCATCTCTACTTAATGTATAGTACGGTAAGAAAAAAAAGGAAAGTAGGAAAGAGCGAGCAGTTATTAAGTAAATAGTTTTAAAATATTATTATGCTATGTGCTAAAATTATTAAATTTGTAAATAAAAATGAAAGAACGGGTCTCGCAAACAATTGTGCCCCGTCTCGCCCATGACAAATTTTAAATCATATATTAACAATGTAGTAGCGGCGTATCTCAAGATACGCGCAACACTAATAAGTATGATTTATCTTTTTAGTAAAAAAAATATTGTAAATGGAAGAAGTCCCTGGACACTATGGCATGGGAGTAGATCGGAATATTTTACTTTGAAAGAAAAAAAAAACCTTTTTTTTTAAATAAATATACCTATTATTTTATCTACACAATGCAACAAGAAAAGGTGGGAGAGATCAAGCAACCTTTTAATAAAGAATCTTAATTTGATTCATTTTATTAATTCACTATTAAAAGTAGCTTAATTACTCTCGAGGTAACCCTTTACCCCGTGTTCAAACAGCGATGTTCAGACTCCATATGCATTAGGCATTAATTAGGTTTTCCCACGCTTTGAGCACGTCTCACTGCAACTTCATGCAGATGCGCTAAGTTATTAATTATCCCAGGATAATTGTTCGCTGCGGATTGAGCTATTATCCCGAACAAAAAGGCTTTTAAGCGTTTAGTAGGGCTAGGCTTTTGTGATGTGGTTAAAACGCCTTATATACTTTCATTTCATAAAGTATATAAGGCGACATATATTTTCATTTCACTCTTCTTCTTTTTTCTCAATTTGACAGAAGATGAATAAATTACAGAAAATCAATCTGTTCAGAAAATCAGTCAGTGTAAGCACACTATAATATAACGTGAGATTTTGTCCATGCAAATCTATTATTATTGCATGATAACACATGAACCTACGGTATTATTAATGCCGTGTTCTGCTGGAATTTTAGTGCAGGTACAATTTGGCTGAGTTGTTTAAGTCTTTTCAGGATGTCATTTATATAGTAAACTAACGGGTCATCCATTAAAATATTTTGCTAAGAAATATGTTACTCACGGAAAATACACATAATTTATGTATATGCAAATAAATAAAATACATATAATATATTAACCCCATAACAAGAATAATAATAATAGCCTTTATTGCTGTAAAATACTTATACTAATAAATATATATAAGATGTGAAATATAAACACTAATAACTAATCGGCAAGCCAGTTTATTTCTATTTTACAGCTTGTCCTTGGACATAGGTCTCCTCTGAGAGCTTCCACTCCTTTCGGTTTCTAGCTTTACGTAGTCATATAGGGCCAGCTTCTTTACTTACATCATCTTCCCATCTTTATATAGCTCTTCCTCGTTTTCTTTTGTCCACCTCGTTTCAATATTTTACTAGAAGTTTCAGTATTACTAAGCTTCGTCATGTAGCAATAGAAATAAGTCGGTATAATTCTACCAAATGAACTAAAGTATGTGTCTCTTTACATCGCAGCGTAAACACTATTTGAAAAATAAAATAAGTTAGGTAAAACGGTACAATTAGACTTTTTTTCGTCACCCATGGACACTCACATGGCCAGAAGGCTCGCAAGTGCGTTGCCGACCTTTCAATAATTGCTACGCTCTTCTCTTCCTAATTTACTTAGACTTATTTAGTTTTTATGATTTACGTCTATAATACTACTTTGTTGTGTTTTCAGATTCCTGCATCTGTTGAATTGATATTTTTACGCAACAAGCCCTTCTTTTCACCTAAAACACTCGAATTTTAGTGCGCACTGATTTAAATCGTTATAAATTATACCATACTGCAGATAGAACAGGAGTAACAGTACCTGAAACTGCAAAACTTTCCAAATCCACTTAGAACCAACAAACTAAATAGTAATTGTCCGATTAATAATACGAACTAATTTGTTAGAGGTAATTAGTTTGACCTGATCTTATAAATGGTATCATATGTTTTTACAGAAAAAAACATTGTTACGTGTGACGGTAACTAAAATCCCACTTGGGGTTTACCTTCTAGTTAATAAATTAACATTTACGCATTTTGTGCTTAGTAATGTTTGCCTAGTGGTCTGCCCTTTGATTGTCATCGGACGTACGTTTGAATCTAGGCTATGCACCACAATTTTATAAGTTAGCATTTGACACGTTCAAGTATGACGTAAGCACTAAACACTAATTTGCTTTGCTTACTCGATTTAATCTCCCCAACCCCTTGTCATCAAAAATAACAAAATCCCCCCTGCCCCCCTATAGTCCTATTTTTAAGAAAACCATCAACCAGCATATTTTAATCCCAATAAAACAACGACCTTGACTTGGGGATGAGATTACTACGCAATCTCAACTCAAGAGGAGTAGTAAAATCCTAAACTCCAATTGCCACCAAACCCCACTAACATTTATTAATAAGTCTAAGTTCTAATCAATACCAGTTAGAAGTTCACTGCCCTGATATAAGTTTGTTTTTAATTACCGTTCTTTTGATTTCGTTACGTGAATTGAACTAAAATATATTAAAGAGGGCTTTATTTCCGGTTTAATTCGAATGAGAGCTTAAAATTTTTCACTATTTTCAATTCATTATGATTCTTTCAATTTAGAATTGGATATTTATCCAGGAGATATTGTATCGGATACTGTATTTTTTTTATTTAATTTAATTAGCATGTCTACCTAATTATTAGAATCCCTAAAGCTTATCAGTGTCAAGGGCTTGAGAACTATAATATCTTTCTGAAATTTATTATGAAAATACGATTATCTTAATTGAATGATTTAATCAATACACTGCGACGAAGTTTAAGTTAACAAGTACTTGTTGGCATAACTTCAGTTTTATAGATGCACTATCAAAGCTGAATAAAGCGAACGTTCCAGAAATTATGTCATATGTGATCTTCAAAATTTTTTATATAATCAAAATATTATATTAGCTTAAACTAGTACTTTAGTACAATTTCAATTTTCGCGTTTTTATTTTAATTCATTTGTTTTACTAGTTATGATTAAAATAAAACTACTTGTTGTTAACTAATACGAATATTGTTTCATAGTTGCGTGTTGTTTCCACGAGAATGTAAGTGCGTGCTCCTATTTCACCATGCCTCCTGCTGATAGATGACAATTCTTTGTTTTTAATTTATTTTATTATTATTACTAAATATGTAATAACTTGGTTTTACACAACAAACGTTATGTAAAACAAAAAACATGGCGATCAAAAAGAGTGGCGAATGTTTATTGCCAGTTCTTCTCTTCCGTTCTACGCCCTTGATTTGAGAACTGACAGTAAATGTTACATAAGAAGCATTTAATGTATAGTCCTTTTTTTAACGTTCATAAGTTTACATTGTGTTACCTATATGAGTAAATGATTTTGACTTTTGACTTTTTGACTTTTGAGTTAAGGTGGATTAGATACACCATTATACTATTTAATAGATAACAGTATCTATTAATATTTTGACATTAGTATAGGGCAAAAATATTTTCGTAGATTTATGATGGACATTTTTAATACATAAGTAGATGCCATCTTTGTAATTTGGTTGCTTATTCAAATGGCGTATACGCCAACCGGAACCCTAAGGGGTTCGATTCCCGAAACATTAATTATTCAGGGCTGATCACTTTAACTAAAATTTATTGTGTTTATGTTTGGGACGTCAAATACAAGGTATAAAATATAAATGAATTGCAGTTCGTTTGTCTCCTCAAGATTGGTTGGACTGATTTGGATAATTATGATCCTGAAATATTTGTGGAAGTTCAGGGAAGGTTTAACGGTAGAAAACATAAATAAGTAAAGAAAAATAATAAAAATGACAAGTGAATTTTGCAATAAAAACTATTCTGGTCGTATTTGATGTCTTTTGTGTTTCACAGCTATAGTATGAATTCCAATGTCTTTTGTTTGTATAATAATTTTGTATTAATTTTTGACACAAATATATGTAGGTACAAAATTCACCGAGTCATCGAGTAAACTATAAAGTTTGAATGTCTCGGTTGAACAGGTTGGTTTATTAAATTATTTGAGCTGAATTATTTGATCACACGTCATCCTTTGAATACTTCATACGTCGAGTATACGACAATTTTTATAGTGCTCTACTCTACAATATCACCAGATATGAATTGGGGGTTAGTAGTAGTTAAAGAACCTTAGCAAAACTGAAAGAAAAATCGTAGTTAACAAGTAATCTGTACGAATGTTTACGTAACTGGACTTCAAAGAGTCTAGCTAGCAATATCTGCTCCAACCGGATATGAATTGACAGAGCTTCCCAATTTCCCGTTTACTTTTTAGTGATAACTCTGGACTAGTTGTGGGATAAATTGTAATTTTTTTTGAAATATGGACAATTTTTTTAATAAAGGTGCCTTTACATGTTGACATGTTTACAGTAAATTATTATTGAAATTGATCGTAGTTCTATTAAAATACAAACTTTAACAGTTAGAAACGCAAATTTATTTTTATTTAGCTGACTTTAAGCTGACAGGTATTATATTAGCAGTAGAAAACTATTCGATAGTGTAATTTGACTTCATAAAACCGTTAATGTTAAGCCATCTTTTGAAAAAATGTATTTCTATTCTATTTGTAGAGAAGGAAGTTTTTGAAGTTATACTTCTTTAGGCGCGTTATGAAAAATTGATGAGAGTGAAATTTGCGCGCGCACCGTGACACAAAATTAACAGAATGAAGTTGCCCACGGAAGATGCTACGGCATTGGACATAATTTAAAAACAACATTCGAATAATAATAGAATTTATGTTACACTTAATGTAAGAGAATAATAATAAATATTTATTTATTTAATTTTTCAAATGTAAACTGAACTTTATTGACTATAATGACTCCTTTTCGAGTCTTTGATTATTTATTTGTAATTAATTATTTGCATGCAATCAAAAACTATTTTTAATAATGCCAAAGAAGTATAATTTCGCGCATACATAAGTACACGCACCTTTTTTTTAATGTAACAGGAGGCAAACGGGGCTGACTGGCCACGGACATTGCCAAAAGGCGCGTTTAAGCCTTTAAGAATTAGAACGTTCTTTTCTTGAAGGACCCTAAGTCAAATTGGTTCGGAAATACTTCAATGAGGTTCCACATAGAGGTGGTTCGCGGCAAAAACTGCCTTAAGAAACGCTAAGTTGTGGATTGACGGTTGTCGAAGTGATACGGATGGTATTTTGTATGCTGCCTTCACGTCCGATGATGAATCTCAGCTGCAGGTATTAATCCGAACAACTCGTCTGACCACTCTCCATAGTAGATGCGGTAGATGATCCAGAGAGACCCCACATCACTGGCAACGAAGTTGACTAAAGCAGGCAAGCTCTTGATGTGCAAATGTAGCTGCGTTTTCTGAACGATATATAGATTTTAATTTATGCATTGAAAATTTAAACATTTGTTAACTCTCGACGCCAATTCTGCTTTCTGACCTTCGAAACATTCATCCGCAAATAACCAAAGTAAACAACTAAAATTAATAAAAGGGATTCTCAACTTGCGAAAATTTCTCTAATAAGAACCTTTGCGGCGGCGTGGTTGCGGTGGCGGTTCAAATCTGACAATTCGTTCGTGTAATTATCTCTTACGTTACACACGGTTAATTAAACTTTGTTTATTAAATCGGGTTGTAATAATACGTAAGTTGAACGTGAACCATAGAGTTTAGAGCAAGCATTACAACCTTAATGGTCATCATTTTAGGTACCTTTAATATATTGTGTTCGAAATTCTTCTCGATCTTATTATATATTAAATTTGAATCTACGCTACGAAACGGCTGATTACGCTGACTACGCTGTTACAGTGTCCTGCCTCGGGCGATTTCTGGTGGCGCGGTATGGTTTAAGTTCACTGTAACTAGTTCCACATAACTCTCCACTTCACCACCACCACCACGTACGTGGACATGTCCCTCCGTAAGACATCCCCACGAAAAAGAAATAAACGCTATGAGGCCTTCATGGATCATTTATCATTTTTAAATCTAATATGCAAGTAGGTGATCAGCCTCCTGTGCCTGATTATTTTTCAACAATGAATATTATTCCTCTGATATCATACTCCTCGCAATTAAATTTATATAAAATACTTAAAGTCTGGCAACACCGGTCTAATCGCATAAAACCAAATAGAATGGTCACCCACAAAGTTAAATTTGTTTGAACAACCTTATGAGCTCTGTAATTATGAGTTTATGCTAGTTCTGCGGCCGGCGCTGCTCAACACAAACACAAACTGGATATAACCGGTTGCAACTGCAAACCACCGGTAATAACTAGATCTGAGGAGTTCAAATTAAACCTTTATAAGTATGTTACGGGATGTCTAGCATTGTGTAAGAAAATGTTCAATATTTAGAAAAATATATATAATGTTATGTATAGGACAGTCTTACAATTTTCCTGCTATTTACTATTTATTTATTAACACTTAGTTGCAGTAATACAATACAATTAAATTAAAAGAAGGGCAAGCGGTCCTACCGCTTTCAAGCGATTTCTTCCAGGCAACCATTGTGAGAAGAAAACAATAGATAAGATTAGCGCAAGTGCAAAACTACTTAAGATATAAAGACAAAACTAATGGAAAAAAAAACAGTTAAAACATATATAAACAGTGAAAAGGTCAATAATAAAAAAAGGATACATGAAAAAGAAAAAGAGATAATGAATCACGATAATTCCAGATCAGTTAGTATGAGAGTTAGGGATACTATGTCGACAGGTAATGCTTGTACAGTAGAGATTTAAAGGAAGATAGAAAAGGAACTAAGCGGATAGGGACGGGAAGTAGTATTTACTTACTACTTACAGTTAAAATACGTGTTTGATATATATAGTATTCCATTAATATATAGCTTAAACAAGTCGATGGTCAAACCACTATAGTGGTCGTTGTATGTCCGGGCTGTGTGATACAAAACTGAATTTTTTGCATAGTTAGTGTTGATGTGAGGAACATACATGTTTAATAGGCAGCCAGGAAGTCCAATTTTTCTAGAAGTTAGCTGCAGTTAATTTTATTTGAGTTGTTATGTAGTCAAATAAATTCATAGATCTTTATTAGATACAAACAATTTCGGCGTTCTCCGATAGAAATTTACTAAATAAAGTTGTAAAGTAAACTGCGCCCATATTTTCCCTGCGACCACTAAATATTCTATTACAAAAGAGGTATTTATGCAAGATAGGCCTTATCTCGGCATAAGGCAGAGAAAGAAGGTTTTAGCTGGTAATAAATATCGACGAACCTTGGTCATATCGAGCCATTTCCGTTACGGATCGCAAAATTTATGCTTTCAGACTTTGTCGGCCCACGAAACTGTCACGCTCCACTGGCTACTGTTAATCGCACCCAAATCCTGTATTTTGCATGTTTTTTTTGCTTGTTATTAGGTCCACAGTTTGATTTTGCTAAAATAAAAATATTGCATTGCAGTTTTCCACTGCTGCTTGTTATGATTTTGGTATTGAAACAGACTTGTAAAACTCAGAGATATTTGCATTGCAATTCTAGGGAAGAATACATACACAGCGTGATTTGAAAATAAACACTAAACTAACCTACTGTAATTAAATTTTTCTTACTAAGTAAATATAATTCTTTGAGGAATGGTATCTTTGAACCAAATGTACCAAAGTACACCTCAAATAGTTATTGAACATTATACAGACGCAAATTACTCACAGATTACTCGAAAAATACATAACAAAACACAACCAAATCAGGCTTTTATTAAATATAAACCACAACTGAGTTTTGAGAGTTGTTGCCGCGCACAACTACTATTTGGAACCAGCTACCCACTGAAGTATTTCCAAACCAATTCGACTTTAGGTCCTATGAAAATAACGCCCGCCCGCTAGTTTTTAGAGTGTCCATGGGCGGCGGTATCACTTAACATCTGGAGAGCCTTCTGTCCATTTGCCCTCGGTTCTAAAAAAAAACAGCAAGGCTCTTTATCTTATAAATGTTTGATTGATATCTTTCCTGGCCACTCGTAAATTATTGGGTAAGAACAAAGGGCGATTTTTGTTGATATTTATCATAAACCCTCCGAGAGGCTGACGTTGAGATACTGCTTACTACTGAAGACGTTTTTATATTATGACATCATCTTCAGCCATCTTATTTATTCAACACTCATTTGTTTGCAATATTCTATCTTTACAATATAAACGCGCAGATGGCATTTAAACAAAGATCTGCCTAATCAAATGTTGATTGAAACAAAAGAAAATTTTTAAAACATTAAGAATTATTTTGCTCAGTTTTAATCACAAAAATATTTTTACCTTAAGCATTTTAGAATTCAAAATTTATATTAATGCATGGATAATGTCTGCCCTTAAAAATCTTTTTCATCTGCATATCGGCGTATGTTGCATGGTCAATCTAATATGCATGTAGAATCAGCCTCCTCCTTTTCCTTTACCGTCCAAGCGATAAATGCACACATAGACAGAAAGTCCTTCCACAGCCGGGGACCGCATGTGTACATATAACCTACTACCTCAGGGATCAGAGTCACACGCTAAATCCACTAGGCCAACACATCTCTTATCTACATACATATTTTTTATGCAAAACTACAACAAATACGTTATATACGATTTAGTATATAAGTATAGATATACTCCTAAGCATTACAAACTTAGGATATTACAATAAAACAAAGAGGTCGCCCGATTAATCCCAACGTAGCACTTAGTAAATCGCTCAGCTCGCTGTGGCCGAAACAATTGTGACTCCTAATTCCATTTACTCTGTTCATAGAAGGGGTTGTAATTAAATGGTTTTGTTACTATTTACAAGTACTACTTAGTAATATTGTTGTTAGTTTATATTATTGCACAGAAATAAACAAGTACCCGAAAGCGTAATTGCAATATATTTGTTCGTTAATTTTAATAACGTATGTTAGAAATTTATATTTAAGAAATGTGCTGAATCACTTTTCATCGCAGGATATGTTTTTTAATATTGTCCTTATCACAAATTACATAATATGATGCTTTATATTGTTCCATTAGTTTTATCTAACTATATTTCTTATGTATTTTTGCACTTCTAGCTTACCTTATCTTATTTTTTTGTCACAGTGGTTGCCTGAAAGAGATCGCTCTCGAAAAGCGACAAGGCCGCCAGTTGCCCTTCTTTTCATTAAATTATGCCAATTGTGTTATTTTCTGTATGCATTGCAAGTAAATAAATAAATATGTGTGCGACGGCGAAGGCCAAGGTGGTTTGCGATGGCCACGGGCCATGGGATAGCCATGGCCATGGGCCAGAATCGGGCTGTGGCACGTCCCCGTTACCAAGACGTTGCGCCTACTGAATGCTGTCTCCAACCTTAATTGTTAGAACTTACACTACAACACTAACAATTTTTTTATGTGACAGGAGGCAAACGCTCTCGGCTCATCTGATATTAAGTCATACCGCCGCCCATGGACACTCACATTGCCACGCTAGTGCGTTGCTAGCCTTTTTAGAATTAACGATTTTAATTGAATGACCCTAAGTCGAATTGATTTGGAAATACTTCAGTGGGCAGCTGGTTCCACACTAGTGTTGCACGACACTGCCTTAAGACATGCTCAGTTGTGGAACGACGGACGTCGAGGTGATACGGATGGTATATCGACATGATGTCCCGTGATGAAACATAGCTGCAGTTGTTAATACTAATACTCATTAAGATATGTAAACTAAACAATTGTTGTATGGATTCATTAAAAACATTTAAGAATAATATAACATTGTAATCCGTTACAAGACTTAACAAAACATTTCCTCTTAAAGTAAAATTTATTTCGAAGGCAGCGCAGGAATGCTACAAATAGAACTAGAAAATCCATTTTACAGTCTACCGTTGAAGGTTTAAAAAAGCTATAGAAAATTCAATTTGTATCCATTAAGGCCGTGCTCCGTGGCGTCTTCATAATTTCCTCTAAAAGCCGGCGTCCACAATTCGATTCGCGATCGTTTTCCGTTCGTTCGGTTGATTTTATTACTACAATTCGCCTTAACCCGCTACAGCCTTCCTATTGACAGTGCTACAGCTTGTTTACTGGTAGTTAGGCTATCAAAAGGTTATTGTGTGAATATGGTTACTAGATTTCCCGGAGCTGAGCCAGGTCTTCTGCTAAATGCAAATGCGGCCAGAATTGAAAGGACAACGCACAAACCCATTGGTATGGCTCTAAAGAAACCAAATGTCCGTCTCTCAATTCTCGATTTCCTCTTCAATCAATTTGCGGCATTTTTGCTTTTAATGCTGTGTAATTTATACATTCGCTAATATATAATTCGCATAATAATAAACACTTATTGGTACAATGTAGAATTTCTTTTGTTGTTGAAATTGTATATCGGGTTAGAACAGAAGCTACAAGGGCACAATGTCATATCAAAAACTGCGTAAGCACAGGTCAATGTTTGAAATTGAGTAACTATTTTCAATAAACTGTGGAATTACTTTTGATCTAACCTCGATGTTCCAGTGATTCGGTAAGGAATTCAATCGAATAGCTCTGAGAGAACAATTTGTTGTCCCTCGTACATTTATATTGCATTACTGTTAACCCAAGTGCTTTTGTAAACGATATACCGATTAGCTATATTTAGAGCAAACGTAAGTCTTCTAAGAAACGGCCTTAAATTGAGCGATTTTAGTATCGTAAGCAGAAAAAGGAGATTTTCTTAACGACAATAATTTGTTAAATTAATATCAAACATCCCGAAAGAAAAAAAATAAGGGTGCGTGTACTTATGTACGCGCGTAAGAAGTTATATTTCTTTGGCATTATTAAAAATAGTTTGTGATTGCATGCAAATAATTAATTACAATTAAATAATCAAAGACTGGAAAAGGAGTCAATATAGTCAATAAAGTTCAGTTTACATTTGAAAAATTAAATAAATAAATATTTATTATTATTCTCTTACATTAAGTGTAACATAAATTCTATTATTATTCGAATGTTGTTTTTAAATTATGTCCAATGCCGTAGCATCTTCCGTGGGCAACTTCATTCTGTTAATTTTGTGTCACGGTGCGCGCGCATCGTAAAATTTCACTCTCATCAATTTTTCATAACGCGCCTAAAGAAGTATAACTTCAAAAACTTGGCGATTAAAAAGAGTGGCGGGGAGTTTATTGCCAGTTATTTTTTGACGTTCATAAGTGTACATTGTGTATTAATTATATTAACCTACACAAAAAATTACACCTATATTAATAAATGATTTTTGATTTTGACTTACAGATGGTACCATGAGCAACGGTTCCAGAACCTGAAGTATTTCCGAACCAATTTGACTTAGGGTACCAATTAAAAGGCCGTTAACGCACTCGCGAGTCCTCTGGTATTGAATGTCCTTGGCGGCATCACTTAACATTCAACTTTCTCCATAACGTAAACATTACATTTAATATTCTGTCGTCTTTGTAACTAAGAAAACTAAGGTATATTTGTTAAATAAAATACGTTTATTTTTTCGTACGAAAGCAGATTTATTTAAAATCGTAATCCCAGCAATTATCATTGGCTTTAACGACTGCCGTAAATTTAATCGCCCAACAATTATTTACATTATCCTCTTTATTATACGGCATTGTTTTTCCCCGATTCGGGGTAAATTATAACCAAGTTGGGAAATTGAAGGCGAACAATGGGTGTTTAGAAAGTTCACATATTGTAAAGGGTAGACTTAGGATGTTCTATAATAATATAATATGTCGCGTTTTAAAGGTGGTGGTATTTTATAGGTTTGATTGAAAAAATGTGTAATTAGTAAACAATAAGGTATTTCTAGTATTACATTTGTATTACTGATTTATCTAATCTATACGTATATGCAATAATTACACAAACGTTCCGTAAATTGGACACCTTACAGCGATAAACTGTTATTTTCTTCGACATAAACTAAACTAACTTATAGTGCACGTTCGTCCCTACCGGACTCGTAATCGTGCTTTGTTTCATGTTCATCACATAAACACTAACTATGCAAAAAACGTAGTTAACTATCGCGCAGTTCGGATATACAACGACCACTTTAAGCCTTGACTTGTTTAAGCTATCCATAGAGTATTAAGACTTTCACAACATCACACAGCACAGCCGAATTAGGTATTACGTACTCAGTAATTTTCTTTCGTAAATATTCCAATATATTATGTACTCAATTTTTGGCTATAAGTTTAGTAAAATTTGTTTTTGTTATATTTTATGTTAGCTGTAGGATTAAGAAATAATTAATCTTCTTAAGGATTGTGTCTACCAACGAGTTAAAGAAGATTTATTTATATTCAAATTGACAGGAATAATGGAAACAAATATTAAGTTTTTTGGGTATTTGCTAGGTTTAAAATAAGGGACACAGTATCTTCATACCTATTGTGGTAAGCATAATAGTGGATAAATCACCGCCGCGTGCGTTTATTGGTACTAATCGAATATACGAACAGATTACGAGATACATTTGTGTAATAAACTAAATAAATACTTCTTGGTTGTTGTTTTATATAGGTACTTTTATCTGTTTGTATCTGTGCATACTTATTATTGATATACATGCGTGTTGTGCGATATATTTTTTTATGTTCTTTGTCTGTTTTGTTAGTGTGAGAATGAATAAATTGAATCTATCCGAGTTGTCAGAAACAATTAGCGTGTATAAATATTCATAACAAAACCCGTTGAACATCAATAGCCTTCTATAAAAAAGCTTTAAAAATAACTTTTTTTTATAAGACGATTTACTGTTCTTAGTTCTTAGTACTTTCGCGTAACTTCTATGCAAGTCAGCACAAATAAGGTACACACTTATTCCCAAGTGTTTTAGGTACAAACGAACAAAACTAAGACCTATGCGTTTAAAAATGTCTACTTTCAAAAATAAGGGACACCCTAATATATATATATATATACCTATATATTATATATCTCCGCTATACCACCTGTGGACTTTACATAATAAATATTAGTTAATAGTGATTTTAATTACATTTCCAATCTTAATGATAAATATATAGTACATTTTATTCAGTTATTAAAGTACACTAGACGAGGTAAGTACTCAGTTAATAGCACTTATATTTTCGTTAGAGCCATAATTGGCCCTTAATAGCAGCTTAACGAAATTTATAGCGCGGATAAACCATTAGTGGTAAAGTAATTTTATCTTTATCTATTTAGAAAATACAGATAACATCTATTTATCCTCCATGCTTAGCATTTATAATCCATATCTGTGCGTTTACTTAAATCTCATCTACAGTGCCACATACTTTTTGTGGCCGGTAAGAGCGTGGCTGTCATGTCATATTAGTATTGCCAGTAAATAAAAATTAACCATTATAAGGGAAATAATTAAAAGTAATTCAGGCTAACTTAATAATTTATTTAAATGTCTTAATAAAACAACTACAGTAGAACCTCGTTAAGTCGAACCTCGATAAGTCAAAAACCTCCAAATCTCGAAAAAATGTTTTGTTCCCTTCCCTTAAAACACCAAAACCTCCATTACTTGAAATCTTGACCCTCTGTTAATCGAAATAATCACCGAGTCCCTCCAAGCCATTTTGGTACATATTTTCACTCTATAACTCGAAAAATTAAATTTGACCTCTGTATCTCGAACATAGGAACGTTTTATTTTACAACCTTTACAACTTGATCATTTGGAATTTATTATCTCTATTGTTCGAACAAAAATAAGTTACCGACTTTAAGAACTTGTCGACAATGTGAGTACACTATTGTTTCTTAGAAAACATTTTAGGAGTATACAATAATAAATTTATGACTCATGGAAACACGTGTTTGCTTGCTTTGTGTCAGGTGTTCAATTTTGATTCCCCTTGAAATTTAGCTAAGTTTATAAGAATAAACCTCAAACTCTTTATGTCGAATCAAAATCCGCCTAAGTCGAAATCCTCCATAAGTTGAAAACTCTATAACTCGAATTTTTTGGCGTCTCCCTTGATATTCGACTTATAGAGGTTCTACTGTACTAGTATCTAGAAAATACAATAAAAAACTTACGAAAAACTGATATGATAGATTTTGTTACTTATTAACATAATATCTTTTAAGTTAGCTAGCAATCAGAACCGTTCGATAATTAAAACTTTGCAATTGTAAGTAATAATACTAGGAATAATAATACATTTTAGTTGGACTTTTTTTAAATGTTGGTATATATTAAAATTTGGATTTGATGAGGGCTAACTGACAATCTCAGTCTGACATTTCAAAATGGCGACGGTAGTACCATTTTGAGTGTCCATGGCCACTAACACTTAACATTAGGTGAACCACCAGGGCCCAATTGCCACCACCTAAAAAACTTCGATACATTTTCCTACATTTTGCCGATATGGATTTTTGGGAAAAATACAAGGTTCCAATTTAATGTTTCAAATATTAATATGTTTCCACCCAATGGAGTGAAAAGGGTTGCGTGGTTTGAGTATTGAGTTGTGGCGGGTTATAAAAACAATTATTAAAAACAGATTTGTTTTTCGGTGTGTGAATAAATAATTTGTACAAATTTTAAATTTAATTTGTTTAATATCCACAGCCAAAATTACTGGTCGCTCAAAGCAACAAGTTAATTGAAAAACCTTCAAAGTGAAATTATACCAAATGAACAATTCATTCGACAGGATCTAAGAAAATAATTTATTTAATGACATTTAAACAAAAGAGTCCTGGAAATATCAAATTCAATGCTAATTAATTATTATTACTCACTTGAAATTACTAACACAGACAATTATAAGCTATACTAACTTATAAAAAGTTTGCAAAAAACGGGCGTCTAAGGAAATTAACGTAAGGTCGATTTTAGTAAATTAAATAGGTACTTATAATTTTTTTATGAATTCTTTAAAACCGATGTACACGACCAAAGAATAAAAAGTGGTCGGCAATGAAGATAATTTAATACATTTTTTAATTAAATAAAGTTACATAGGTAAAAATCTAATTACGAGTTGCCAAAACGGCATGCTTTTCACGTTGTCTTATTTTGGAACCCTAATTAGTCTAAATCTAATTACTCTAGCTTTTTAACTAGGAATCTTGGTCTCTTCTGCGATGACTCTTTTTATCTTCCAGAAGTTTTGTGAAGCAGGGTGCACTGATCTTACTCGTCTCTTTAAACCATCTCAGACATGCTCATGGGATTGAGGTCAGGAATTTAAGCTGGCTAACTGTTCCAACCGGCTAAATAGAATGAAAATGGACATAAAAGAATCTTTTTAGATAAGAGTTAGCTAGCCATTACAAGAAGTGAATCATTTTATCATCATATAATAAAGGTACAGATATCACTGATAAAAAATGTGTTTTTGTGTATATAATTTTAAAAACTTACAATGGCCCACACACCAGTTATTTTAATTTAACTCGGAAAAAAGTCAACGATTTCCAAATCGAAAATTTGTTCTCGTCTCTTACGTCTTATTTTAATCCCTTCGAAAGGGATTTGTAGACATCATTATTACTCTATTTTTGTATTTGAGCAATAAAAGTGCTGGTTTTGCTGGATTCATTAGATTTATATATGTTATGTATAGAGTTATAAAAATAAATGCCAACAATAATAGATTATAGTAATTAGTTTTCATGAAAACAGCGTGCCAATTCTTAAAAAGCTGGAAAAACACTTGCGAGCCCTCTACCTATGTCAGTGTCCATGGGTATCACTTAATAATAACACTTATTAAAAAAAAAAGAAGTTTATAAGTGTATGTGATGAAGATAAACAGGCGCCATATAATTTATTTCTATTTTCCTAATCCAAAACGAGGAAATCGTCTAGTTTATTATCTACCCTCAATCGTAATCAATATACTTCATTCTCTTTTCATTATAATTGTACGATATTTATGTTTTTTTTTAATTTTGTTATTAGAGTAGAAAAAAGGATACGACAAATATCGGACGTCGAGGCAGAATACGATTGTCAAGGCGTTATCACCTCGACGTCCGTCGTTCCACAACTGACCGTTACTTAAAAGAACTGAGCGTACCAATTCTTAAAAGGCAGGCAACAAACGCGAGCTTGCGAGCCATTTGGCATTGATTGTCCATGTCCGGTATCACTTAACATCAGATGTGATTCCTGCCTTTGCCTTGCGATTCTGTAACTCACTTTTTGAACTCACCCAGCGGTTTTCGCATCGGCGGTCGCTCTCAAATCAGTCGTAAAGCAGTCATTTTATGATTTGGCATTCTCATAAACAATAAACTACAAGCTCCCACCTTTTCAACCTTACTTAATAAAACCAACGCCAAGTTTAGTTTAATATTTGAAATATAATTGGGGAAGAAGGACAAACAAAAAAATCAATGGCGTTAAAACCTTTTTAGATCAGGGCCTCAGATTTCTGTATTTGTTTCATGATCATTTGTTTATCTAATAGGCAAGTGGGTGATCAGCCTTCTGTGCCTGACGCACGCCCTCGACTTTTTTAGGTCTAAGGCAAGCCGGTTTCCTCACGGTGTTTTCCTTCACCATACGAGTGAATGTTAAATGCACACATAGAAAGAAAGTCCATTGGTGCACAGCTGGAGATCGAAACTACTACCTCAGGGATGAGAGTGGCCCTCTGAAGCCATCAGGCCAACACTGGTCTACACAAACAAAAATTTTATACAGCGTAATAAATAAATACAGTTCGGCCTCGTATAAAGCTCTTTCCTAATCTAAGAAATAAAAGAGGATTTAAAGCCTACAGTGAATCTACTTACAGTTTATAAATAAGTCTAATACGATAATATTTTTGTTTGTAGGAGAGGTAAAAAAATATAAAATAAATCGTTTTTTTTAAAAGAAAGTGATACATTCAGATTGATTAAAAAAACCTCACATCCGGCTTAAATGACACCAGCGACCAAA
The DNA here is from genome assembly GCA_963693345.1 of Pieris melete. Classification (NCBI taxonomy): domain Eukaryota; kingdom Metazoa; phylum Arthropoda; class Insecta; order Lepidoptera; family Pieridae; genus Pieris; species Pieris melete. Next base: position 690,219 of record CAVNZK010000138.1, on the reverse strand, counting down.
ACTCACAAACGCATCGATAGAAACGTATTTCCTTTCGACGAAATTGGCTACACTAATGATCATTTATTTATGAATGAATAATTCGAAATGTCTTTGAAAAGTCAAAGTTGAAAGTTCGTACCTTTAAACTTGGGATCAAACAGAACATTTACAATAGACATTATTTTTCCCCAATAATACATCAACTGTAGCACGGAGCAGGAAAAATATCGAATAGGTTGTCAGACATCATTTCAAAATCTTACAAGTAAGGTTTATAAAAGACAACATTTATTTCGTGGCTTGTTAAACTGAAAAGTTTCATATTTTTAACCGCTTCAAACAAAACTGAATGATGTTAACATTTTAACTTTTTTGTAACTTTTAAGCATAGCTCCTCTGACTACTTCTAATCGGGATGAATGATTTTAATTTCATTGCATTAAATTTAATTTCGTTACATTAAAATAAACACAAATAACATTAATTATTAAGGGCGAAACCAGCGGCCTTATTGTTAACAAGCAATGTCTTCCAGGCAACCCTAGTAAGGAAAAAACTAAATATTTAGGGAAAGGTGCAAGAAGTGTATAATCAAAACAACAAAAAAATAATTATACAATTACCAAACTTAGTGTCGTTTATAATTATTATTACTATTTTCATCTTGCAGAAGAGGGCTATTCGTGCAATCTATAATTTAAAATGTAGGGAATCTCTTAGAGATAAATTCAAGGAAATTGATATACTTACATTAATGCTAATACTCGAAACAAACGCAGGCTACAATTTCCCCGTACTAGACTATCTAAAGTGATTATTTTTGGAAAAAGGGATACTTTTCTTTAATAAAATCCCAGAGACTCTTTTATCTCTGCCTTTTAATAAATTTAAGAAATGTATTAAAGAAAAGCTATGTAAAAAGGTTTTAGAAAAGTTAACGATTATCTAGTTGATAAAAGGGCCTGGGACTTGTCCTAGACAGGCTACTTATTTCTAATTAATTTGCGATATTTGTTTTAAAATAATTGTTGTATGCCTTGGTCATTTTGCATGATGATTTGATATTTTAAAAGAGTACCAAGAGTTTTTAAGCCGGCATTTTCTCTCAACCTACACTCTTGCCTACGTCTTCTTGCCGATGAGTAGGGATGTCTACCTATTCAAATTTAATGACGCTTATTCCAAGTGGTACTAGTAACTTATATTCCATAATAAACATATTTCATTTTATTAGATTTATACCAATGCAATACAATATTTTGTATTTATTTTTACATAATTTTATCGGAAATTATAACCATCAACATTAGTTTAGTAATTCTTTTCAACACATTTCTAGATATATAATAAAGATATAATATTGAAAAGTATTTCACGTTTAATTTTTCTAAATTACTTTTTCAAATAGCGGCCATTTGTGTTAATAGAGCAAATTTAAACTGTTAATATCGCTATCATTATAACCTGCGGCTTCTTGTTCATTATCATTGAAGTAAGTTTAATTAGTTTTGCTATTTGCAAACAAATTGTAAAATAGTTTAAACATAAAATACAACTTCCTACACTTTAGTTTTGAATACGATCAAACGTTATTCAATATAAGAAATTTTCACTTAAAAATTATCTCGTAATCCAACCCAAGACAATGCTATGCCTGCGTTAACCACTTTTACCCGCCGGCTCACTAGTGCGTTACCGGCCATTTAAGAAAAGATACGCTCTCTCAATCTAGAAGCCGGTATCATTTGGTTAAAAATAATCGTTTAAATGACATGCGTCTAGTATAATCTATACGTACGGCAATGTTATTACAAGCGAGAGCCGATGTTGCGGTCGCCACATGGCTGATTGCTCCTCTATTAACTGCGTTTTACGTTAAATATAGTTACTGGATAGCTTATTTCAATATTCTTACGTGAAAAATATATAAAAGTTTTATTATCCGACGTACGCAGGAAAAATGTAGCAAATGTACTAATGGTTAATAATTAAATGTAATAATTAATAATGATTATTTGCGTGAGACACTGTAGTTGATATAAATTTGATAACGTATGATATTATATGTACGACACAAATAATATAAGAACTGACCAATTTATATGACTAATAATGTATATTTTAAAATTCATTTTAAGACAAATTTGCGCGGCTTTGTGTTGTACCATATTCTTGCACTAAATTATTATTATTATTACAAAATTCCACGCGTACCACCTCGTCGTCCTGAAAGTGTTTTTCACCACTATGTGGAACAGCTGCTCACTGAAGTATTTTCGAACCAATTTGACTTAGGATCCTTCAAGAAAAGAGCGTTCCGATTCTTAAAAGTTCCTGCCCGTTTGCTCCCTATTATATCAAAAAATAAACGCAGTACCAAACTAAAGTATATTTGAGAAGCTTATAGATAATATGACCCATTTATATTTTTTTTATTGAAGAGGGGGAAAACGGGCACGAGGCTCACCTGATGTTAAGTGGTAATTGGTCTCCTTTAACGATTGTATTGGTCTCCAGAACGATAAGTCTGCACTAGACACATGGTGTCTAATAATTTAATGAAATCAAATGTCAATAAATGTCATATACAAACAAGATCAGTACAATCGAGAACTGGGGATCATTTTAGATCAAAAACTGAATTTCATTGAGCGCACGCAACAAGGCTAATAAAATGCTAGGTTTTGCATAAAGGTCTTCTTCATCCTTTACAAACGTTCAAAGTATAGTAACTCTTTACAGAACACTTGTCCGTAGTATTTTAGAATATGCTACCGTAATCTGGTCACCACAAAATGCACGAAAATACCATTGAAACAGTTCAAAAACGTTTCCTTAGAAAGCTTTACAATCGTCTACACTTGCGTGGTGTATTGCAAACGTACGAGGCTCGTTTGGACTATTTCAAGTTATATACTCTAAAACTCCGACGTGACTTCATTGACCTAGGTTATTTGTATAAAATATTTAACTTTAATACTCATACTTAACTTCTTGTAAAGTTTTCCTTTCTTTGTAATCCTAGAGTTACTAGAACTAAAAATCTTATATACGTACCTACGGCTCACATATCTGCTACTTTTAATGGTCCAGGCTATCTCGCTCTTACTACTAAATTACTTACATTAAAAAAAATGATATATTTTACAACAATCTTCCAACTAACTGTAAATTTGTTTATTATGCCCTTAATGAGGTTTAAGTTTCTATATTTTAGAGTTAGTTATTGTCATTTTTTTGGTTCGTTTTTTATATAAATGCTTGTTTATATGTTTCCCTTACTAGCTTGCTTATGTTGCAATAGCAATGTTGGCCTCGTGGCTTCGACGTACGTAACGGAACGTCGTTCAAAATCTGAGGCCCAGACCTAATAAAGGTTGTAGCGCCTCTGATTTAGCTCACTTAATTTCTTATATAATTGATGTGTATGTCATATTTTCTTGTATAATTTTATGCATACACGTTGTTTTAGAACTTTTAAATAAATAAATGTTGAAATCATATTAAAAACAAAACACTTAACAATATTTATTATAACGGCATATCCAGTACATTTTCGTTAATATCTATGAGAGCTACAGTGTCATGTCACGCGCACCGGGCGGTCTGCATTTAATCAAGGCCTTTTTAACTAAATTACTCGAGCTGGCCCTGAGTTAAGCGGTGCACGCTAAATCAGGATTAGTGCTCGTAGCACTTGGCTACGTAATCATAACCGCTACGCAATTCCCGTAGCTTATGAGACCGCCCTCGAAATAATGCTACGAACCTTGTAGCTCGCAGTTGGCATGGTCAAATGACTAATGGTCATATGATGAATATTACACGCTGAGCAATAATGATACAAATAAGAGTATGATCGAGACAAAATAAAAAAAAAACGTTCGGAACTTTGATGTTGTACCAATAGATACTGATATCCGAGAAAGCTTTAACTTTCATCATGTTTTTATCGGAAGTTGTCTAAAATACAACGATTATTTCTATTACTGATCGCAAAACATTTATATAATATACTAAATTTACTGGAATGAAGCTGCAGCTCCCATAAACCAAAAATTTATTAATCATAGTGATATATTTATTCCATTTAGGCAAGACAAGACTAATTTAGTTAATACAACTAAAAAAACTCTTCTGGATACAGCATCGAGCAAACTTTCGAATGTTGCCGCCAACGCCCTACGCTCTCGTGAAATATCAAGATTTTCCTCGATGTTTGTATTAAGGTAGGTATTTAAAAGTTTCAACCCTGCTAATATGCAATTCATTAATTTTAATCATAAGCGAGAACTCCATGTATGCCAGCCTTAAATACCATGTTACATTTATCTACATTAATAATGTCTAAATACTCTTTCACATAAACTGAGCGGTATTAGTAATTTTAATGTCTTAATAATAATCATTTATTTGCAAGGATGTGGTACAAAAATATGATGGTGGTACAAAATAAACTTCGCATATTCTGCCACACATAATGGTGGGCAAATTTGTATTACATAAGTAAAAGGTAGAATTTTACAAAGTAGTCACATATTACATTACATTTTCATATCATCATAGTCAATTCTTAATAATAAATTATTCTAAGATCTGAAGTTATTTTTGAATCAATACAAGATAGGATAGGATATAGGATTACAAAATACAATAAAATTGGCTTGTAGTGGAGTCAATCCGATATTTTTATTGTGATCGTAATAGAGTTTTTAAACGAAGTTACGAGGCTTTAAAACTGATTAAAAGTGGTTTTGTTATTATTTTTCTCTCATAAAAATGTATGCTGTTAGAGATTAAAACAGTCTTAGATAGACCCTTGTTAGTCGAATCAAAGAGATAGATGCACTACGTTGTATAGTTTATACTCTAAGCTTATAGTTTACTATTCATTGATACTGCGTCTGCCTTCTTCATCACGAGGTGATCATCACTTTATTACTAAACTTGAATTGCTGGGTATCATGCGATAGACTAGTCCCCGGTAGATGTGATGCCGGTCCACTCCCGTGCGTTCCGCAACCACGACTTCTCCCTTCTGCCAGCCCGTCTTTTGCCCATCATTACAACCTGCAATAAGTCGTATCGATGATGACGCAAAACCTGTCCAAGAAATGCAACTTTCCGTACTTTAACAGTCTGCATGGTCCCGATTAGTTGAAGGACTCTTTTATTGGTCACTCTGATGATGCGAAGCATGCGACGGTAACACCACAGCTCAAAAGCTTCGAGACGCCTTCTTGTGCCTTCTTTAATAGTCTACTTTGTAGAAGTAACAAAGTGAGAGTCGAACCCTCACAACCATACATACACAATCTACACACATACATACTTCCGCCTTCCTAGTTTAGTAATTGGTTCTCAGAGTCCATAAACTCCTGGTAAACCTTGATCGATTCCGGGTGAAACAATATTTGTATTTTTTTGAAACTACTGTGGTTCCAAATGTAGTTAGAAAATATTAATGGACGGCAAAAGGTTAGCAAAGGTGATTTCATAAAAATCGCTAAGTGTTTTATAATATTTAAAGTTAAAGTTTAGCCACACCTAAGTTTCATTATTGTTCTTGCTGTCTCGCATTTTCCTACTTAAATGGAGTTCAATAAAATGGATAAGCTCAATTTAACGGACATAAATTGAAATTGTAATTTAATTTTAAATATAGTTACAACTTGACATATTTTGAAGGAGATAGAAAATGATTTCATCTCCAATTCGCAGACATGCGTCGCCAAGTGTGGCGCCAAAAGTCTCTGCCAGCCACAGACTATGAATTAATATAGATCTGCACAAATTGTTCGTTTGGCGAAGAAAAATGAGGATAAACTACGTATATTGTTAAAATATTTCAAAATAAACTGTCAAAATTTAAAATTAAGAAATTGACGAAAGACAATAAACTCAACATAACTAAGTGTATATATGTTAAACTACTAGCTGATTAAGAAATATAAAAATTACGTTAAACATTATAATAGGCCGTTTAATACATTAATTAATTAATTGGTCAAGCACTAAAATATTTGACTATTTATTTCGGGAAATATCGTAAAATAATTTACTTAGTAAAAAAAGCTTCTAAATGTACAAGTCCTTCATATATTTTACCGTCGGAAAATTTTCTATACGCGTAGTTTAACAAAACGTATCTCTTTCAATAATCTTTGACAAATCTTCCCAAGATATGAAGCAAAAGTGGTTGCAACATTCCATTGGGGGTTAAAATAAACCCGCATTGATTCAACCAATCAGGAATACGTTTTGTTATAACGACCAATCAGAGGCCAGTATTCCCATGGAATATCAGTGTTTGCTGCATGTTGTTCAGTTATTTAAAAACTGGAAGAAATGAAAGTGAAAAAAAGGTTTTATGGCGAAAAATTGTTGTTTTAGTAATTTCAAACAAACAAAATGATTATTGTGTATATAGACATCATTCTATTAGTTATTTTGGTAAGTTTTAGATAATTTCTTAATTAAATAACTCTAATAATTATATAATATCAATAATAGCCTTAGGCTACCTTCTATTCTGTCCCTGCTATCGAACAAATGAAACCTTATTTCTCTTCTTTTCCTGGTGCCACTGTATTGCTTATGTCTGGCTGTTAAGAACTTGAATTGCCGGGTATCTTGCGCTAGTCCAAAAAGCTTCTCGGTGGATGTGATGCCGGTCCTTTCTTCTTTTTACCAGACTGTCTTTTGCTTTTGCAATTTTTTTTAATTATCATTATTAATATTTTGTGTGTTACGTCAGTAATAAATGTTATGTCTGTCTGTCAAATCGATGATGCCACACGTGTCCGAGACGACTTTCCGTATTATAAGTCTACAAATCCTTATTTACATTTTAATAGGTTAAAATCGATTCCCTTCGTTTCAGTTGCTACTTATAGTATTCACATGTTGTTATTATGGGTACCGAGTCCACAGATTGAGGCAAACTGGCCAAGTGAGTATTAATATGTATTTAAATTTTTCCGATTGGAATTAATTAATTTATTAATTGAAGTTCACAACATCATACATAATGCTTAATCTACACTATATGTAACAAGCTATCTTTTCTAAAATATATGACAATTTTGGTTAAAAAAATTGTAAGTAGATGTATTTCCTAATCAATTCGACTTAGGGTCCTTCAAAAGAGCGTACTAATTCTTCAAAGGTAAATTCGGCAACACAACAGTATCACTTAACATCAGGTGAGCCTTTCGGCCGCTGCAATATAAAAAAAGGAATCATCCATCTCAGCTTGTTCGTAGAGGTTATAAATTATCATAAATTTCATTATTACTTATTACAAGATGAAAGCGTTTAAAAGCTTAGTTAAGTTAAGCTAACTATGAACTTTAAACAAATAAGTTTATTAAGTTAAATTGAATTTTTATACCTCAAGAACGGCTTTTTATTCTGTTTCAGATTACAATTAAATGTTTTTTTGTTTATTTTTTTTAACTTTGATATTTTGTATTTAATGTGTGTGTACAGGACAATGTCTGTCGGACAAAAAAATAATAGACTAAAAAAGCGTGACGACAAATTTTTCAAAAGCAACACAAATTATTATTAAATTACTAGCTGACCCGGCAAACGTCGTTTTGTCATGTTTTTTATTTCCAGGAAACCTGTTTTTTAGTTCAATAAAAATAACTATCTACTAAAATAAAACATGGGGGTTGATCGTAGATGGGTGACAATTAAGGGTTGTATGTATTTTTGTATGCTGTATCATAAAAAAATAAAAACAAAAAGTTTTGTCTAAAACATTAAAATTTTGGGAACACCCTTAACATTTAGGGGAAAAACAGATGTTGTCCGATTCTCAGGCTTACTAAATATGCATAAAAATTTCATAAGAATCGGTCGACTCGTTTTGGAGCAGTATGGGTACGAACATTGTTACACGAGAATTTAATATATATATTAGATCATTTTTTCTACAAACATTTCAATTTGATTAATATAACATTAAACCTGATATGTAAAAACCTACTCAAAAATCTACTCATATTAATGTTAAGTTAAATTTGTCAATTGTATAAATATAATATGGTATAATAACATTAACGGTATGTAATTACTAACAAGAAACTAATATTCATAAGTCTTATATCAGATTGCTCTAATATTGAAGCCTACAAAAGTTCTCTTCACACACAAGAAGGAAGGTGAAGCTGATCAACTCAGGTAAATAATATTTATCAGAACTTTGCGATTAAGCTCAAGAGTTTTTTTATTTTGAAACCGATATTTAATGTTTTAAAATAAAAAAAAATCTTACAGTAATTATGATTACAAATTAATTTGCGGTTTTAGAGTTATTTTTTTAATATATTTTGTAAGGACACTTGTACTAAACTAATTCTCAAAAACTTAGAGTTGTATGAGCAATGCCCTCTTATACTACTTTAGATAGTTCCAACAACCGCATCTTCAAGGCACTTGGGGTAATATCAATTTGTTTAGCAGTATGATTCCAGTATGTCGAAAATGTATTAAATCAGACATACGGGTGTTACGCTTAGCGTTATAGTTATATCGTTCCGTGCTCCAACAAGGCATACAAATAAACATATTTCCAATATTTTACTGATAATTTGTTATATTAGACAGCGTAATATCGAATGGAAATTATCTAGCTCAAAATATAATTTATAAACCATCCATACCAATACCAACCATCATCATGTGCAACAAAAATTCTATACTGTCATAAATCTCGCAGTATAAGTAATTCGTGTCATTGTTTAAAATAATTTTACATCTTATAGAACTGTCGTCGCCTACCAAAACCCCCTAACTGGAGACTACTGCGTCCACAAGACGAGGTCTCCGAAGGGATACGTCAACAATTTAGAGCCTGTACCAGACTCGCCAGATAGCGGGGTCTCTGATGAATATGAGCCTCTTAATTTGGTACCGACTGTAGAGATCAACTCACCAGGAATACATCAGGTTTATACTTACTTTTCTGATCCAAAATATATTGTTATTGGCCTCCGAAACGAGTAACTAACGCTCTCTTTGCGGTATTTTACACCAAAAAAGAAAAGGACCTGCAACAATTATTGAATGTTTATCAAAAGTCAAAAATAGTTTATTCATATAGGTAACACAATGTACACTTATGAACGTCAAAACAGAAATATACATTAAGTGCTTCTAATTTTACATTTACTGCCAGTTCTCAAATCAAGGGCGTAGAAGGGAAGAGAAGGACTGGCAATAAACTCTCCGCCACTCTTTTAATAGCCAAGTCTTTTGTTTTAAACAACGTTTGTTAGGCTACCATTATACCATGTTCCACATGACATCTTAAGTAATAAATAATAACAAAATAAATTAAAAAGAACGATTTCTTCTCTATCAGGAGGCATGGTAAAATAGGAGCACGCACTTACATTCTCGTGGGAACAACACGCAATTTATGGATAACTTTATTTAAACAAAGCACTTTCAAATCAAGTCTCTGAATGTGGTGACTGATATGACAAGAAACTTGATAGTTAATCCGTATATCCGTAATAAAATCCGTTTGTACGTCAAAACAAAGTAAAATCAAACTTGTTGACAACATACCTATTTCTTTATAAAATCATACCACATATAATTTAATTTTCTACTGTTTAAGTTACAATTGAAAGTTTTAAAATATATAAGGATTACGGTGGACATACATGTTTTGTAACTTAATAATTACTTCATGAAACATACTTATTTTACTATATGATTTGAATTGATCCGCCCACTACTGAATATATAAAGCTCTGAATGAGTGCCGTTCACTCTGTTGTATTCGTGAAGAATTCATGTGATAGACGACAATTCTTGTTCATTAGTCAATGGTCTTAGGGTAACTCATAATGATTTGTTGTGACTATAGATGATCCTATTGTTTTTCAGATTCCGGATCGAGTGAAAACTCCAATATCGCCATTATATGACAACAGTGTCATTAAAACCTGGAAATGGGAGTACACAGAGTATCAGATTTGATTGCATGATCACAACACTACAATTTTATGCCAACTCGTAATTTTTTCTATTATTCTTATGTAATTTATAAATGTTCTTAGCATTCAATTGATAGATGACAGCTATGTCGGAAAAATTCCTATTAACTTAAAACAATTAACAAAATTGACTGAAGTGTGTACTGCGCACATGTTAAAAAGACAAGAAGATTTAGCTATTGCGAAATATGGTATAAAGTATTATTAAGAATATCCATAACGCGAAATCACCTGCATCATGAGCACATCCCACACTTACATACTCGTACATTCGCTCACTTTCACACCAACACACAACAGCTAAATTGGGTATTACTTAGTTATATTTAATACTTTTTATTTATTTTTTCCTTTTGTAAACGTTATATCTTTTTGTATATATTATGTATTTCATCTTTGGCTATATATTTAGTATATTTGTTTTTTGTTATATAATATTGAGTTAGCTGTAGAATTACGAAACAAATACTGATTTCGTGTATTATTGAATGTAAGTACTACTGTAGTCCTACCTACGGACTTGGCAAACAGAGCTTAGAGAGTTAATAGCAGAAATAATTGATTAGAGGCTCTTCCTCGACTACACTTAAAGATCTATGGACGATTTTTGTTAATGAAACACGGCCACATTTTCATTATTTTAAAACTACTTGTTGCTACTTTCTAATGTTAGTTCCTCGAGTCGACTTCATTGTATTTTAAATAAAGTGCTAATACTGTTGAATGCTTTAAATTCTAATTACTGTTGTTAATTCAGATGTATAAAAACTATAATTAAATAATTGAAAACTATTATTGTTTTTATTTGACTTTCCTTTATATATATATATTTGGTTTTGATTGGCTTTAAGCAAGAATATTATGAGATCTAGAGACAAGAGCGTCGCCAGAGGAGCATCCGACAAGGAGATGCAGACCTTCACTTATACTTTCACTATACATCATTGTTTTGGGCAGCCGTCGTCAGTCGTCATTCCAGTCGACGATTTGCTTGGCAATGAGACTTGGATCCGTCTTGAGCGTATAGCCCGACCTCCCATTTCCACTTTCGGCTTTTTATAGACAATTGGCACCCCAGTGCATAGGTCCAAACTATTTAAGGGGCTTTAAAGATATAACAGTTACTAACTGGACAAAATGTATCTAAGTAGAGGCTAGCAACCATAATTCTCTATCAACACCGTGTGGTTTTCCCCGAAGAATTTTCACGTTCCCTATTTGCGCATGTCTATTTAATAAACATATAACGAAAAAAGTAATGTTCTGAAATAATTTAAACCTGCTAAATCGCTGTTTCTATGTAAGCGGATTTCCAATTAGATCGTGTATTTTATAACACTAAATTAATTTTGCTCTAGTTTTATGAGAAACAAAATATAAGTTTAATCCGGCATGAAGTATACCATATACATATATTAATTTAATAAAAAGGAATCAAAGGCAGAATTTCCAGATTATAGGAAATACGCAATATAGTTAAAACATAAAAATATATCGTCATTATAATTAGCCATTAAAATACATTAATAGTTTTGACAACGTGAGAGCAAATATAAATACAAATTCTTTAATGAATACCTAATTAGTTTTAAATTTACTTTCCATTAACTTAACCGCAAAGTAATTAAATGTTTTTTTGTTCTTATATTTTTTAGTAACAGGAGGCAAACGGGCAAGCCTCGGAAATGCGTTGCCGGCATTTAAAGACTTAATAAGCTCTTTTCTTAAAGGGCTCTAAGTCTATGGCCGAGGGGTTTAAGTGTGTTACTCAATCCTGAGGCCGTGGTTCAAACCTCGGCTGCATAGCCGAGTGCACATAGTTGGTATGCACCAACAGATTCTTCAATTAGCTTTCCTCATACTCGTACAGTGACGGCAAACGTCCTGAGAAAACCAGCCCTGCGATTCTAACTCGCTTTTCGAACTCACACAGCGGTTTTCGCATCGGCGGTCGCTCTCAAATCAGTCGTGAAGCAGTCATTTTATGATTTGGCTTTCTGAAAAGGTGGGAGCTTGTTGTTTATTGTTTATCAGAATGCCAAATCGAAACGAATGGATACCATCGGAGTCCAAGGTTTTTATTAACATAAATTTTTGTTCTTAAAAGTCAAATAGGTGTCATGTAAATAAAATACTACTGTCTTAATTTAGTATCGTTTTAATCGAAATGATACTTTAATAAGAGAAACTGAAAATTCCTTACTTCCACACCGAACATGTAAAACTGCTGGATTTCAATAAAAGTTTAAAGTAGAAAAACATCCAATGCCAGTCTTTGAATAAAAACTTTATCGAAGGAAACTTTGAACATGGCAAATATTGGTGCTATTTCTTACATTCCCTCGAGGTGAAATATTTTCTTGTCTTTTCATCTGTAAAAATATAATAACTAAAAAGCAATTTAGCATCAATTTTTTCTTTTGGTTAAGTTTTGATTGAATTAATAATTATACTGGGTTGGACTGTCGAAAAAACTTATGCAGAACATTAAACGACGGAAAGTCACCTACCTGGACCAAGTGTTGCGCCATGCTACCACCTTCTTCAATTAATTTTATTGTAATTTGATCATTAAATGTTTTTGTCATACGAAGCTCTTGACTAATTTGTATCGGATTTTGCGTCGTTTACGTGTTCGTTCCCATACTCCTCCGAAACGGCTCGACCGAATCTTATGAAATTTTTATGCATATTCAGTAAGACTGTGAATTGGTTATTATCTTTCTTTGAAACCCCTAAGTGTATCCATCCCCGTGATAAAGGGTATCCATCCCAAAAAGATTTATTTTTATTTTTTAGAATATTTTTTTTGTTTTTATGATACAGCATACAAAAATACATACAACCCCTAAGTTTTATCCCTCTACGATATTATTTTTATTATAGTAGATAGTTATTTTATCGAAGTAAAAAAATGTTTTCTAGAAATAATATATAAGTATGGCAAAACAACGTTTGCCGAGTCAGCTAGTTTATTTATAAGAAACAAGCTTAGAAAACCCGTAAAGCGAGCAAAATTATTTGAAGATAATTGGACGGTGGTTGTTGTAATATTAGTAGCAAAAAGTGGATCTCAAATATAAAGGTGGAACCATCTATCACTTTTCAGATTTTACGGTAACATCGATCAGTGTCGCCGCTGTACTCGTTACATGCAACTGTTAAACCAATGATATGGCAATTTTAATTAATGTTCTAAATACATCGTCATTAGAACAGTGTTGGCCTAGTAGCTTCAGCGTGCGACTCTCATACCTGAGGTCGTAGGTTCGATCCCCGGCTGTGCACCAACGGACTTTCCTTCTATGTGCACCTTTAACATTCGCTCGAACGGTGAAGGAACTTAGACGACTGCGTGAGTCTTCCTATTAAATTGACAAATGATCCTGAAATAAATACAGAAATCTGAGGCCCAGACCTAAAAATATATTTATACATATCTTGCATTTGTTATGTGTCTGTTTCCTTATTGATAAATAAATACATATACTGCCCTATCCACATATAAAATAAACTTTTTCCTCTGTGTAAATTGAAGAGAAAAGGCGAACAGAGCACTTTATCAATCTTTCAATTTGGTCCTCTTGTCCTCAGACGAATTGACTCCACGGTACCCCTTGATAGCCCAAATTGTGTCTAATTTTCATTAGTTTAATCAATTTTACGCAACACTGGGAAAATGAAGAGTAATGTTTTACTTCGTTAAGTCTTCATTATGGCTTTAATTCATTTTATTTTAACAAAAGATGAGTTTATAATATAAAAAAATAATATTAAACATCATATTGTTCCTGTACGTTTTGAATTTACGAATATATACACATATTTTAATTTACAATATGTCAAAATATAGCCAAATCTATTAACATTTATGTATATGTATATGTAGCTATATATATGTTTGGCTCAGCTCTACTTTGATGGATTCATTTTATCATTTTATCACGAAGATTGGAAAGGAAACATTAAAAAAATAATTATATTGAATAAACACATTTTTATTTTTATTAGAGTTCTGAAAACATTTTACAGTTAAAGACGCCACACGTGGACTACGCAGAAGTTCGAATTGTGACGATTTGTAACTTAAAATTTGAAGAATGTTACTTAGAAAGGAAGTAGAATTACCGAAAATAACTTGCACGTTAAACTTTCCATTAGTCACTACGTATAGAAGTTAAAAATCTAAAAATTATTAATTATCATTAATAATTAATAAAATTTGTAGAGGAAAAAATTATAAATGTATTTGTCGTATGTCCTACGGGTTGGTACTTCACAAACTTCTAGTATAAAAGATAAGCAACTCAATCTTACTTTTTGTAAAACTTTTTCCTTACTTCGCTGTAAAATACAGCCATCTATCTTGTATGCAAGATTTAATATCAAGTTTTTAAAGTGATGCAATTTTATTATGCAAGAACATGATACTACTGGTTTTATAAAATAGTTTTTTATCTAAACGAAAAAAAGGAAAAATTTATTTAAGAAATCGTTTCAACTCGCCTAACTGGTTGATGGGTTTTGACTACATCGAGATGCTATATTTAATTGAGTTTATAAAATTATCAGTATGAAGTGTATTTTTGTGTATGTTTAAGCATATCTCCATGGACGGACCATGGGTCGATCTATGTCACCAATCGCACCGACTTTCAAAAAAAATTTATCAATACAAATAAAAAACTTTGTTACTATATTGTTACTGTACAGTTGTGTACAGCTTTCGAGCCAGAGGACTGTGAAATGTGTGAAATTTATATCTAATAAACGTCAGTAGTATCTGTATGGTATGTATGAGCAAGCTGCACTAGATAACTAAATATATGAGAGGGTAAAATGAAGAACCTAACAACCCTACGGATCCCTAAGCCATACAAAAGTCAAAAATCATTTAAATCATATTTATTATTATTCGATAACCTTTAGTACATTTTGGATCTAGTTTGTTTGCTGTTAAAAATGTATTTATTGTCTATATAACGATGTGATCCTTTCTGGGTTGGGATTTCTATATCGTATATGATTTTTTATGATCAACACTGATGCATGCGAATTTAATTTGAAAAATCAATAACAGAACAATACACGAGCAGACCACAGAAATCAATTTCATTTGGTTGGCTTGGTATAGTTTTCACTTTAAAATTAAGGTAATTTAGAAAATATGATCGCCAATATCTAATCTTCTATCTAATTCATCTTAAAAGTGCCATGTTCTTTTGAAGGTTGGCGATCATCATGTGGAACACGGTGCAGTGGTTGCAACTTCTTAAAAACATTATGTAAAACAAAAAACTAGGTGATTAAAAAGAGTGGCGGAGAGTTTATTTCTATCTTCTCTTCTTTTCTCTCTCTTTCCAGTTCTTATCTTCCGTTCTACGCCCTTGATTTGAAAACTGGCAGTAAATGTTAAATTAGAAGCATTTAATAAATATTTCTTTTTTAACGTTCATAAGTGTACATTGTACCTACCTACCTACTTGAATAAATGATTTTGACTTTTGACATCATGACTGCTTTTATTTTGGATTCCGCGCTTCAGTATTAACTTGGTTTGACCAAACATTATTTACCTATATTATTCATATCCTCTCCAGAAATTTGTGGTTATCTCAAAAAGTATATAGATTTTGATATCGATATTTGATTGATAATCTGGTAAAATATTTTTTTTATTCCTATACTAGCTGGCTTGGCGAACATCGTACCGCCTAACAGTCGATTCTTTATTTTTTTTAAATACTTATTCTGCTATTCGGGACACCGGTCTAGCTGAAATAAAAAAAGAAAGTTGATAAGACAACAAATACATTATGTCAAAAAATAAAAATTTACCATCCCGGAACCCCTTCACTAACACATGAACTTTATGATATGGTATTAAAGTTCAAATTGACTTTTAAGTATTATTACGAATATTATGTATAGGAATATAGAAAAGTGTTGTTTTTAGACTTTTTCACTCAATTTTATTAATTTTTCTCTCCGTAAGAACCATCCTCGTACTTCAAAGAATATTATAAAAAAGAATTGGCCAAATCGGTCAAGCCGTTTTCATGTTATGTCGTGACAACGGTAAACGGGTTTCATTTATATATATATATATAATATATAGATAATACAGATCAAAATAGTAACCTCTTTTTGAAATCGTTTGAATCGAAAAGGGTTTGTGTAACAGACTTAAAGATTTAATATTAAAAACAATAACGCAAATCGATGTTCATTAAAGGCACAAAAAGTTATGATAACAAAAATATTCATAAGTGCATCGACAAAATTCCACAGCTGGCGGCACATTTTTGTACAAGCCCAAAAAGAATTCAAAGTAATAATGAAACAATCCTCCAAATAGCGGTCACCTGTTTTTAAAAATTATTCCACTATTCCAAGTGCAAAGCTAAAAGTAACTTTATATTTATGAAGTTATGTGCTCATCATGGAAGTGTTTTATAATTATATTTAAACTGGGAATGTCTAGCGTTTAAATTAAACGTCTCATTTAAACTTCATTTTAAGCCGTAAAGCTTGACAACTGACAACCCTTTAAGTGTAATGTTTATTTATTTATTTCGTTTTGTAATTGAGATTATTTACTTGTTTGTTACGCTTTCCTTTTTCTTTCTCTCTCTATTCAAAAAGAAAGATGAAGGTTGAAGGGTCTGAAGAAATGAGGAGATTGAGATATACCCCAACCCGACAACACGAGGGAAACCAAAGAGTGGCTTTTGGGAAACCAAGAGTCTTTGGTTTCCTTTATGTTGTCCCTAGAGAATGGGAGAGTATCTAAGTGTCTGGGTATATGTTCTATCTAGATATGCTTTCTTAACATTGGTAGACTAATGACCAGTCTTGAAGACGCATCCACGAGAGCTCCAAGTGGCCGATTGGCAAGCAGCAGCGTAAGATAGTGGACGGTGGCTTTGGAGATCAAGACTCACTATAGGTTGTTACTCCAGCGGAGTAAGTAAGTTACACTATCAAACTGATTATACATCTTAATATATGTATATAAATTACGTGTCACGTTGTTTGACCGCTATGGACTCCTAAACTACCGAACCGATATCAATCAAATTTGCACACCGTGTGTAGTTTGATCCAACTTAAAAGATAGGATAGCTTACATCTCAATTTATACCCGCAATAATATTTTATTGCAAAATATTTCTTTATTATTTGGTAGCCACAATTCTAACAGATGGCGCTGTGTTGAAAGTACCAACGTTTCACATAAGCTACAATTTAATGGCATAACCACCAAAAAAGCATGGTGGTCCCCATGACTGGTGTTCTCCTACCGTTTCCCTTGAATAGTTTGCTACTATGTAATATAACCAAAACCTTAGCCACAGCAACGCTTGGCCCGTCTGCTAGTTTAGTATATACTTCGACTAAGATTCTTCGACTAAGACTTCGAGAGTTAGCGCTAAGGTTGACTCCCGAACGTCAGAAATCTATTGGATTCTGACATATGGGAATCATAGTGAACAAAATTTCGTAATTGTTTTCCACTAAGTAATCAATTAAATATTTCTTCTATACAATCATATCATTTTGTATAGAGCAGTGGTGGCCTAGTGGCATCAGCGTGCAACTCTCATCCCTGAGGTTGTAGGTTCGATCCACGACTGTGCACCAATGGACTTTCTTTCTATGTGCGTATTTAACATTCGCTCGAACGGTGAAGGTCAAACATGGTCAGAAAACCGACATGACTTAGACCCAAAAAGTCGACGGCATGTGTCAGGCACTGGAGGCTGACCACCTACTTGTCTATTAGATTTAAAAATGATCATGAAACAGATTCAGAAATCTGAGGCCAAGACCTAAAAGAGGTTGTAGCGCCACTGATTTATTTTTTTACTTTTTGTATACTATGGACGTCCTACGTTCGATTTCCAACGAAACCATAATTGTTTTATTTTGTTTTTACAGAACCTCCCACTCGGGGGTTCAGGACTTACAAACTACACACTAATATTATATAAGGAACTCGTAAAACAATAGAAGCTAGGGTAATTGTAAGCGTTATCAAAGTTCCAACCCGCTTACAGTCGGTAACTAGTCTTAAGTAAATAGTTTAGACATTGGCCCTGGCTTAAACACTGTGCTAAGGAACGCGACGATTTTTCATCGTTTTTAAAATTAAACAAACATTTATGTTTAGCTGTCACCTAGAGAGAATGAAGAAAATGAGAGAACAAGGCATTTTCTTTTGCGAAATAGTGAACTGTAGAATCGACTCAAAGTGAGGGTCTTCCCTGAGAGATACGATCACCAACTATTCAAAGTTGGAGGCCGGCAACGCACCCACTAAAAATGTGTGTCCATGGGCTGTGATGACTGGCCTTTTTGGGCCTCAATGCCAGATGGCTCGCGAATTTCATTGCTAGACTTTCAAGAATTAATACGCTCTTTTCTTGAAGGAGCCTAAGTCGGAAATACTTCAGTGGGTAGCTGGTTCGCGGAAAAACTGCCTTAAAAACGCTCAGTTGTGAAACGACGGACGTCGCGTCGAGGTGATATTCGGTGAAACGAGGTGAAATTTCATATTCTGCTTCCACTTCCGATGATAAGACTTAACTGCAGGTATTAATCCGAATAAGTCCTCAGAACACTCTCCGCGGTAAATGCGATGAAAGATAAAGTAATCAAAGTCAAACTAATAAATTTTGCCTAACAGTATGCTAATAGTAATGATCATTCGCACAGTGCGTAAAGCGTTCAATTAACTGTGTCTCGTACAAGTTAACCATGAATGCAATCAACTCATAACTTGTTAACCGATATTGATCGACGTCGGTCTACCCTACGTTATTATTAGGCTAATGGAACCAGGGATGTCATATTACCTTATTAATTAAAAGGTCTTTAGAAATTTATAAAAAACACACAAATATGCACTATTTACAAGTTTCTTAACTACATTACATGTATTATATACATATATATTACATATGTCAAATATAGAACAACCGCTTACAGAATATTAACATTGTCGTCCCTCATTTATTTATAAGGTTCAAATAGGAGAATTTTTCAAATTCCTTCTGTAAACCTACCTAGGAGTTCAGGCACCTAATAATAAACACTACTTATCAAAATCAATATATTCGGTAGTGGTACCTAATCTGCATTGTTAAGCCAATATGTTTCAGATGAGTAAGTATTTTTAAATAAAAAGTTACTAGTTAAAACTAAAATTGGAAGTGTAATATTTTTATTATTTTTTGTAAAATTCGTGTTCACCGTCGTGTTTTTCAATTGTCATGTATTTTAAAATAGATAGACTGTAACTTATACTATAGAAAATACATTATATATAATGTGGTGTATTTTAAAAAAATAATAAATAAAGATACTATGTTTGTGACTTCAAAACTAAAGCTAAAAAAATAATTTTATTTACGGGAATGAAACGTTCGGCGCTGATATTCTAAGAGCGATAGCGATCCAGGGAGCTTTTATGAGTCAATTTCGATATTCTTTCTTATATGTTGCGCTGATGTCGCAAATTTGAGATTGCTGATACAAAACAGTGTTGCTTTCGATATGTGGAGTTACGAAGGCACGGCACTTTGAGAAATGCATTATACGATTACGAGATTTGTCTTTCTGTGGGAAAAATGCAATAATCTGCACAACTTAGACTAAGACAAAAGTCGATGTATCAAGCCTAGAAGACGGATCAGATACAGAAATGTGTCTATTCTATATCCTATTGGTAGGACGGGCCTCCCGCTATTCAGTGTGTGCAGTAAGAATCTCCTAATGAACAATATTACGTAGCATTATTATTTTTTGTTAGGTACATAAAATAAACATTCAGAAATTATTCCTTGAAATTAGGCTGGTCAAACCATTAAAAAGCAAGATAAAAACAATGCAAAAATCCTTCAAGAAACATCTTTAGAAATAATTGTTTGATAAAACATCCTTTTTAGTGGAGTTTTCTCAATTTGTACAAAAATCTGCTTAAAGAAAAGGTAAAAGCTCCCATGATTATAATAAGGATAGCGTAATTAACTCTTCCCCGTTTATTAACTTAAACGAGCGGTTAAGTTGTAAAACTAAATCGGTAATTAAAAAAAAACTGCATTCCGTATAATTTGCGAGCTTATTACACAACACAATAATATTAATAATTAAACTTATTGCATCTTCTATTGCATATAGTGACTAAATAAAAGTCTGCAGCGCAATGTTATTTGATACAAGGGCTTCAGGGCGCAGGCAAGAGCAGCTGCTAAAGATATATAGCTACTAATAATATGAGACTCGTGAAGTTTTACTCACGCTAAAAATATATCTCTTCATATACTTACTTTATCTAAATCATATTAATTGTTTACAGTGAATCCGGTCTTAATCATAAAAACTTTAAAATTAATATTTTTGTATTAGTCAAGTATGTGATCAGGCTTTTGTGTATGTACTTCGGGACTTTGGGGAGATTCCAGATAAGCCTAGAGACCTTTCAAATAGTAGTCAAAGACCTACTTTATTCTGACCAACGAAAGCACAGTGACCAATTTACAAGCCCCAATTTTCTCGTGTTAAGCGGTTTGGAACCCTGACTGTATGACCCTCTCCTCACTGAGGGAAACACACAACTTCTATGTTTATAAATATGTCTGTAAATAAATCGCTACGTTTCTCACGCCCGTTTGTACCAACTTCCGTCACCCGTTCAAGAGTTCATTTTTCAGACTCAGACGCAATTATTATTTGAAAGGATGGCAACCCCACAAATTATATTTTCCTTCTTTCCACTTCAACTTCTTTTTATTAGAATTGCAAATCTTGATATTAACTTTGCACTCCTCTAGAGTTTTAAAAGACAAACGATAAAGTTATCTTATTTTAAGATTATTAATTCTTATGGATTTGTTACTGAGTATATCAATTATTGTTTATGTATTAATTTACAAGAGCTTGTCAACACACATACATTGGCACATAGAAAAATAAAATACAAGAATTAATTTGACAAACACTTATAGGCAAACATAACACGAAGAAAAAAAACTAAAGGAGAATTGATTTCATAGTGTAAGGGGAACAACTATGGATATACCTACCAGACCTACCTAGTTTATCAAAATGGTCAATTTGGATATCAGCGAGTTTTGGCGAAAACATGATGCGGACATGTTTGACATGGGATGCCTGGGGTATCTAGAGGGTACATAACATTAAAATATAGCATTATTATTATTATTAAAGCTTTATTAATGCATCCATACAAGAATTGGATAGTTTACAATCCTTAATATTAGTATAAGTAGTGTTAGTATAAGTTTTAAAAAATTTAAGTTAAATATCATTTTTCTTTTCTAGTTTTTGTATTACCCTAAAAGGAGCCGTGCAAAAATATAGCATAGGCTACAACAATTGTTGTCAATTGCCAAAGAAAGTTGATTTAAAATCACAGCAAATAGATACCATACAGTTTCATAATTAGATAAACCAAAATGTTTCTTACTTATGTAAAAAATATATATAACAAACAAAACAAATAATGTAACACATTTTAATATATACACCTTTATTTAGAAAGGGTAGTAAACATAAAGTTGATTTTTTACTGACCTTTTTTACATTGTGCATTACATTATTATATGTTCCCAGAGTGAGTTTACAGTAGCGATATTGTATTTAATTTTATATATGTTATTTTGTTTTTTATATTATCGTATTGATTTAGTACTGTATCTTAGTTTGTTTTTTGTGTATAGTCAAGTCTGTATAGCAGCACAATAGACAGCTGCAAATTAGTGTTTGTGTATTGCGTTACTCATATGAAAACTATATTACCATATTTGTACAAGACACAAGTATTTCAGTTAAAAATTTCACAGATACGATATGAAAGAAAATATGTATATTTCCCATTCCCAAAAAGGCAATTTCACGTGACAATCTTCAACCAGTATTAATTAAAAATCCGCATCTCTTAATTACAATAAATTAACAGTAAATAAAATAATAATGAACGAAAAACGGAAACACAGAGTAAAGGATTTTAAACAGTTAATTATACAAATAAATCAGATTAATAGTGCTCTTGTCACGGTGGATGACGGCATTATCATAATTGTTTCCGCACAAAATATGACTTTAAAATAATTATTGCCTATATGGAGAACACAATTTTATATTAAACATTGATTAGAATGAAAAAAAGAGCGTGCTTACAAAATACACAATACACATGTCGGAAGTGTCATATGTACACGTCTTTGGCACACTATTTTTTAAGTCTTCTTCATATTTATACAAATCTATAACTTTAGATTTCCGAGACTTAGAGGGAGGGAAAAAGAAAGATATGTTAGGAGTATAATCAATTTAATTGTAATTATTTTATTAAAAGTGTCGAAAATTAATACAAATTATATTTTTTGTCATTCTAGATTTCAAGTAATTATTTTGCATAAAATATAAAATACTAATAGTATACTAATATAAAATACTAATAGTATTTTATATTTTATACTAATAGTAAATAATTATATTTTATCTCTTAACGAAATTTTAATTTTAAAAATAGAATTTCTATAAGGTAATTCTTCACTTCGCCCTTCTCACTCTCTCTCAGTCGCTCTCTCCTTTTTCTTCGACAAAAAAGCTGCACATCTTCGTGACGCATCCGTAAAAATTTTACCCTCATGCGCCTAAAGAAGTGTCACTTCAAAAAATACAAGATCATATTATGTTCAGATTTCATTTGAACAACTGCTGACACGGGTCACGTTTGTTCTAAATTTTAACAGCTGTAAATGCGCGATACACTAACCGCCCACAAGAATAATATTATGTAAGTGTGAATAGGTGTAAGTAGTATTTAAGATATTGTTTTATAACAATAAATCAGATTTGAATATTGCTCTGTCTTATTAATTTCTCGCTTCCTCTCAAAGTGGGAAGACTCCTTCAATCCCTTAATTATCGTGGTGATCCTGCCCGATAGCTTTGAGATAATCCCACCTTGAACCTTTGATTCTACCCGTAGGGATAATAGATGTCGCTACAAATATTTCTTAAAAAAATGTTATATTGGATTTGTGTCAGACGTATTTACATCACTTTGCTATGAAAAAAACTCCAGGCTGTATTTTTTTATTATATATTATTTATCACGCATTTCTCATATAAATTAAGAACTGTTTAGTAAACAAATTACAGCTGTATAACCAAACCTTTATGTTGCAAGTAACAAACGAACAAGCCACAGACTGCAACATATGCGTTTTATGATTTAGCCAAGAAATTCGATCGTGTATTCAATCCTTTATCAAAGCACTATTCCAGCTCATAGAAGACAAACACTCAAAATGAATTATTCATACCGAGTCTCTGCCGTTTGCCTTACTGGACGACATTGGAATTTGTGATCCCCTGTTTTTGGGTGTTAAACAATCTATTAACTTTTATTCATAGAACTGAAATTTGTCAGTAGATCTTTCTTATATTACTCCTTGTCATTGTCATATGTATAATTTATGGCTGTTCCATATTTTAAGCTATTGCAAAGATTTTGTCGCGGGCTTTGAGCGCGGCGACCGAATCAAGGAATTCCGTAACGAAAATAAAAACCTTACACACGATGACGTAATACAGGTGCGAGGAGTGCGCGTAAGTGCGGGACAGAACGCATACTGCGTCTCACATCGGTCTGGCGTGATCGGTGACGTAGCGCAGGTGCGTTAGAGTGGGACAGAACGCATACTGCGTATTAACATCTCTCTGACGAGATCGGTGACGTAGCTTAAGCGCGGCCGGTGCAGCCGGTACGCGTTAGTGTGAGACAGCCTATATAGTATATAGGTGTGTTAGTCTGAGTCTGGTTGAGTGGAAGAATGAATTAATATCTAAGAAAAAAATGGTGCGTGTACTTATGTACGCGCGTAAGAAGTTATACTTCTTTGGCTTTCTTTATTTTTTTAAATATTAAATAATTAATAATCAATATTAAGCGTTAATAATTTAACAATATTTAATATTTAGTATATTATTCAAATATTAATTAATATTAATAATAATCATTATTATATTATATTATTAATTCAATTTAATTACTAGGTATGTTTCATAACCTTTTAACTAAGTATAAATAGGTCTTTGTGAAAAAGCATTGCTAAATTTCTTTGAAAAAATAATTAAAACTGCTTTATTTGTTTAAAAGGTACTACAAGTAGATTGTCTTATTCCCATCTCGCTCGCGCACGCTCGGCGCCCATACTGAATTTTGTGTCACGGTGCGCGCGCATCGTAAAATTTCACTCTCATAAATTTTTCATAACGCGCCTAAAGAAGTATAACTTCAAAAATACTGCATAAATAAAAAAATGCTATGCAATAGACTTTTTTTACTCTATGGCTCACAATAACGAGACTAAGTATGACTCGTGTATGTCCAAAAGATATGGGCAGGGCACGCAGCCCGTTATACAGATGACATTATTTATTACATATTATACATTATTCTTATATATTATACATTATATATATATATATTATATATTATACATTATTCTTAGCCGTGTTGTGCCGGCTTATAGAATAGCACCTCCCCATCTCTACCCGTGGGTGTCGTGGGCGACTAAGGGTTTTTTAAGGCGTAGGGCAGTGACGACCCCATCGCCCGCTGGTGGAATATTTGAACAATAACTATTTCCACCAGCGCAGTCAGTTAGTCCAAGTAGTGGGAGTGTCATGCTGCGTAAGCAGCCGATTGAGCCGACACGATCGGGGTAATACCACTCTCCCATTGGAAAAAAGCGTGAAGTGGCCCACGCAGGACGTGTGTCGCGTTTCGTTTTATATTGTGGGATTCCCGGAAGCTCATCCCCTTCCTCTCCGAATCATCATGGCAGCGTTATTTAATAGAACTTTTTTACCCCAGGAGGGTACCTGCACTTCTAGTACAGGAGAATCCGTCCCTGGGTGTACTCACTCAGGCTGTCCCGCGTATTCTGGGGGGGACAAAATACCGCTCAACTGCAGAGGCAAATCTAGAAATAAACTCACGGTAACACAATTTAACACAGACTTTACTAACATTAGGGGGCTTCAATCTAATTTAAATCCCGTCCACTTTCACCTCGAGACGGCTAAGCCGGCCTTATTGTTTCTAACGGAGACCAAGATAGTTCCCTCGTCTGTTGAACATTTGCACTATCCAGGCTATTATCTTGAGCATAATTTTAGGCCACAAGCCGGTGTATGCGTTTACATTCGTGAGGATATAAATTTCCGTCGCCTCTTACATTTGGAAGAATCCGATCTTTCTACCTTGTGGGTACGCGTAGAATGTGCTGACCATCCCCGCATATACTGCTGCCTTTACAGGTCACACAGCGGCAACACCGAGGTCGATCGACTCATAGAACATGTCCAAACTGCACTCGATTCCTTTCTGTCTCTATCGCCTGCTGAAGTCGTTATACTGGGTGATTTCAATGCCCATCATTCTGAGTGGTTAAATTCTCGTACGACCGACTATTCGGGAAGAGGCTTCCATGATTTCGCTCTTGCATATGCTTTAACTCAACTGGTCACAACGCCTACGCGAATACCAGACCGAGCTGACCATCAGCCTTCGTTATTAGATCTTATGCTGACTTCTCACCCAGACTTCTATGAGGTTGCTGTGGATGCCCCACTTGGGTCCTCCGACCACTGCTTGGTGCGGACCGTTGTGCCAATTAGGCGTCGAACCCGCCCGCAGTTTTCGGAATGCCGTCGTGTCTGGCATTACAAATCGGCCAATTGGGATGACATGCGTCATTTCTTTGCAGCATACCCATGGTTGCAAGTCTGCTTCAAGGGTAGTGATCCTGACGCCAGCGCTGAATCTGTCGCCGATGTGGTGCTACAAGCAATGGAACTCTATATACCTTACTCTATGGTCCCCATTCGTGGTAAATCTCGGCCATGGTTTGGCCACTCTTGCAAAGAGGCTTCACGTCTTAAGCTAGAGTACTATAAAAGCTAGAGTACTATAACCTCATTGCATGAGGCAATGGCCATAAAGGATCCCGATGTAGCTCTCCATAAAAAGAAATTAAATGCAGCTACCCGCACCCTGAAACGAGAAATTTTTAAAGCAAAATCGGAACATATTGGCAGAATTGGTGAAAAGCTCGCGAAATTGCCCTCTGGAACTCGAGCCTTTTGGTCATTGGCGAAGGCAACTCAGGGAAACTTTTGTCAGCCCTCTTTACCATCCTTGCGAAAGGTGATGACTCGATGGCTCACTCGGCGAAAGAGAAAGCAGAGCTCCTTTGCTCTCTCTTTGCATCTAACTCCACGCTCAATGACTCAGGGACCTTACCGCCTACTATTCCGCATTGCGGGTTTTCTATGCCTGAAGTTCAATTCGAACAGATTGGTGTGCGGAAGGCCTTAATCTCCCTTGACACCCACAAGTCGAGTGGTCCTGACGGCATTCCCTCGATCGTTCTTAAGACTTGTGCTTCTGAGCTGACTCCGGTGCTTACACGGCTCTTTCGACTCTCGTACTCCTCGGGCGTAGTTCCAAGCTCATGGAAGACTGCGCATGTTCATCCCATTCCCAAAAAAGGTGACCGCTCTGAACCATCCAGCTACCGACCTATCGCAATCACTTCTTTATTTTCAAAGGTAATGGAGTCTATCATCAATAGGCAGCTCTTGCGATATCTGGAGGAGCACCAGCTAATTAGTGATCGTCAGTATGGCTTTCGCCGTGGCCGCTCGGCTGGTGATCTTCTTGCCTATCTAACTCATAGATGGGCCGAAGTTGTGGAAAGTAAGGGTGAGGCTTTGGCCGCTAGCTTGGATATAGCTAAGGCCTTTGATAGGGTTTGGCATAGGGCGCTTCTTTCGAAACTACCGTCATACGGTTTTCCCGATGGCTTATGCCGATGGCTGGCAAATTTTCTTGTAGGACGTAGCATTAAAGTCCTAGTTGACGGAGCGTGCTCCAATCCTAGACCCATCAATGCAGGCGTTCCGCAAGGTTGTGTCCTTTCGCCGACCCTTTTCGTTCTGCATATCAATGACCTGTTGAATATCGACAACATTCATTGCTATGCAGACGACAGCACCATCGACACATTATATTCCGGCCATCCGAACATGTCTCGATCTGAGGTTGATGAGAGCCGTAACTTACTTGTTCTCGAAATTGAGTCGATTCTGGAGAAGGTTTCTGTGTGGGGTAGTAACAACCTTGTTAGGTTTAATCCTACAAAGACTCAGGTTTGTTCTTTTTCTGCCAAGAAAGATCCTTTTGTCGTGTCTCCTCAATTTGAAGGCGCTCTCCTTAGTTCGTCACACAGCCTCAGTATCCTTGGGGTTGGCATCTCGAAAGAAGTCCAATTTCGCAGTCATCTGGAAGAAAAAGCCAAACTGGCTTCCAAAAAGCTGGGTGTTTTGGGTAGGGCTAAGCAGTATTTCACTGAGGTGCAACGTATGCAGCTCTACAAAGCTCAAGTACGACCTCATATGGAATACTGCTCGCATCTCTGGGCCGGTGCTCCCAAATACCAGCTTCTTCCTTTTGACCAAATTCAGCGAAGGGCTTGTCGAATTGTCAATCTCCAATGTCTTACTGATCGGCTTGATTCTCTATCGCTACGCAGAGACATTGCGTCTCTTTGCGTTTTTTACAAAATTTATTACGGAGAGTGTTCGGAAGAATTGTTTGGGTTGATCCCTCCTGCCTCTTTCCAACACCGTACGAGCCGAACGACCTCCAAATTTCACCAGCCTCATCTTGATGGTTGGAGGTCTTCCACGGTCCGCTTCACAAGGCATTTTCTTTTGCGAACTAGCGAACTGTGGAATCGGCTCCCGGGGGGGGGTCTTCCCTCAGAGATACGACCTCCAAAAGTTTAAAAAGAGAGCCTACTCCTCCCTCAAAGGCCGGCAACGCACCCACTAAAAATGGGTGTCTATGGGCTGCGTAGACTGCCCTTTTTGGTCGTTCCGCAGCTCGTTTGCCCCCCTATTTTATAAAAAAAAAAAAAAAATGACAGATGATGTAAAACAGTAACCGACTGGACTGGTCCAAAAAGAAAAAGGAACACAGGAAGACCAATAGAGCAACGAGCCGACGGGATCGAAAGGGAAGCTGTAAAAAATTGGATGGTGGTGGCACAAAATAAATTAGGCTGAAAAAAATTTGGAGGAGGCCCTCCCGGATAGCGGCCGCATCTTATGGTAGTTAAAACTGTATTTAAATTCATTTTTGTTAAATGTAAGTTAATAAGATGTGGCTTATTATTATTATGTCGAAAAGGTTTTAATTTTGACATACGGGAAAAGTTCGCGAAAAGGCACATGTATAAAATGTTTTTTATACATGTGCCTTTACTAAGTGGAACATTACGATTTAGTCAAACTTATGACTAATAAGTAATTTAAGTCTCACCTAATTTACTTATAAGGATATTTAACATAAGACTATTAAAAGGAAGACACTCTTTTCTTGTGTTCCATTTCCTCACTCACTGTTTAGCACTTAGTAACAAGTATCAGCTAATTAGATTAAAACTAAAAATAGTTATTAAAACACTCCCGTGAATAAAGAATTGTTTCATCAATTTCGGTAAGAATTCTTTACTGAGCTTTTTTAGAAATTTTTAAAAGCTCACGAACACAAAAATGTCCGAAAAATTTCGTGTACTACGAGATAATCCTGCAATAGAAAAGTGCCATTAAATTTAACTTAATTCAGTTTTCACCTTGTATTATTCATAGTAGCAAAAACATGTATATTGGCAGACTGCAATTCCAAACCGCATTGTATTGTTATGCAAATGGCTTGGCCAAAATTTGTGCTGCCTTTGTGACCCCATGTTTACTCTGACCTCACTGTAATCATTTGTTTCAGCCACTCATTGGTTCAAAACCTGACTGGACTTAAATCTCTCTAATCTCTACTTTCAGCCGAATTATCCTATTATCGCTATTAGCTTATCAATGGTTTAAATAAGGTATTGAGTTTTCTGCCCGAATAGTTCAAACTGAGATGTTGAGATTCAGAGTTAGGTTAGAATCAGATAAATAAAATGTATGAAATTTAAACATATTTGTTTATTTCCTATACATATATACAGTATTTATAATCTAATATATAAAATTCTCGAGTCATAATGTTCGTTCCCATACTCCTCCGAAACGGCTCGACAGATTCTTATGAATTTTGTTATGTATATTCTATCTTTCAAACCCCTAAGTGTCCACCCCAAAATTATATTTTTTAGACAATTATTTTAGTTTTTAGTTTTTTATGATACATCATTCAAAAATACATACAGCCCCTAATTTTCACCCCTCTACGATCAACCTCTATTTTTTAATACAGTAGATAATTATTGAACTAAAAAATGTTTCCTAGAAATAAAAGGGTCAGCTAGTAATAGTATATATATAGACTAAACATAATTTTATATATATTTTTTTTAAATTACATTGTAAGCATTAAAATAAGAAGGCTAATCAACATTTAATCTATAAAGAGAATAAAACAGATGCACTCTGAGTCCTGAGAGCAAGTCCCATTAGGGTTGTAACGTAACTTATGATTAGGTATTTGTCGTATCCTACAGTGTAAATTATATAATAAAGTATGTAAAAATCCATCCAACTTATACTGGAATATCTCGTCATGATCGTACAACAATGTCGGATTTGAAAAAAATCAAAATCCACGTTTAATCATATTTGGATACTAAATATTACGGCCACATTAAAAAAATTCCATGTGCATTAAATTTCAAATTAATCAGTCGGTAAAGTGAAAGTGAAACGGATTTGATAGAAACATGTGATTTTTCTATAAAACTGTCTAATTTAATGTTATTATTTTTATTTTGTTTCAAAACAAACCCTTTTGTTTCCTTGTATGCCAATTTTCATAATAGCAGAATATGAATTAAACTAGTTATGACAAAAACTAACATGATTATATTATTTTGAAATTGCTGCGCTGTGAAGTTTACTTTATGTCAGATCCGTCACTATTTTACGACTATAACGATACCTTATTACAACAAATATTTTGGTGTAATGTTAACTGGCCATTAAAATAGAACCGTCCATATACATCTTGATTAAAACAGCAATTTTTCCCTAACATCAATCACGGCCCGGATTGAGTCAATCCAGAATAATGGATAAGGCAAAGCCCGAAAACATTATCTTAATTAGACAAGTTTCTGCCTAATTGTTACAATGAACTAATCGCTCATTTGTTAATGTATTTATGGGATTAGATATACTAGGTTTGATTTCAAAGAAGGGATGGGAGAAAGGGATTTGTCGTCGACGATTCGAACCGCTCCACATTGAATAAGGTATAAGTAGGAGCTGGTACTGGGGAGCTCCCGCCCAGCGGTGAAAACAGTACTCGATGTGGAGTCTTCGATGTAATGTAATGTAGATTCCTGCTACCGCTTCTATATATTCTATCCACCTTTTTGTAAGGTTTTTATCCTCTTCTAATTCTTTCCCCTGGTCCTTTCCATATAGTCTTTAAAGTACACCTTTTATCTGTGTATGTTGCTCTATGCCGCCCATTGCCACTGTTTTAGGGTATAATGTAAGGCATCCATCACTTTTGTTTGTAGTCTTATTTTCTCGTTTTATATTTGATGTATTTTCCTAATTTGAAGTTCGCTTGTTACCATTGATTTCCTGGAAATTTTCCAGCATGTTTGGTTTTTATTTTTGTGTTGGTCGTATTTAAGGTGAAACTACTAAAATGTTTTTAACGTTTTAAGTCGTAAACGTTTTTATAAGCTACTTTCCTAGAATTAATAGGTTTGTATATATTTATTATTTAAAAATATACAAACTAATAACTTTTCCAAGAGCAGAACTTATAATGTACGATCCATGCAAGAAGTTATGTGGAATATCAAAGTGCATCCTGCATTAGTATTCAGCACGTGTATGTTCTAGCCAATTGCAAACTTACGTATGTATGCAATTTCATAGTTTACACGACATTTCTGGCAAAAATATGTTTGCGTTTTAATGTATCGGTAAAGAAAGTGTTTTAGAGCAATGCCTAGTGGCATCGGCGTGCGACTCTCATCCCTGAGGTATAAGGTTCGTTCCCCGGCTGTGTACTGAACTTTATTTCTATGTGCCTATCTTCAGAAAACCGGCTTGCCTCAGACCCAAAAAAAAGTTGACGGCGCGGCGTGTGTCAGGCACAGAAGGCTGATCCACCTACTTGCCTATTAGAATTACAAATGATCATGAAACAAGTACAGAAATTTAAGGCTCAGACCTAAAAAGGTTGTAGTGGAGTGTAGTAGATTTATTTGTTGATAGATTTCATTTGTAAAGAAGATCAAAAATCAATCTTCACATGCAATAGAACGTGTGTCGAATAGAATC
The DNA here is from genome assembly GCA_963693345.1 of Pieris melete. Classification (NCBI taxonomy): domain Eukaryota; kingdom Metazoa; phylum Arthropoda; class Insecta; order Lepidoptera; family Pieridae; genus Pieris; species Pieris melete. The sequence goes on along the minus strand of CAVNZK010000138.1, from coordinate 658,816 downwards.
GTATCAATAACTGTTCGGTGGCTGGTTATAAAACTAAGAAGGCTTTATTTGTGCTCCTGTCTACTTTATTTCGTAAGAATATATTGTTTGTGTAGTAATAAGTACTTACCAGCGTATACAAATACTTGATGAATTAATATGAATGCAACAAACTTCATTCCATAAAGTTTATTTTTGACCCGGCTTCGTTTTGGACATTTATTTTATAAAATCTGGATTGAAATATAACTCAAGGGTTATCTAGCATTCCATATGTGAACGTTTAGACATAGACAAAACATTTAATACTAACGAAACACACACACACACAGAAGCAAACAAAATATTAATATAGAAAAAAAATTTTTTTTTAAAGAATAAGGTATTTTTAAGTGTGTAATGTGTGTGTGTTGTAGTTGTAACTGGCCCTGGCTGAGCATTGTGCTGTGGAGCAGACGTGTAGTTTTTGTAATGGTTCGATATAAAAATTTAAATGTATGTATTACAAGCAAAAAATGTTATAGCAAACGAGCCTATGGGACGCCCAAAAAGGGCAGTTGACGCATTCGATGGACATCCATTTTTGTGGATGTGTTGCCGGCCTTTGAGGGAGGAGTGTGCTCTTTTTTTAAACAGTTGGAGGTCGTAGCTCCCAAGGCCGACCCCCACCGGGAGTCGATTCCACAGTTCGCTACTTTGCAAAAGAAAAACTCTTGTGAAGCGGAGCGAGAAAGAATTCCAGATTTCAGAATCTTTCCATTTTATAATGTAAGTATAAATTATGCAATTTCGATGCATTGTATACAGAATATTCTAGAATGCACCAATTTGACAAATGATGTCACTTATCATAATGAGCCTCCTCAGATATATTTTTTAATGTTAATTCTCCTGCCCTCAGAGCCGGTGTTTTTGTCGCTCAACGATAAAACATCGCAATACAGCGAGGAAATGCTGCCAGCATTAAAGGTACACTGCCACAGGGACCAAACTTTTAAATTTGTTTTACATTCTAATTATAAGTTTTTAATTATTATTACTATGTAGGTTCAGTATATTTTAAATACTGTATATTTGTGTATTGGAAATAAATATAGCTGTTTACTAATTCCCCTGATTTTTATTTGAAGGTAATAATTGTAGTTCTGTGATAGCAATTGCGTAAGCTTTTGATCACCATTCAAAGCGGATATACAGAGGTTGAAGTGGCATTTAAGTCCATTGAATCAGATAATTACTGAGGGCTATTAAGGGCACATTGATGCTCTCATATTATTTTTCTTATACGCTATGTACGCTCTAATATACTTATTTTTATCGTATATATTCGTATCTTAACATACATGCTGTTTTTTTAAAGACCCTAAGTCGAATTGGTTCGGAAATACTCTTGTTTTATTATTAATTTAACAAACTTTGGGAGGAAGGTGCACTGCTTCTCCGACCCTCGACAAGTCGAACCACTAACTGTCCTAAATCTACCTCAGGAACTGTTCAATCCGATAACTAACGTTGGCGCGTTGACAATATTGGGAGAGTATTTGTTTTGCTCTTGTTAGAGCCGCCATTGGAAGGTGACAATGTAAAACAAAAGAGAAACGGTGTCTCTCGTCTCTCTCTACAGCATCTCTAGTCAACGTCAACATGCGATACTTTAATACTTCATGGTATTACGACCACTGGTCTTTCCAATTCCTAATTTTCCCTCATTTGATGATTAAATATAACTTCTCAGACTCCTGTTGAGGCGTTGCAGCAAAAGAAAATATTGACTTGGTATTTCGGGCTTCAAACGAATGAAACATGAACATTACATCAAGTGTTTAATGTAAAACAAAAATAATTAGTCCTTAAGTACATATAATTATAAATGTGTTAGGGTAACAGATTAATACTTATGTTACTGTTTGTGGCTTAAAACTTCAATCTCTTTCTCATGCCAACAAAATCCGTCTACAGTCTACTAGCTATAATGTTATTTAAAGCACACATCTCTTTCCAACACAGCATCAATACAACTTGAGAGAGAAGGAATGCATACTTTAAACTGTGTAGTTGTGTACACTGATTTAGTTGTGAATGAAGTAATTTTAAGAGCTTATCGAACTAACAAATTAATTGATATTAAAATACTGAGATTATCGTATTAGTAAGAATAATAAAAAGTTATACACACAAAATACTTTCAAATTTTAATTCAATATCTTTTCGATAATTACTTTAACTAAATTTGCGAATGGCACACATTTTATAAATACGATCAATTTAGTTTATACACGTAGGCGAGTTACGCTATTTTAATATTAATACATTTAAATCATGTTTGCTACCATACCTACATTTGGACTGTTTACAGAATTATTATTAATACTATATTTTTAATTATCCATTATCGACATTTTCGTTCAAAAAATATACCTTAGTAAGAATTGTTAATTCTAGATTTGTAGATATGTTACCAGGTTGCTAAATGCGTAAATATTATTTATATAGATCTTATTATATGTATTATATACATATATACCTAGATATAAAAATATAACATTTTTAGATTTTTATGTTTTCAAAGGTGCCATTTCAGGGGCTGATGGTACAGGAGTGACGGTTTCTGATGTTGACAGAGGTTGGAATTTCCTGGGCTCCAATAGGCCTTTCTTCGAGGCTACCATCAGCAACAATACTGCTGATATGGAGAACGAAACCAGCTGCAAAAAAGAATAACTACTTATATCTAAATACACTTCAAATTTAAATTGCAACATTTATTTAAAATTATAATGATGAATTTGATACTAATCACTTATTCGAACAATATTTACCAACAATAATCAGAGTTTACTTAGCTTGTCATAATTTGAAACTCATGCGCATACAATAAAAGTAAGTAAAGGTGCAATTATTAGGTCATAATAACCTGTTAAGTATTTATTGTTATGTTGTAATTATTGTTTCTAGCAATAATAAATTAAACTTTTCCCAACTATTTTTAGCCTGTTGGTAGTTATTTAAATATTCATTTATAAAATCAATTAAAACATACCGCAGACACACCAAACGTCGCTAAAACTTCGTACGATAAAAACATAGTGTAGAAACAAAACAAACAAATATCACTGTGTTATTTTTACACCTCAATACAATAAAACCGATTTACAAGAGAACAAATTTACTAAGTTCGTAATTGAAATAGCAATTAGTTTCACGTTTAAAATAAAAAGTTACTTGTAATGTAAACCACGACGACGAAAACTAAAAACTTTGTCTTGCGTTACGACAGCTGCGAGCTCAATGTCACATGCGAAGTGCGGCAACGTCGCACGGTCAACGCAGTGACAGGTAAAATACATATGTCGCGCACGGCACAGGTAGACCATAGCCAATGAACCCATAAACTAAAGAGTTGGGTGGCATAGTGTTTTGGGTGGCTTCATTTGTCCGTTGAAATTTGACCTTGTTTGATAGTTTTGCAATTATGATAATTTGCTAATATCGGGATAATAGCTAGAGAACACGCGAAATTATTTGTTTAAATACAAAGTATACTTTGCTAGTCAAAAGTGGTAGGCGTTTTAAACATATTTTTGATCTTTAGCAAGTGATTTGTATAAAATTAAAGATATACAAAATTATATACGTTTTATATCCATCTGAGTAATTTTTAAAATATAAAAAACACATATTCTAGACAGGTGCTTTCGAAACTTAGATACTTTATTGTAAGATGAACTATGTACAACCGCGGTGAGACAACAATTTTAGATGAGCAGGCTCTTACGATATACATAATATATAAGATAACCATTGACAATTAACATTGACATATACATAATATATAAGATTAACCATTGACAGCCATACAAATGTATTTTCTCTAAGCCAAAATAGTATAGTATAATTGTTAGTTATTTCTGACTGTCCGGTGAATGTTCTTCGCAAACTCAAAGGATCTGGATCATTATGTTTGTACTATAATATAATTAATACAATACGCAGAAAACAAACGTCCATTTTATTGTATAAAACTGATAGTAGGATATATAATCTGTAATATGTATATGACTTCTAATCTATATTAAATCTTTGGCATTTCTCTTTTATTCCGGTCTCCGTGTAATATATTTTTTTACAATATTTACGATGTAGATAGGTACTAGGTACGATTAAAAGTAGTTACTCAAACCATTAATTTATTCTTTCTTTATAAAATAATACGGAAAGTCTCGCTGCAGTTGCAATACCCATCCAAGTTTCTTCATTTATTTGAGGAAGGTATTTTGGTGGAACGAGGAAACCATATTTTTGGAAATCAGGCAATTCCAGTGTTAACGAAAATGGTACACCGATGTCCTGAAAAATAACCTGTATCATTACTTGTATTTGTTGTATTAAATAGGTATTTATATAGGTATAATTAATTTAATAATACATATATGCAAATTAATACGCCTTTTTAAATTGTCTCAGCTTCCAGCGACCAGCTTTAAATGTTTAATAACGTTTAGTAACCTAACCTAATAGAAATTGTTGTATCTGTATTTGTTTCCCCGAATTTGGTATCGACTAAAAAGTGGAGGGTTTTGGCAGAAATGGCTCACGGTGTCCTCTATTTTCGCGGATTGTTTGTCTTGAGATTTTAATTTGGATATTATTGGATCCCAGGTGTATGACAATTTTAGGCTATATAATTTAAGCTCTATTGAAATTGGGGTGTTTTTTGATTTCAATGGCTACGCGTACCAATCTTGGGAAGAATCTTTTTTCTTTCGCAAGTACTTTCGGTTGGCATTCAACTAATAGACATATTATTAATAAGTTAAAAAAAATGGTACCAGAATTTTTGTTACAGCTTTATAATTTTCCTTGAAGAATTAGCCTTTGGTTATTGCGAATAAATTGTATAACGTAATGCATACATCTATGGCAGATCAAATCTTTCTAGACAAATAGTATCTTCACATGTAGTCGATTTTAATTTACATTTTAATCTGGGTTACTGAGGCTGTTTATCATACATAACTAGTAACTAATCTAACTCGTCCCACTTATGTGCTACCTGTATCTTCTCTTAGTACTTGTAGTCGTACATTTACTAGAAACGAAAGTATATAAAATTCACTTTGAATTGAAAAATCTAAAATTTTAGCAGCGATTATATTTTGGGTATAGATATTATATGTACAATTATATTTATCATATTATTATTATAATACTATGCATTATATATTATTTAATTTTCCTAGCTGTGTATTTCTCATATAAAATCAAGCAAATTTGCCATATGTATTAATTTAAAGACCGGCTTAAAGTTACGTAATATTATAAATTTACAATTATTTAACATAATTTTAAATTAATCCGACGTTTCGCGTGCTTTCACGGTATATATACACGACCACGCACGCTGTAAAGCACGCTGTAATCCGGTTAAAAAGTTTTTTCTGTAAATTTGTAAAGGTTATGTTAATCAAAGACAATACTATATGTATTAATGTTTGTCAATCAAAAGATTATCGCTTTAATCGCAAACAAATATGACTTATTCTGGGTTCGATTTCCTGCAAATCAACAATTACTTCGCATTTATGTACTGAACACGTACTTATGCTGAAAATATATAAATGAATGTTTGCTTAAGCACATTCTTATTATCAGTAAAGAATGGTTGTTATTCAAACATTAAGAGATCTAACCTGCGCATAATCCTGCGATGTCCCCGAAGCCGGATACAAAACAAAATAACTGTTACCAACATGATAATGATACGCTTCAGGTAGTTTCTTGGTATCAATTTGAGCACCAATGCTTGCACCGACCTGATGTATGCGCACCACATTAGTCGGTAAAGTGGCGTTATCGAAGCCATAAAGCACGTAGCTTCCATAACTATGAATATTCATGTAAATTTGAATACGGTCCAGATATGTGTGGAGTATATCTCTAATATTCTGGGTTTCTATTTCGGAAAACGGATAACGGCCGCTGAACGACTCGGCGCATGGATCTTGGGAGGCGTTGGACTCGCCGAAGAATATGTCGTAGTTTCTGTTCAGATCGACACCGCTGCAATTGGAGACGCTCGCGTCGAATGATCGGTTTTTGCGCCACATCCGCTGCTGTATAATTATATAAGTTTTTTTATGGTTGGACAATTCACATCAATTGACCTAGTCCCATGCTAAGCTGGTGAAGCTTGTTTTATGGGTAGGTACTAGACAACGGATATACATACCTACATATTATAGATAGATAGACATATAACTAATATACACTAAGTGTATAATAACAAAACTAACTCCTATTTAATATGTATTTTTTATAGCATGGAAATTAAAATGGCTTTATTATTATATATTAATTTTATCAGTTACTTTGACAATTATATATATTGATAGTAAAAAATTAAACAAGTTTACAGTAGCTTGGTTAAAAAATGCTTCCATCAGTCAGTTTTTGATTAACAGGGAGTATTTATAGGTTATTTATTTATAGATTAATACGTAAATAATCCTCTTTTTTACACAATTATTATGAATACATCATTTATTGGCAAGCCGTGTTGGCCAAGTGGCTTAAGCGTGCGACTCTCACCCTGAGGTCGTAGGTTTGAGCCCCAACCGTAGGGTAGGGCGGGGCTAGTTGAGCAATTTTTCACTTGCTTGGATATAGCTCCTCAATGATAAGTCTCAATGAGTTGTTATGTGTCCTGATGGATTAGTAATTTATCCCTTAATAAAAGTGTCCATAGTATTTTTTTGTAACAAGTCCAATATAATAGCTACAGATGTTTAAATGAAGAAAGTCAAGTATGCTCAATGTACCCCATAGGTGGGGTAAGTTGAGCAAGGGTATGGGGCAAGTTGAGCACTAAGAATGTCTAGGCCTAACCATGGGTTCTATGTTAACTTGAGATGAAGTAAAATATGTGTTAGACAGTCAGCTTTTTATTTATAGTCTTTTATTGACAGAACAACAAAATTTAAAGAAATTTTCTTTGTAACCGAAACTAACTAGAATCAACAAAACATGAGCATCCATATCTATCCATTACTTCCGATAATTTCTAAAAAAGATTACCAAGGCTGGTGGGTTCTGGTTTCTGTATGGATAGCTACGATTTTGTTGTTTTTAAAACATCATCTTTTCCGGCCATCTTTTTTGCAATTCAGCTTGGTGGAATTTCAGCACACTCTTAGGCAAGGCGACAGACGTCTTTTGGAGAAAAATGCCATTTGTAGCAAGAATTTTTTCAACAGTTCTCTTGTGAGAGAGGATATACTTCCCTCGGTGTTGTATAGCCCATAAATGAATCATCACCTTCATTTAATTTATTTAAAAGTCAACCAATACCGAATTCTTTAGCGGCGGTATTCACACTTTTTCCCTCATCGTGGACAGCCTTTGCAGCATTATTTAAGTATTCAGTATTGTAAGAACATCTTGTAGTCTTCCTCTTGTAAGTCCGCATCCAAACAAAAAATAAAAGATTCATTACTCATCAGTTGTTTAAGTCGTGGACTTAGTTGAGCTATAGTTGCTCAACTTACCCCAACCCGGAATTTTAAAAGAAAAGTAGGATTGTAAATAAATGCCTAGAATTAGACCCAAAACCTATTTACAAATAAAAAATACAATAATCTTCTGAAAGATTAACACTCTCCTGATTGAAAACAGAGAACATTTGACAAAGACAGACAAAAACTTGCGATAAACAATGTTTTTACTTTTTGGTCACAAAATAAAGAAAACGCCGTGACACTTCACTCACTCGTCGAGCTGCCACTAGCTATCGTGCGATGATTACCTCTCCTACTACTCCTTCTTTTCGCTATTTGATACTCCCGCGTAAGATGAATAGTTTCCGAGATATTTCGATTGCCCAACTTGCCCCTATGCTCAACTAGCCCCGCTCTACCCTACACTAATGAAATTTATTTCTATGTGCGCATTTAACATTCACTCGAACGGTGAAGGATAACATCGTGAGGAAACCGACTTGCCTTAGACCCAAAATGTCGACGGCGTCAGGCACAGGAGGTCACCTACTTGCCGACTAGATTAACAAATGATCAGGAAACAAATACAGAAATCTGAGGCCCAGACAGAAAGAGGTTGTAGCGCCACTGATTTTTTATTTTCCTTTTTTAAATAGATTTATACACTCTCTACTTACATCTGTATGTGTGAACTCATAGCCGTCCGGATTCTGAACTGGAAGTATAATCCAGTCAACATTCTGTAGAAGATCCCTGTCTTCATTCCGTATCTCTTCCACCAGTCTGTGCATGGTGTAGAGAGCCACTGGAGGGGTCGACCACTCTCTGGAGTGCATCGCTGCGTCCATGAAGTATATTGGCTTAGTTTTATCCTCGAAGTTCGTTGTAGATATCTTTAAAACATAATGGACTTAGGCATACCATATCTAATTACTATTCTAAGCGCGAATCACTGAGGTCGTGTTTCCCGAACTTTACTTTGTCTATATATGTACGCATAAAACAATCGAAATCAGCTAGTCTAAAACCCACACTGTAGATGCATTACGAACAAGTTATCTAATTAACTATTAAGAAAAATGTTTGAAGAAAACAGATGCATAGCTTTGAAGGTTGTATCGCAAACACGCACACCGCAAAACAAATTGCAAACAAAACCAAAATAAAAAAAGTGAAAGCTAATCTTAAGAGCCACGATGCTAGGTTCTAAAATACATAAAAATTATATATTTACAATTACAAAAATCACGACTAAACGGATGGAAAGCATATGGTTAAGAGGTGTTTATATAGAAGAGTAGAACGAGACAATATTTAATTTTGAAGATATTTCCAATATCTTAATATATATGTATAATACGCGTCACGTTGTTTGTCCGCTATATACTCCTAAACTATTTAACCGATTTCAATCAAATTTGCTACCGTGTGTAGTTTGATAAAACTTGCATATACATATATATACATATAATTCTACTGTACGTATGTATGTCACTGAACTCCTCTTCAACGGCTGGACAGATTTGAATGATTTTTATATATGCGTTTGGTGGAACCCTGGACGGTTTAGATTCACAAATCAGCCCGGCAGATGGCGCTGCAGTCGGTAATTTCATACTTTGTTTAATATCCTAATCGCTTGAAATATCGTCTGTGGGATTCGCTAGTATATAATTATAAGGACTATTCCTAGACTTGGAAGTTAAGGCAAAGTATATCTAAAGGCTTATTTTTGTAGAAATACGTACCTTGAGATAATTAACAGATCGGCCTTCGAAACTCTGACCAGCTGTTACTAATGTCACGATATCAGGATATTCACGTGATAATCTTTCCATGTACGCATTGATCTGTAATGTCATAATTAATTAGAGAAACCAAAATATTATTAACTATACTTTACTTTCAGCATATTTAAGGTGAGTTTCGAGAATATTCTTGATACACTTAGCGCCATGTCTTACCAAATAGTAAGCAGTAGTAGTAGTACCTTTTTTAAATGAACTAATTATTACCAGAAAGATTGATTTGGGATTGGGACACAATAGCATAATAGTGCCGTTACTATGAATTCGAAGAGCAACAACAACAATTATAAATAACTTAGAAGGTGGATAGGCCAAAATATGGAAACCGCATGTGGCAAAGAGTGGATAAAATAAAAATAAAAAATATGTTTATTATGGAACATAAGATACACGTATCACTTATTCCACGTCATTAAATTTGAATTTGTGGGCATCCCTACTCATCGGCAAAGAAGACAGAGGGTGTAGGTCGAGAGAAAAAGCCGGCGTAAAAAACTCTCAGTACTCTTTTAAAATAGCAAATCATCAAACGACTCTTATTTTAAATAAAAAACTATCGCATATTAATTAGAAGTAGCCTGTCTAGCACTAGTCCCAGGCACTTTTATCAACTAGATAATCGTTAACTTTATAGTAAGCCGTGTTACACAGCTTTTCTTTAAAACATTTCTTAAATTTATAAAAAGGCAGAGATAAAAGAGCCTCTGGGATTTTATTAAAGAAGAGTATCCCTTTTCCCAAAAAAGAATTACTAACTTTAGATAGTCTAGATACCTAAAAATAAAAAGAAATATAACTGTAAAAGTGTAGTGTTGGCCTAGTGGCTTCGGCGTGCGACTCTCATCCCCGAGGTCGTAGGTTTGATCCCCGTGCACTAATGAAATTTCTTTCTATGTGCGCATTTGACATTCGGTTGAACGGTGAAGGAAAACATCGTGTGGAAATCGGCTTGCCTTAGGCCCAAAACGTCAACAGCGTAGTCAGGCACAAAAGGACGATCGCTTACTTACCTATATTGAAATATGATCAGGAAACAGACACAGAAATCTGAGGCCCAGACCTAAAAACGTTGTAGCGACACTGATTAATTTATTTTTTATTAAGTGTAAAAGTAATTTTATGACATTATCATAATTAACTGATTGTGTGATTTATAATTAGCCAATCTGAATGTACTACTTTCTTTGCAAATAAACGATTTATTTATTAATGTGTGTTTGTACTGGCTGATCTCAAGGACAATACCAATAAGGCGACAGTGCTACAGGGAGCTGCATCGAGTACTAAATTCCTGGCTTACCTCGGCCATCCGCGCGTAATACGTAAATGGCTGTGCTACGTTGCGTCGTTGATTCCAAAGATTACAATCTTTTTCGAATTCACCTAATGCGCTGGAACAGCAGTTTTTAATCTTTTAAATCACGTGAAAGTGTTTAGGATTAAAAAGAGTGGCAGAGAGTTTCTTGGCAGTTCTTCTTGGCCGCTCTACGCCCTTGACTTGCGAACTGGTAGTAAATGTAAATTTAGAATCTTTTCTGTTCACGTTCATACTTGTTTATCTATATGAATAAGGTTATTTGAGTTTGAGTTAGGCAATTTAAGCGTCCACTTTTTTCTTGATCTAAAACTCTTTTTCATACTTTTTATAGAACTTGGAGATGGGCGGATGCTTACCTGACGTTAAGACACTTGCAACGCCGGGTGCTAGCAGGTGTGTTGCCGACCTTACAAGAATGACCAGCGCTGTAGAACACGTCTGCTCCACAGCATAAAGCTGAGCCAGGGCCAGTTACAACCACAACACACACACATTACACACCTATAATGTACCTTATTCCTATTTTTTTCTTTCTTTTTTGATTATTACTTTGTGTGTGTTAATGTTATATCTATTCACAAATCGGCGACCAAAATCAAAATATATTTACCTTAAGATGTTCTCTCTTATTCTATACTCTATTCCATTGTTAATCAAAGCTTTTGTAAATGAAGCCTGATATTCCGGTGGAACCATTACTGCTGCATCGCGAGTTGGATTGCCAAATTTCCAGATGTCCAGATGGAAGTCATCTTTCACAGCATCTAGTAAGGCGTTGTCGTTCCGATCACGAATAACAACGTTGTATACCGTGTATCTAGGGAAATTATTTATAATTAAGAACATAATATAAGAGCAGTGTTGGCCTAGTGGCTTCAGCGTGCGATTCTCATCCCTGAGGTCGTAGGTTCGATCCCCGGCTGTGCACCAATGGACTTTCTTTCTATGTGCGCATTTAACATTCGCACGAAAGGTGAAGGAAAACATCGTGAGGAAACCAGGCTTAGACCCAAAAAGTCGACGGCTCCTACTTTCTTATTAGATTGACAATGATCATGAAACAGATACAAAAATCTGAGGCCCAGTCCTAAAAAGGTTGTAGCGCCATTCATTTATTTATTTTTAAGAACACAATATATAACCCCACTAAGTTCCTTGTTCATACTAGACCAAGGCAAGTTCTGGAACATTTTTGTAAATTTCCTTAAAACAGAAACTAAATCAGTATTTTTTTATAATATTAAATCATTCTTATTTCACTACTATCTGAAGTCTTTCGGAGGTGGTGAGCAAAAGTGATCTCCAAGTATCTAGAAGATATGTGCAACGGCGAAGGCCAAGGTTGTTTGCGATACCAAGGGTCAGAACCAGTCTGTTGCACAGATCCCCACCAGTTAACAAATACGCATAATGAATGCTGTCTCCAACTATGAACATCTTTATATTATGTTCGCAGAGTGAGTTCACAGTAGCGATATTATGTATCATATGTATTAAATATTTTTCGATATTATCGTATTAGCTTAGTACTGTAAGGATAACATATGTATTTTTGTGAATAATGTAAAATATTTGAAAGTTTACATACATACTTTAGTTTAACTAGATTTTATAATGTTTTTTAGTGTCACTTCCACAATCTTCTTAATTCACTTTGATTAAATAAAATTTATAATTTGTGAGCCTCATATATCGATTATATTATATACTCTGATAAAATCTTAATTCAATTATGTAATAAAAGTAAGATAATTAGATTTATATAATTAATTTTGCTAAAGCTTTATTAAAATAGAAATGATCTAATAAACTTGAGTTTCTTAATAACGTACAAATATTTAAGGAAAAATTAAATTGCAAAAGGATGAGCTCATAAGTAAATGAACTGGGGTCAAATAAATGGAACTAAATTAAAATAATTAAAACAGCCAGTGTTTTCTCCATCTAATAGGGCATTTTAGACGCTAAACACATACGATCAATTTAAAAAGATATAAGTTCGTCACTCGAAACTACTTTTATAGACTTGTACAAGAAAGATTTCTCATCAAACGGTCAATTTTTTTCGACTGTTTTAATTGTAATATCCATGCAATAGGATCTAAGTTTACTATATTTCAAGAAGCTTTAATGATAATATAACTCACCCCTTATATTTTTCATGTTTTGCCAAAGAATGGGCAATTAAAAGAAACGAGACCAATATCTTAAAGTCCATGCCCTCTGCACTTTAAAAAATCACTGCAGGTGTAATTAATGTCGTATCTTATCATAATCTTGAGAAATTCTAGATTTCGCATGTAATTAACATAATTGAGATAAACTATTATTGAGGTCACAAAAACAATTAATAATAATACAAATTAAATAAAATACGAAAAACAAAATAACTTTAGATGCAAAATCCCCAAGGAATGGCCCGTGTTCAGAAGATCAAAATTCCTGTATCACCTCGACGGACGTCCGTCGTTCCACAGCTGAGCGATTCTTAGGCTGCGGCCTCGAATTTCGCGGGCAGCGGGGCGGCAGCGGCTGCGGCGCGGGAGCGAGGCGGCCAACGCATACCTGTTCTCGAAACCAGCGGGCAGATCGCGCGGCACTGTAGCGCTGTAGTGTTGTGTTCGTGGTTGTGTAGTCGAGATATTTGTTTTTATTCGCGAACGAAATGTCTAAAAAACGGCGACAACATCTTTTTGATTCAAATTTATTCCTAACGCTCGATTTATTGTGGGCAAAAATATGTTATATGCAAAAATATAGTTCCATATGGGTCTCCTTTCAAAGATTTCTGAAATAATTTGCTCTTGCACGTCCGAGGTCATTTTGATACGTCACAAAAAATATGTACAGCACTATACTACAATGCATACGCGCAACGCGGGCGGTCACCGCTTGACTGGATTACGCCGCTCGTTACCCGTGCCCGCGCCGCTGCCACGCCGCTGTTTTCGAGAACCGGTCCATTTGATTGTACGCATAATATCCTGCCGCTCCCGCGCCTCGGCCGCCGCCGCCCCGCTGCCCGCAAAATTCGAGGCAGCAGCCTTAAGGCAATTCTGGCCGCGCACCACCACTATGTGAAACCGGCTGCCCACTCAAGTATTTCCGAACCAATTCGACTTAGGAAGAGACTCAAGAAAATAGCAATTCTTAAAAGGATTCTTGCGAGCCTTCTGGCTATGTGACTATGGTATCACTTAACATCATCCTGTCTATTTGCGTTAATAGGGTTAGTAAAAAATATATCAAAATAATAAATTATTAAAATTTATTAAATATAAATTAATTTAATCTATGGCGATAGAACTGATAACTCATTCTAGCTGACTCAGCGATTCCGGCGTATGTCTCCCCGTTTATTTGTGGAATGTATTCCGCTGGTACCAGAAAACCATATTTATTATAATCTGGCAATTCCAAAGTGTACGAAAAGGGTATTCCAATGTTCTGAAAATAAAAAAAAAACATTAAAATGTATTCATGAACACGTTAGACCCGTCTCACCTCCCACGGACAAGCAAAAAAGCTGTGGGGGGGGGGGGCGAAGAGCAGGCGCAAGATAATAAACGGTTCAAATATTTAGTTCATCCAACAACGATTTTGTTCCCTTTGGAGTAGAGACTTTTGGGCCGAGGGGTTCAAGTGCACAGGCGCTAATTAAAGATTTAAGTAGGCGTGGTAGATAGTACCGGTGACACCAGAGCTGGTGCTTTCCTCGCTCAACGAATAAGTGTCGCAATACAGCGAGGAAATGCTGCCAGCGTTAAAGGTACACTGCCACAGGGACCAAACTTTTTAAATTTGTTGTAATTTTCTTTTTATTAATTTTAATTATTTTATTACTATGTACGTTAAGAATATAGTAAATACTAAATATTACCAAGTAGGTTAGGAAAATTGTAAATACTGTATATTTGATTGTTATGTTTAGGTTTTAATAAACTATTGCATGAATAATCCTCTTTTGAATAACACTCATTAGTTATTGTTTTGTTAGAATAAACGCTACTTTTAATTATTAGAATCAAACAAATACCTTACAATAACACTAGTGCATATAATTATTGAATGGGCTTAAACATTTTGATCACTTATTTAAGTTAGCCTGGGGTTCCTGAATTAGATTCCCTGATAAATTTTGATGGTAAACTTCAGTATACACGTCGCCAATTTTTTGGGTTAAATACATGACGGTTTATTCGAATAATCGAAGAAAGCGCAAATAAAATCCATTGCCGCGATTCAAACACACAACTTTAGGGTTGCACGCTAGGCACAGCTCCATTAAGGACATCAGATTACCTGAGCATAATCCTGCGCAGTGCCAGAGGCTGCATACAATACGAATGCACTGTTGCCAACACTGTAGTACCTTGCTTCTGGCAATTTCTTTGCATCTATATGTGCACCCATAGCTGCTGCAACGTGGTGCAGCTGTGCAGCATTAGAGGGCAGCGTCTCATTATCAAAACCATAAAGAATATAACTTCCATAAGTGTGTATGTTCATGTAAATTTGAGTTCTATCTAGATACTGATAGAACATGTCTCTAACGTGCTGTGTTTCGATTTCGGAGTTGGCATAAGGTCCTGGGTAGATGTCGGAGCATGGGTTTGTTGAAACGCTGATTTGACCGAAGAAAATGTCGAAGTTTCTATTCAGATCGGCGCCGTAACATTCTGCGCTGATTGATGCATTGTACGACCGGCTGCGTCGCCACATGCGATTCTGTAATGTAGTTCTTACTTTTAATTGACTTTCAAGAGATTTGTCACCTCACTTTGGTTTTGTCTGACGTGCAAATAAATAGTGAAAATATTTTTTATTCATTTGAAAAAACACAATCCTGTCCTTACTGGTGACCGACAAAAAAGCATGATTAAATCAAATTGAAACAATAAAACACAATTTGAATTAAATAAAAACTTGTGTGCAATTTACACGTCAATTTTTTATTTTAATTTTAAAGTTAAAAGTAATCTTTGATTTTGATAAAAACTAAAATAATTAAAGTTTGAAAGTCGATCAAACGAAAAATGTGACAGTAAAAAGAGACAGAAATTCATAACATTTATCGTCTCATCTTCTCCCACGTTAAATCTTATAAATTTATGTGTCTCACTTAACAGTCGCTTTTTCGTTTCATCGACTTTCAAATCACAACGATGCTAAAGACGTTTTTACTTCAAAATTCACACACGAAAAAAAAAACAATTTAAAAAATTAATAACAATTACTTCATAAAACATTA
This sequence comes from Pieris melete, assembly GCA_963693345.1. Lineage (NCBI taxonomy): Eukaryota > Metazoa > Arthropoda > Insecta > Lepidoptera > Pieridae > Pieris > Pieris melete. The sequence goes on along the minus strand of CAVNZK010000138.1, from coordinate 642,967 downwards.
ACTACTATAGGCACTGACAAATAATAATACTTATAATACTTTTTTCAGTTCACTCAACGGACAATCAAAAAGGTTCGTTAGCTTATTTAATTGGTTAACTACAGCGATTCATGTGCCCTTATCGTCTTAAAAAATTCAAAAATTTCTTTCTTAAATCTATATTTTAGTACATCCCTTTTGAGTTCGAGAACCTGTGTTAGGGATGAACAATTATAATTATTTTATTTATCTCTATCTATAATTTTATATATCGACTTACCACCCAACAAAAGTAAGAGAAAGTAAACACTTACATCTGTATGTGAATATTCATAACCATCTGGATTATAAACTGGCAAAATGACCCAGTCTATGTTCTCTAATAGATCTCTATCTTCGGCCCTTAAATCTTCCACCAGCCTGTGTATGGTGTAGAGAGCTACTGGAGGAGTTGACCATTCCCTGGAGTGCATCGCTGCGTCCATGAAGTATATTGGCTTGTTTCTATCTTCGAAGTTCGTTGTTGATATCTGGAACGTGCATCTTGCTATCACGATGAAAGTATATTTTTCTGTAGACCTCTAGAGGTCAATTAAAATCTGATATTATAATCTATCTATATATCTGATAATTCTGATAGCGAAACCGATTCCGATAAACTTTAAAAACTCATTTTTCGTCTTTAACATTTCTAGGGTTGTTAATTTATTGAAATAATCAGTAAGTTTTCTTTAAAATTAATATAGTTTTTAGTACCTGTATTTCAATGTTTGTGTATGTTTTTGGCTATACATATACAGGGTGGCCAAAAAGTCGTGGATCAAACGCAAATAGGGGATAGATGAGGTCATATGCGGCAACAAATTGTTCTACGGGAGGTCTCTAAGGTCAACCCCTGCAGAGTTATGATTTATTTTGCGTTTTATAAGAAAATTTACTTTTTTTTACTAATTCTTATTAAAATTCGATAAAATCTACATCCTGTATCTTTTTCATAATATCCACTAGATTGGTGCTGATGAGTTCTTGCTTAACACATACTATTTATAGTTGTTTATTGAGTGTATTGAAGATAATATTAAGTTATACGATATAAATTTTTTTTCAAATCAAAACTTTTTGTTTACTTCGGACCCCACTGTGAAAAAAAATTACTCTACCGAAAAGTGACCCTGTGTTACAAGTTTTGGCGCATTTAATAGGGATTCTGAAAAGGTATTACACGTGGCCATAAATCGCTCTGATATCTTTCTAGGACGAAAAAACAACAACGATTCGGACTTATGATACATTATTTACCTACATGGGACCAGTACTGTGTGAATCGGACTAGATTCAAAAAATTGGACAGATGGCTGGAGGGTTACGTAGGAATTTGATTAGACGGTGCAGATTAAGTATTTTGGTCAGAGTCAGGAATTTTGAGCATATTTTATTGTAAAATATTTTGTTTCATACAAACAACCTTTGAGAAATAATTGTTATAATACAATTATTATTTCACAATCGTTGTTTGTAATTCTTCCTAGAAAGATATCAGAGCGATTTATGGCCACGTGTAATACCTTTTCAGAATCCCTATTAAATGCGCCAAAACTTGTAGTACAGGGACACTTTTCGGTGGAGTAATTTTTTTTCACAGTGGGGTTCAAAGTAAAGAAAAATTTATGATTTGAAAAAATGTTATATCGTATCACTTAATATTATCTTGAATACACTCAATAAACAACTATAAATAGTATGTCGAACGCAAGAACTCATCAGTACCAATCTAGTGGATATTATGAGAAAGATACAGGATGTAGATATTTTCGAATTTTAAGAAGAATTAGTAAAAAAAAGTCAATTTTCATATAAAACCAAAATAAATCATAACTCTGCAGGAGTTGACCTTAGAGACCTCCCGTAGAACAATTTTTTGCCGCTGATGACCTCATCTATCCCCTATTTTCGTTTGATCCACGACTTTTTGGCCACCCTGTATAGTCTATTATATAATTATACTAGCTGACCGGGCAAACGTCGTTTTGCCATGTTTATCATTTATAATAAAAAATAGGGTTTGATCGTAGAGGGGTGAAAATTAGGAGTTGTATGTATTTTTCAATGCTGTATCATAAAATAAAAATGTGCGTGTACTAGTGTACACACGTTAGAAGTGAAACTTCTTTATGATCTTATTTTTCGAAATTTATCTACATGCAACTTTACAGAAATTGGTTAAATAAAGTTAAATTAGATAAAGTTTAACAAAAGGCTTTTAATATCACAGACTTGAATACAAATAATACAATTATTTCATTTTACCTTATTACCACTAAGATTATTACAGAATTTCATAAATTGTAATATAATTTTTAGTATCATTGTTATAGTTATTATAAATTTTTGTTATTAATGGTTTAGAATCTCTTCGAAAATCAACCGTGGTAGGGACGAGAAAAAGACGCGCGTAACGGTCAAATGTGTCGCGTAACCGAAACATGTGACGCGTAACCGAAAAATGTTACACTAAATTTTTTCCAACCTCGATAAAGAAGTTTCACTTCAAAAATAGAAATTAAACATTTTGTCTAAAAAATAAATTTAGGGGTGGACTACCCCTAACATTTAGGGGGATGAAAAATAGATTTTGGCCGATTCTCATAAATACGGATGCACAAAAAATTTCATCAAAATCGGTCAAGCCGTTTCGGAGGAGTATGGCAACGAAAACTGTGACACGAGAATTTTATATATTAGATATTATTATTACAACAAGCCATACCAATATCAAACAAATTAATACGTTCCTGCGTCGGAAAGGCAATTAGAATTCATGATTTATTACAGATTACAAAGTATTTAAAATTACGGTCGCTTTTCAATGTAACTCCAACGATTTTATCACATTATATTTTTTAAGGTCCTTAGAGGTAAAATAAGTAATGCGGAAATGTTGGAGAGACTGGGGCTGCGCGTGCCAAATAACCACACTGGCGTGGTAAGCGGTCGCAATTGGGTTTTTGAAAAAAAAAAATGTTTTTTTTATGTATTTTAAAACTTTATTGTTAATAATATTGATGTTTAACGCAAAAAGCTTAAAAAAAATTTTTTTGTTAATTATAAACAATTCAAAATTGATGAAATTTAAATAAAAATCACGTGACTATAAACGCGCCATGACCTATCGATCATCATGTTGTGACGTCATAATGTTAAAGCAATTTAACAGTACAGCGTTTACGGCTATTAATATAATTTTTTTTCAAAAACCCAATTGCTGGCTGTGCTTCCGACCAACTTACTCAGAGAAGCACCATTTAGGCGTGTCTTGCGCACCCTCAACACTATTGTTTGTGAGACGGATATACATATTTAGTTGCACACTGGCTGAATTCAATTGCATTATTTATAATTAGTTATAAAATGATTTAGGTTTTAAGTTTTTACTTGTTATGTTTATATTGTGTTTATAGTTTAGTTTTCTATTGTATAGTACTAAGTTACTGTAAAAATAGAAAATAAGGAAATTTATAAATTTTGGCAGCCTTTATATGCAAATTGACTTATGTTCCTTACTAGCTCCGATTTCTGGCTAAATATTAAGTTATGGGTTTCACACGTATAACCTATGTCCAATTTATGTTGGAATTTAAAAGCTAAATGATAATACCTTCACGTATTTAATAGGTCGTCCCTCAAAACTGTTGCCAGCATTCACTACAGTCACAATATTCGGATACTCTTGCCCCAATCGGTCAAGGTACGCCTCGATCTGGAATTATTAAATGATTAAATGTAACATAATTTTAATATAGCTTCTTAGATTTTAATAAATCAGAAATGTGTCCCGGCATGGCACGGCATTTATTTTGTTAAATATTTCTTTTTCAGTAGCTTAATTTCTGAAGATCGTGTGATTTCCGCTCAATTTCCGTAAAATATTTAGGAAATAAATATAGCCTGGGGATAATATTGCATTCGAATGGCGAATTTTATTAAATTGGACCAGTTATTTGAGTTTATTCGTTAAATTTTTTACAAGATTAGCTTAAAAGTGAATTACTAAGATATATTATACGAGTATATTCTTAGTAAGTTTCACAATCTATATACAATAATTGTTTGCTGTTAAGCGAACAGTTATTGACTTCGAATTGCGTATAATCAAATCAATTTAAATTATTTTATACATTTTATTTTAAATCAGCGTGCGATTCTCAACACAGGGTTTACGTACTAATGATGGCTGATTACCAATGGGCATTTATTTATATGTGCGTAAATAACACTCGCTTGTACGAAGGACTTAAAAATTGACGTCAAGCACAAAAAACTGATCACATACTTGGCAGAGATACATCAAGAAACAGAAAGAAACTATGGCCAGGACCTTGGCTTGTAGCATTTTTTTATATAAAGAAACTTACATCTGCATATCGAGCATAGCTATTATATGGTGCTGCAGCAGCATTATTTCTCATCATTCTCCACTGTTCAAAATTTTCTTCAAACTCTTCAAGCGCTCTAAAACAAATAAAAATAGATTAATATAATTCATAGATTTTTGCTACCTAAAAAAAAATCAATGGCGCTTCAACCTTTTTAGGTCTGGGCCTCAGATATCTGTATCTGATCATTTGTTAATCGAATAGGCAAGTAGGTTATTAGCCTCCTGTGCCTAACACACGCCGTTGACTTTTTGGGTCTAATGCAAGCCGGTTTCCTCACGATGTTTTACTTTACTGTTCGAGGGAATGTTAAAGGTGCACATAGAAGGAAAGTCCATTGGTGGCCAGGGTTGGAACCTACGACCTCAGAGATGAGGGTCATACGCTGAAACCACTAGGCCAGCACTGCTCTTTTTGCTATCTAGTTACGAAAATTAAAATCACATCTGCCTAAAACGTGGACTAATAATCAAATAATCCTTGCTGTAACCTTTTATACCATTAACATAAACATATGTACCTAGTATATAACATACATACATCTGGTAATATAATACCAGATAGCAATAATTGTACAGCATTACATTTTTTATTATCTAACAGGAGGCAAACCTCCTGGGTTCACCTGATGTTAAGTGATACCGCCGCGCCCCGCCCATGGACACTCACATGGCCAGAAGGCACGCAAGCTAGTTAAGAATTGGTACGCTTTTTTCTTGAAGTGTTAGAATTGGTTCTGAAGTAGGTACTTCAATGGGCAGCTGGTTCCACATAGTATAGTGCGCGGCAATAATTCCCTTAAAAAACGATGTTGTGGAACGACGGACGTCGAGGTGATACGGACGTATTTTGTATTCTGCCTTGACGTCCGATGATGAAACCGAATGAAAATAATAATGAAACAAAGTGAAAACTGATTTATATTACATAGTATCATTAATTGATTAACAAATTTAAATACCTGACTGAGTTACATTTTTAGATGGTTTTATTTCAAGTGATATTTGGGACAACCCATTCCATAGCTGAAGAATTGTTATAGTAGCATTTACAGGTGATTTATTTTTAGTTGTTCTTTTTTGCTAGCCAGAGAACTACGCTTTATTGTTGGTGCGAGAATCTGAACATCAATGTGAGAGTCGTAAACTGTATGATCTCGTAAAGCCAAAGTCGACCATGAAAGGGTCATAAAGAGAGTTAACTCTTGTTTATGGCTCTTACGAGAAATACAACTATGTTTTCAATTAATTAATAAAGGTACACTGCCACAGGGACCAAAGTTTTTAAATATGTTTTCATTTTTCATTTATTTATTTTTAATTAATATTATTAGGTTAAGAATATTGTAAATACTACAGATTTGTATGTTAGAAATATAAAATAGACTTGTGGAAATATAAAAATAATAAGTAAATAAAAAGGATATGAAAAAATTTTGAATTACCAAAAATTTAAATTTTAGCTAACACCAAAAGGCAAAATCAACATCTCTGAAGCTAGTTTTATAGTATTAGTAGAAATAACAAATTTAATGATTGAGGAATTACGAAAACCGTTATTTAAATTGAACAATTTAATCTTTGGACTAAATTACACCGATATTTGTTCAAAGATTGCACAGATACAGTTTAGTAAAAATCCCTTGAACAACTTATACGACTTAACAACAGACAAATACCGCGATTCAAGGTAAGACAGCGACATATATTGGTTAAACAACATATTTAATCTTAATTGAATCATGTAGCTTATCGTAACTGAAAACGACTATACCAATTCATATCTTAAGCGACTAATTTCGAGTACGGAGAAATATTCATATGACAATATAATTTCTTGAAACAACAATTTATTCTGATTCAAGAATACAGTGCAAGCGAATATTACAGATAGCTTTGAAGACGTTGTAGAAACAAAATTCTTGTTTAATTTTAATATTAAGCAATATTATGATAGATTGGTTGCGCGTTATAGGCGTTGTAGGAGCATTCTTGCTTAACGCGCTTGTATGACCTCATACAACGCGTTATGTACCAATGGTTCACATTTAACTTTTCTCGTTAAACGGGATTTTTGTCGGAAAATTAAGAAAAAACAATGTTATGAACGAAATATGTGCGTACATATCATTCAAAATGTTAGTACTAAATATACGTAATATCAGTACAGAAATATAACGTGTGAAATAACCGCGTTATATGGGGGAATACCCGTGTTATACGAGAGACTGCAATCGCGTAATATGAAAATATTTTTACTACATACCTATATACATTATCTCGTTCAACATAATGCCGCAGACCACGTTTGTCCAGGGCATCCAAAAACTGGTTTTTCAATGCTGGTTTGACCATTATACTGGCGTCTCTTCCTCCAACCATACCAACACTCCAAACATCCAGGTCCAACTCCACCTGGAGCTGAGTGAGGAAGGCTATATCATCTTGGTTCCGAAGTCCCACACCGTGAACTGTGTAACTGAAAATTTACTTAATTAGGCCACAACTAGGTGTTTTAATTTTAATCTTTCGATGGATATCAGTGTTTCACAGTGTAGGCCGTGTTGGACTAGCAGCTTCAGTGTGCGGCTCTCATCTTGGCCACCAATGGACTGTGAAAGTGCGCATTTAACATTTGCTTCAACGATGAAGGAAAACGTGAGGAAACCGGCTTGCCTTAGACCCAAAAAGTCGACGGCATGTGTCAGGCACAGCAGGCTAATCACCTACCTGCCTCTTAGATTGACAAACAACCACGAAACAGATACATCTGAGGCCGAGACCTAAAACGGTGCCACTGATTTCTTTTGTGTGTTTTACAACAGTGTTGATAATAAAAATTAATGTCGCTGGATAAAGTGATTGTATTTTGTATTTCTTATTTATGTATGTAGCTGTAATCAAAACAAATATGTTCCTTTCTTCTCTATTACAGTTAATGTATAGTAATTACAATTGTTGTAAACGTTTTCGAGAATGAAAAATATTAGAAGTCTGCCGATGTTTGTTACTTGTCATGAAACCTTCAGCATTTCTTTTCGTACTTTTACATGTATAATATACTCACCCAATATATTGTTCATGTTTGGCAAACACTACATTGATAAAAAACAATATAAAAAAAACCCTGCCGTCCATTCTGGCCGACCCCATTCTCTATCAATGAGTTGATAAACACATGTTATCAAACACTAATCTTTGAAATGAGTTATACGAATTTGATATCATCTGTACTCTTTGATTATTAGAATTAGAATTACTTACAAATAAGTATCGCAATACAGCGAGGAAATGTATAATGTTAAGGTACACTGCCACGGGGACGACACTTTCGATTTTTTTTTAATTTCCTATTTATCAGTTTTTAATTATTATTATTACTTAGGTTAATAATATTGTAAATGTATATTTATCTTGAAGCTAATCAGTTATATATTCAAAGATATTGGATAGAAATGACAATTCGAAATCTATGTTGCACGTTTCTTCTCGAAATTTCCAATGTAAGATAAGGTTAAATAATAAAAAATACTACGATAAAATCAATATCGTTTCAATAACATGCTTGTCCCTGTGGTTAATAAAGGCGTACAAGTATTGGCAAAAGTTAATTTGGCCGAACATTACCATTCCTAACTCGATTGAGGTCAACGACTTTACATATTAAGATAAGGGTATGTACAGTGTACACGTACAAAATTGAAAAAAAAATACGTACAATGTAGTAGAAACTTTTCATGCTTCATGATCTGTTTCACTAATCATTGCGTGCATAATCAGCAGACTTTTCTCAGGGTTTGGAGAACAAAGAACATATGGTTGTATCAAAATGTCAGAGACCTCAATTGTAATATGCAAAGTTTTCTAATGCTGTAATCGTAATAACTGAGACGCTATTTGTAGTGTGTTCGACTCTGAAATCTTCGGCAATAGATATACTGTATACAGACGCGACCGCAAAATCTGTCCCTTATAAACTTATATATCTTGTGCAGCTATATATCTCATTGCTTTTTTCAAGTCGCATATTTCTATAACCTTTGATAGTTAACTTAATTTAGTTTTGAAGTGTAGGTGGCAATAATTCAGGGGGTTCCATACGTCAATTACAGGCGAACATCATAACAAACAAGTCAGCCTAACATTTTGCGGTATGAGCAAGGGAGCCATCAGTTCTTAGTAATGACAGGGTGACAGAAGTTCAATTCAATCGCTTTGGCAAGATACTAAAAGGCTTTACTTCCAGAAGGATACTAAGCAAGTTTGCTCCCAACACGCCTGATGTGATCAAATCTGCCCTTACGACTTAGCAGCTTCATTAAAAAGTTTATTTTTGAGTCTCAATTCAGAGATTCGCGCAACCGCCCAGGCCTTAACCTTCAGCCTTAATAAGCAGCTTCTTTGTTTTTAACAGCCACAATACACAGGGCAATGAACCGAGTCGACCTTTGTAATTAAGTGAAACGTAAACGTTCTATAACTTGTCGTTCAAGATAAAAGAGCTTGACATATGTCATGACTCATTGTCCAGTTTCCGGTCCAAATTGAGGCTGTACTTGTCATATTGGTTATTCTTATTTTTGAAGTTATACTTCTTTAGGCGCGTTATGAAAAATTTATGAGAGTGAAATTTTACGATGCGCGCGCTCCGTGACACAAAATTCAGTATGGGCGAGATGGGAATAAGACAATCTACAAGTAAAAATAAAATAGAATATGCGTGACGTATGACCATAATGACATTTGTAGTACCTTTTAAACAAATAAAGCAGTTTTAATTATTTTTTCAAAGAAATTTAGCAATGCTTTTTCACAAAGACCTATTGTTATTTAGTTAAAAGGTTATGAAACATACCTAGTTATTAAATTAAATTAATAATATAATAAAATAATAAATAATAATTGTTATTAATAATAATTAATAATTGAATAATATACTAAATATTAAATATTGTTAAATTATTAACGCTATATCTATTATTAATTATTTAATATTTAAAAAAAATAAAGAAAGCCAAAGAAGTATAACTTTTTCTTAAGAAGTAAAAATTTATTCTTACGCGCGTACATAAGTACACGCACCATTTTTTTTTATATCCTGTATGTTTAGTTAGTAATTGTATGTCTTTGAATTAGATAGCTAAGCTAGATTAATTATATTTGTAAATGCTGATTATCCACAACTCGGTGCGCCATTACGTTAATCTTTAGATCATAATGGCAACTCCTGTGAACTTATTAAATAATAATATAGCTTTATTTTGTTCCGTATATAAGTAATACAATCACATACCACAAGACATTAACAGTAAGGCAATTCATAACTTTCTACTCTCTCCAGCGATCTTTCCTCCGCCATCATAGCATTTTCATCTGTCCATCTGGCAAAAGGCCGGCCTCTCGATCTTGTGTGTCTTGGCCCCTGCAATTTTACCAGCCTTTGTGTCCATTTGTCGTCGCTGTACATATATCTTATGTAAACAAGTAAATACCATTTTTTATATTAAAAAACCAAGAACGCGCTCATGGTACTTCTGATATTGCAAGTGTCCAAAGGCGGCGAACTGTAACGTTATAAGAATTTTAAAGTTTAACTATTTTTTCTAAAAGCGCTATAAAAAATATTTACAATAATTCATTTACCATATAATTTAGATTATAATACATATTAGTGTGATAGTACTAATCTCGAACCAGTCATATCTACTTTGATTTAATCAATGTTACCAATCGATATTCAATACAATATCCAAAAATGTAAGTCAAGTTAATTTTCATTTAACATATTCATTGGTATAATTTATTATGCCTGATGTCGGGTTGGGAAGGCATTGTCACACTTTACATTCCTGGACCAAATCCAGGAGATACCAGAGAAGAGACACGGTATAAGTAAATTACCCACAATCGCTGAGCATGCATGGTGAATGTCATGGATGAAGCGAGAGGGGTATGTCAGTAGCAAGTGGAGATCCGTGGTATCTTACTGATATAAATAAATAAAAATAATTAAATGTATGTATGTACTTATTTAACTATGTATTGAATCTCTCTTTAATCGTCAGCGTCTAAGCGTCGTGGTCAGCAACGAATCATCTAGAGCGGACAATCTGTTTCCACCGGTTTCTGTCCAGCGCTTCTCTTATGATAGTGCACAGTTTTGTGGACGATGAGTGAAGGTCGGTCCATCTGGTTGGTAAACGGACAAATGTTCACCAACCAGAACACAATTTTTTTTATTATACAGGGTCTTCATACAATAAACAACTATAAATAGTATGTCTAACGCAGGAACTCATCAGTACCAATTTAGTGGATACTATGAAAAAGATACAGGCTGTAGATTTTTTCGAATTTTGATATGAATTAGTAAAAAAAAGTACATTTTCTTATAAAAACGCAAAATAAATTATAACTCTGCAGGGGTTGAGCTTAGAGACCTCCCGTAGAACAATTTTTTGCAGCTGATGACCTCATCTATCCCCTATTTGCGTTTGATCCACGACTTTTTGACCAACCTGTATATATTTATGTATTATAATAAGATGTGCTTTTAATAGTGTATTTGTACACACCCAACTCAAATTTACAGTACCAACATTTTTTTTACTCAATTTACTAAATTGAAAATAAGCTTAATATGTAGAATTCTCAGGTAAATTTAGGTTGATCCCCTCTCCTACATCCGTCACTGCACGAGCCAAAATAATCCAATCCATCCGCACCATCTTTCTGGCTGGAAATCTTCCACAGTTCCCTTTACAAAACATTTCCTTCTGTCAACCAGTGAGTGGAAAACTTTCCAAGGAGATACGTCGCGACGTTGAAGTTTAAAAAAATAGCTGTTTTTGGCCGCGAGATTTATTTTGTTAAGTTATAAAAAAGTTACAATTTTTATTTGTATATTAATCTTCAATAAGACGTGAATTTCTCTCGGCTTTTCTTACAGTTACGAATGTTATTTGAATACATTTGGAAACCAGCCCTGTATGATACTTTAACAAGATTTTAACGAATATAATATTATCCTTATAAGGTGAAATGTTAAAGGCGTAAAATGAATTGTGAGTACACAGCCTTATAAGTGATTGCTAAGCTTATTAACCAGCTCATACTACACACCCACATACCACGCACTTAGCCCTTTAGGTTGAGCCATAACGAAAATCGGGAAATGCGATACATAAAAGTTAATAAGAACATTTTTCTCTAGCGAACATATATAATTGAACAGGAAATAAACATTTACATTTTAAACGAAGACTCTTTCAATGTTTTTTCTCTTGTATTTCAGTTTGTCAAGATATGTAACATAAGTATAGATATATATGAGTATTTTTTAAAAAATCTGAGAATAATTAAAGTAACCATTTTATATCGTTTATTAAAACCTAACCATAACAATCAAATATACACTATTTACAATTTTCTTGACAAATTTTTAAAGTTTGGTCCCAGTGGCAGTATATCTTTAACGCTGGCAGGTGCACAAAAAGCCCCAGGTCTAACCATTTATTATTATTATTTGTATTACTAATCCTAACTTAAGATATTTACAAATTAGTTAGTTATATCTTTAATTTCCTGATCTACCTGCATCGAAACGTCGCGTTTAGAAAATAATTAAATATAGTTTTAGTTAAGCAATTTCCACTTACATCCGTTGAGGAAGTTTTAATTCATCTATATATATAAAAGAAAGTCGTGTTTGTTACAACTCTTATAACTCGAGAACGGCTGGACCGATTGCTATGGTTTTTGATTAGTTGGATTTGTTTCCGTCCCGAATAGCAGAATAAGCAATAAAATATCGGAAAAGTTATCGAATAACAATAAATAAATTAATTAATTTTACGAATGCAAAAACCATATGGTGCCATCTGTTGACAAAACTATGCATCATTTTACGTCGTATTCGTGTCAGTTCAAGAAATTCCGATCTTGAGGTGAATGAGGAGATGCATAATCATGCCTTGATCCTGATCAAAAGATGTTGGATATCAGAAAGTGCTTAACATGCAGTATCGCCATATTGACGTTAGAGAGAAGATGCCTAATGTGTAAAACTGCCATTCTTCTTTCGCAATGGCAAGCAATAAAACATTTCTGTATTTGCAAAAAAGTTGTATTAATGTAATACTTAACATTAATGAAATCCTAAAATAAGTTAAATTAAAGTAACAACGATATTATAAGGTTGTAGGGCGGAACGAAGTTAGCCAGGTCAGCTAGTTTTAAATAATTGTTATACTAAATTATCTTTACTATCAAAAGATGGCACTGCACCAAATACAATTTTAAATTTATTTTTCCCAATGCAACGTTCTTTTTCGCGCGGAAAAATATGTCTCCGCATCTACGACAAATACTCGTGTTATCTGTACAAAGTTTACTGTCTATGGTTATTTATGGTACTCAGCATGGAGGTTCTATTGAATTCTATTAAACTTCGAAGCTTTAGCCAAGTTAGCAAAAAGTTTTACTGATAAATCGGGCTGATTTGCAGATATTCATAGAACTTTTTCCAGAATAATTGGAAAACAGATGTAAAAATATTATGCAATCTGTATTGGCTGAGGTATAAAGCGCTGTGTAATAGTACAACTATGTTGATAATATATGTTGGAGAGATGTCGATAAGGACATCGTTATTAGCGGGTTTAGTGGGCTTCCTGTGGGTAAAGTGCAAGGACAAAAGACACGAATAATTATCATACCTACAGTATTTAATTTAGATTGATTCCTTTTAACATTACAAATAACACTTAAAGCTTAAATTATACGTGGGATCAAGGAAAGGATCTCATTCTTTCATTCGTACTTTTATTCCTTAAGTAATGATTCTAAATTATGAAACAATTAAATAATAACAAAACAAATCGAATCATATTTAATTATGATTCTTAAAATAAATAAAAGTAATTTCAATTATTAACCAAAGCAACAATAAAAATTAACGGTCAATTGAATCGATCAGAAAATTTCCTAATAGTCGGAGCATTTGTGCACAATTTGTATCAAGCAGGTACAAGAAAGCTTGTGTTCGATTCTCAACTCCAAGATCGCAGACCACAGAGTTGCGGGACTTCATACATTTTTTTTTTTCAGTTATTTTTACTTTACTCCCAATCTTCCAATACTTTTTTTATAATTCCTGCATTCCTGTTGAATTATATCGTGAGAATTAATAAAAAAATCAACAAAGACACCAAAAAGACTAATGATACGTCCCGTCTTCGTTTTATTCAAAAGTGATTAATCACCACAACAAAGGTAATTTAATACGATATAAATGTGTTTAGAAATAAATAATAAACCCTGCGCTGTAACAAAAATTATTATTTTATTCTCTATTTATTTCATGTCATTTATATTTAAATTTTTGAAGTTATACTTCTTTTGGCGCGTTAGGGAAAAATGTTGAGAGTAAACTTTAACGATGCGCGTGCGCACAGTGTCACAAAAAACCAACACCCTGAAGTTACTTACGTACAAATATTTTTTTGTGATATTTAAATAAACTTTTAAACTAGATTATGCGTTAGAATAAAACTTTCAATGTATTCCCTTTCTATTGTTAGTGTCATTTTTTATACAACCGTAGAATATACAACCGTAGAAAGATAAAAGATTTAAAAGATTTTATCTAGTTACGCCAAAGAAGTATAACTTCTAACGCGTGTACATTAAAGATATAGATGACCTTGAAAAACGATATAGGTTATTAATAATATTAATTTTATATTTATTATTTATATTTGTTTAATATAAAGGTCGGCCATCAGCCTTTGCACAATAGTAAATAGGTCATTACGTGCTGACAAAGCTTGCGTTTAATAAGCCACTTGAAGCCTTTTCGCAGTCCTGGCACCGACGGAATCTCTAAAGCCGAACATTAAATAAGTGGGTCACTGACTCGCGTCCACCCCACGATGCGTCTGTAAGCACCCACGCCTTGCACGGCGTCACCAATAGTGTACTATTTTTCCTAACTAAAGCTGTCATAAATAGATCGCTATTCACGACCAATGTCCTTCTAAATATAAACTTAAGAACATTGATCAAAGTATAAAAAAGTATTCGTAATCTTCTTTTCTTTGTTTGATTTTTTTTATTAATGTTATACTTTTAGTAAATTTTTACGATGCACGCGGATACCTTCAACAAAAACCAACACCCTGAAGCTAGCTATTTAGGTATCTAGTCAACATTTAGATTTTTCTATTGTTAGTGTCGCTTTTTCTAAAAACGTAGAATAAAATTAGTATAACTTCTAACGCATGTACATGAGTACACATGCTTTATTTTTATATTTACCTAATTGTACAAATTTACCCTTGACACCATGTATACCTACTCGGCACACCTACACCACACCACCATAAATTAGTTTTTTTTTTTAAATTAATAAATAACCTAATTAATTCCGAGAACACATCATCACAACAGAGTATTATACACATAAAAGTAGTTAAAAATTACAGATCTGTAATTATTTCGAGATAATAAAACGGAAGTTTGCAAAGTTAACTTATTTTAATATACTAAAAAGGTTATTTGTGAAGGGCTCCGTCTATCCAATTCGGGTTTAGCTCCGACACTTTGCAATGGAAAGGATTATCTTGGAAGAGGGTCACAGTAACATCTGTTATTCGAGAAAGACAATCTGTATTAGTGTTTTTGTTCAAATTCGAAAACAATTTTGGGCAAAATTTGTCATATAATTTTTGTATTTGTTGGTTGAAATTACACGCAAACTATTTAATGCGAAAAAATCACAGCCTAAGAAGACTCTTAGGCTGTGATTTTTTAGTAGACACTCAAAACCGAATTAAAAAAATAAATCAGTGGCGCTACAACCTCTTTGGGTCTGGACCTCAGATTTCTGAATCTGTTTCATAATCATGCAAGTAGGTAATCAGCCTCCAGTCCCTGATCCACGCCGTCGATTTTTTGGGTCTAAGACGTGTCGGTTTCCTCACGATGTTTTCCTTCATAGTTCGAGCGAATGTTAAATCCGCACATAGAAAGAAAAGCCATTGGTGCACAGCCGGGGATCGAACCTACGAGCTCAGACATGAGAGTCGCACGCTGACCCCACTAGGCCAACACTGCTCTCAGAACCGAATTAACTTTGAATTTACTGAATACGTTTTAGAAAAAAATAAAATACCTTTTTAGACGACAAATTTTTATTTTCACTTATTTGTCTTACGATTGATGAAATTTCATAAACTTTCTGAATTGATTCTTTCTGCGTAAAACAGCTTTATAAGACGAGCTGAATCTACAATGCCAGCCCAGGTCTCCACGTTTATCTGGTTAATGTAGTCGTCAGGAACTTCGAAACTGTACTCGTAACCTGGTAGTTCCAGAGTGTACGAGAATGGAACCACGAGCTGCAAATAGATTTTAGGTATAATATCTTGATTAAAAAAAAAATAAAAAAAATTATATACTCTCTCCACTTGACATTTCTTCCTGAGACTCTCAAGATAAAAACTTACGTAAATTACATTTTCAATTCAAAGATAACACCAATATATTACCTAGTATATAAATAAATGATTTAACAACATATATGGGACCAAAATTCATAATTGCCAGAAGTATTATTATTATTATTATCTTAATGGTATATAGAAACGGAGAAAACATCCACCCGCTACGGGACGATATAAGTGTTATATTTTACAATAAATAATGAATTTTCTCAGCAAATTTATGCGGTCGGAATTTCAAACAAGTTGGAAAGAAAGAGAGAGATTGTCTTTAAATTAAATGAGTTACCTGTCCATAATCCTGTGCGCTGCCCGAACTTCCATATAAAACCAAATTGCTGTTGCCCACAGCGTAATATCTAGCTTTATCCAACTTCTTTGTGTCTATACTTGCTCCCATAGAAGCACCAACTTGATGTAATGATAAAACATTCTGTGGCAGACTTGCATTACCAAAACCATAAAGAATATAATTCCCATGACTGTGTATATTCAAATATATTTGGATCCTGTCATCTTGTAGAATATCTCTTACGTACTGGGTCTCAGGTTCTGAGAAGGGTTCAGGGCCTGGGTAGACGTTGGAGCAAGGATCCGAGGAAATACCCAAGGTGTTAAAGTTGACATCGAAATTTCTGTTTCCGTCTACGCCGTAGCAGGTCTCGTTAATTTCTGGACGATAGGAACGCGTACGGCGCCAAAGACGCTCCTGCAACGAAATGGAAATTTCGTTAACATCTTGATAAAGCTAATTTAGCCCCTTTTTAGGTGTTATTTGTTGATAGAAAAATCCAGAGTTACTGCTTTGTAAAGAGAATTCATGGGGATGAGAATGTAAAACAAAAGACGCATGACAAAACGTGGCGTTTTTTATTGGACAATAACATAATATCACGTCGAATGTCAATGCGTTTTGGCCTAGAGATGCTGATTACTAATCACAATACAACACACCATTCTAGGCACTGGTATTTGACAAGTTTAATTATACTACTATGAGCGTACCAATTATACCAACCGGCTTCTGTCAATATGAGCGTCTATGGGCGGCGATACTTAATATCAGATGAGCCCATTTGCCCCTTGTTACGTTTTTTTTTAATTTCGTAACGAACTTAAAATTACATTTCTTCTAAGTAATTTTATGATTTATTTGACCCTACTTAGACCATATGTGCCAGAGTCAGAAAATCTATTAAAATAAATAAAATGTTTCCTCCTTTTAAATAAAAAATCTTCTAAGTTAAACTAAAAGATACGAACATTAGTATGTGAATACTCGTAGCCATCAGGGTTAACAATTGGGAGAATGATCCAGTCAACATCCTCCAAGAGATCTCTTTCATCGGTCCGTAGATCTTCTACCAATCTGTGTATAGAATAGAGAGCGACCGGAGTTGTCACCCACTCACGAGCATGTATTGTCGCGTCCATGAAATAAATAGGCTTTTTCGGGTCAGTGAAGTTGGATGTTGATATCTGAAAATGACAATTTAATCAGATACAAGAACTTATGAATTCAATATTTTTGATTCTCAACGCCTTGCGTCAAAGGCACACCCAGTGCGTTAATAAATTTATTCTATGTGCTGATGTAAAGTTAAAACTCCACCTGTATCACCTCAACGTCCGTCGTTCGACAACTGAGCGTTATTTAAGGCAGTTAAATATTAGCACTAATATTTAGATATTTGTTCTGGTGAGTCTACAAATTAATTTAATTACTATATAGCTTTGAAATTACACATGTATAATTATTTACCTTCAAATATTTAACAGCTCTACCTTCAAAACTGGGACCGGCATTTACCAATGTAACGATATCGGGATATTCTCTGGCTATTCTCTCCAAGTACTCGTCGACCTATACATCAATTGACAAAAAGTATATATTAATATCCACGTATTTAGCGTATCGCTCAATCTCTATTTGATTCCATCTACATTTAAATGTATCCCTGGAACCAGCCATTAGCCGATTACATAATATACTTTGTTTATTGTCATCTCTTTATTAATGATTCATTAGTTAACTGCTTTTTACTAAAGTCTTATGATACTATTGTAATGTATGCCGATGCTTTGGATGGAGAAATTGTGAGCAATTTACATTCCACCGTTACATATATTTTTGTTATTATCTTGTATGTTAACTAAATTGTTTGCATTTGGTTCTTTCTAATGAAATGAATATAATTTAGGAATTAAATAAAATACAATTGGATAGATTTCTTTTACATGCAGAACTTATTATAATTATGTGTAACAAGTTTACCTCTGCATATCTGGGATATTTATTAAACGGTACAGCATTATTTCTGTTCATCCCTTTTTCCAACTGGTCATTTTCATTTTTTTCTAGTGCTCTGAAAATATATTTAATAAGTCCACAAATTTATTAAGATGATGTAGTGCGATGAAACCAGTGAACCAAAGCTTCAGTGTTGTAGGTTCGAATCCTGACTTTGTACTGACTTTCGGTCTGAAGGAAAATATCGTGAGGAAACGACGTGTGTCAGGTACCGATGGCCAAATGTCGAAAACCAAACGATCACGCAACATATACAAAAATTTGATACCCGAAATAGAAGGTGCCGCAGTTTTCAGTTCCAATGTTGTTCTGTCTTTTTCAAGTTGAATAATAACGTCAGGTTGCAAAACTTTCATGATTAATTTCTTTTTATCATGCCGTGCCTAAAACTTTGAATATTGAAGATATATATCAATTGACTAACAAGTGTTGACAGTACGAGCCAGTGTTAATTGCGCAAATAGAAACAAATATCAATTGATTCATCACCGGGATTGAAACGCGCAGGTTTCATTGCGGCGGACGGAACGTCTATACACAGAGATCTGATTTTTTTATTGTTTATAAAAAGTTAATATTAATGAATGAGGCACATATTATGGGTACAAATGTTTCTAGTCGAATACTGTAAAATATTTTAATTATGAACTAAGATTTACTTTAATTTATCCTACAGCAATTGGCTGCAGTACACGGCATTATACATATATAGACTTTCACACATAAACAACGCTCTTAGCTTACTCTGTAATTGTATATGGTTTTAGTTGATGAGCAGTGCTGGTCTAGTGGCTTCAGCGTGCGACTCTCTTCTCTGAGGTCGTAGATGTGATCTCCGGCTGTGCACCAATGGACTTTCTTTCTATATGCGCATTTAACATTCGCTCGAACGATGAAGGAAAACATCGTGAAGAAACCGGCTTGACTTAGACCCAAAAAGTCGCGACGTGTGTTAGGGACTAGAGGCTGACCACCTACTTGCTTATTAGATTGAAAAATGATCATGAAATCTGAGGCCCAGACCTAAAGAGGTTGTAGCGTCACTGATTTTTTTATAAGTTGCCTCTAGTAATAATAATATATTGTGTTTCTAAAACTTACTGAGCGACATCATGTATCTTTTCATAAAATTCGATGCCATTTCTCTCCATCACATCAAAGAAGACATTTCTGTTCTCGGGTGTGGGCATAACGACCGCTTCTCTGACTCCTGGAAGACCATGCTGCCATATGTCCAGGTTGCTTTCCACTTCCAGCTTGTACAGTGTATGTAGATCATCTGTATTCCGCAATGCAACACTGTACACGGAACATCTGAAATTTTTAAAGATATTAAACACATTATATCTAGAGGCGTTACAGCCTAATCGTACGAATGTACCACGACCGAGCCCAGAAGAGATAGAAGAAATCTAAGAAGAATTTAATCGTGTCGCCACTTCTGCAATTACTAGATTAGATATAAATTTGGAAATAACAATAATTACCCTTTGTAAATATCGTGTTTGCCGCACCAGACTAGGCCAAAATTCAGAAATAATAATAAAAATATTTTCACACCCATTTTTTGTAGTAACACAACCACTAATGCATTTTTATCTGCAGACAAATTTAGATTACTATCGACATTTTTATAGTTGGATTAATAATTTATTGGATACATGTATTATCGTTTGCCATTTGAAAATGTTATATAATGTCATGTTATGATAACAATCAAGTCAACTAATATTCTTACCCTACATTGTAGTTAATAATAATACTCAAAAATCAGTATAAAAAGTTTGGTCCCTGTGGAAATTTTTAATACTGGAAGCATTTCCCCGCTGTATTGCGATACTTATTCATTTAGCGAAAAAAGCACCAGCTCCTAGGGTCACCGCTATCAACCAGGCGCCAACTTAAATCTTTAATTAGCGCCTGTGCACATGAACCCCACGGCCCAAGAGTCTAAAGAAAATGAATCTGTTTATTAATTCTTGTTGCCATATATTTAATGTTTCGATTTAGATTATTTAAAGCGGTAAATAACATCATATTATCACGAAACATCTAATCCCTCAATACCTCCCTTTCTATATTAATTTTTTTACTATTTTATACTAAAAACATTCTTACAAATTATAACAAAATAGACAAATAGTCATAAAGAACATGTTAATCACAAATAATTTCAATAGTAAATCATAAATATTGTGACTTTTTGATAAATTTCTTCAATATTTTATTGCGGTATTACGAGAAAAACAATTTAATATCGTCTATTTACCTTATCCAAAATTTAATTTTGTTCCTAACACCCTGTATTTATAATTCTAAGCTAACTTGACTTTAAGATAAGAAACGAACTTAAAAGTTACGAGTTTTGAAGTCCGCATCGACTTACACTTCAATCCTTTAAGTAACGTTCAATCTCAACTTACTAAAGTATACTTTGAGTTAGAAGTAGAAACACGTACCTACTTTTTCTTAAAATCCAACGAACCACAGAAGTAAAAATAACATTCAAGAAACTGTTCTGAATTTTTCTATCAAATTAAATCCGAGAGTAGGTATTGACCAGTGTTAATTAGTTTATGACAGCAAGAACCATTTTCATAAACTGTTTGTGGTCGAATGATGATTAATACGATTCACTGACCGTGACCAAAGAGCAAACTTCTTCTTCTTCAGTCGCACTCTTCATTTCTGAAGGTCGTGTTAGTGGCGCCACACAACTTCCTCCACTCTCCCCTGCCTTCGGCTTCTGCGCCTGGGTGATGGTAAGACCCGCCTTTACTTGATCGGTTCAGCAAGTAGGGAATCGGCCTTAAGGTCTGGTGCCCTCTACTCTGCCTGTCACGATGAGTTTTACTAGGCTTCCTGGATCTCTGCGTGTTGCATGTATACATGTATGCAAACAGTTGCAATGACATACGGTATTTTCCTTTGTTGGATTAGTTGAATTTTCTTCCAGTTTTCCCCTCAGCACCACACGAAGGTTAACACTCAACAAAGAAGGCTAATCTGGCTCATTATAAAAATAGCTACGGCATGTTTTTCAAGCATATTACTACTCAAAAACGTATGTATGTTCATTAATTATGTGCTTTGATTGGTTTAAAATAAGGCTGTTTAACTGGAAGTATCTATTTTATGTACAGTTTTTATATAGTTGTTAATTTTCGTAAACTTAAATTGGTTTGAACACGTGTCGAGTAAATAATTACAAAAAAACAATATAATACCTATATATTTGATTATGTATCTAAAAATATTTGTATAAAATGTATAAACAAATATAAAATAAAAGACAACGAAGATCTCGAATGTAGTTCAAATTCAAAGTCTTAAATATAGAACTGTCGCAATTTTTCAACGACTGTCAAATGTCAAGAGACGTCATTTGTCAAATTGTCACCGGCGACGCGGACACTATCTACTTCCTGTCACATGGCAAATGGAAATGGACGTTAATGTTTGTTAAGAAAATAGAACGGAAACACTTGGCGATATTCACGATGGGTTTAATGTGATATATTATCAGGATGTTACAAAAGGAAACTCTATTTTATATTTTTGTGTTTCACAGAGTATTTTCCCTTTTATAGAGACTGTAAGTAGTTTTATTGGACACTTTCTTATGTTAAATATCGATTAATAGTAAATTAGGTTAGTTTTAAATTACTTATTTGCTTATTAATAAGTTAGGCTAGACCGTAATATTAAATTGTGTCTTTCAGCAGAGTTATTTTATAAAAATCTAGCTTACCGGGCAAACGTCGTTTTGCCATATCATTTATAATAAAAAAAGGGGTTGATCGTAGAGGGGTGAAAGTTAGAGGTTGTATGTATTTTTGTATGTTGTATCATAAAAAAATAGAAATTAAAAATTTTGTCTAAAAAATAAAAATTAGGGGTGGACTACCCCTAACATTTAGGGGGATGATAAATAGATGTTGGCCGATTCTCATAGATACCGGATAAGCACAAAAAATTTCATCAAAATCCGTCAAGCCGTTTCGGAGGAGTATGGCAACGAAAACTGTGACACGAGAATTTTATATATTAGATAGTAATAATGAACACGAATTTTTATTAAAGCAGATATAACGGCGCAGTACTAGTAGTAGACTTCAGTATGATGCAGATATATAGAAATCTGTCTAAAGGTCGAGTCTAAAAGTTGTAGTGCCACCGTTTTTTTAGTGTGCGATCCTAAATTCATAAAAAATATAAATAATACCTTTTGAAGTCTTTGTCCCACATTTCTGAATCTGTTTCATGATCATTTGTCAATCTAATGGACAAGTAGGTTATCGGCCTCCTGTGCCTGACACACCCTGTCGACTGTTTGGATCAAAGGCAAGCCGGTTTCCTTCCACGTTCCAGCGAATTTTAAATGCACCCATAGAAAGTAAATTAGCGCACAGCCGAGGATCGAACCTACGACCTCAGGGATGAGAGTTGCTCGCTGAATCTATGAACGTTATTCAAGACATTAATAATTTTTCCCGCACTTTTAAGAATCCTTCACGTGCTAAAATAGGCCGAGAACTAAATAAATTCTTTTAGGCCCTTGTTTACTTCATTACCCCGCAGCGTTTTTAAACTAGAAGGTCCTATTCAAACAGTTTGTTCGGAGACTGCAACTGGCACCTTTCATGCATTCACGAGAGTAGCAAAGGAAAATGGGTGAAGCTTAATAGGAAATAGGCCGTGTCTGACACAACAGAACTATGTCAGTTTTGGTTGGTAACACATGAATGATTAATACTGGCTTTAATCAAAGCTCAGCTACTTACGGCTGAATACTGATGCGAAACCTTGAATAGACAAACGGCGTTGGGATTTCTGTTTTAGTGGTCAAGTAGGCTTTCTAGGAAATTGTGCTTGTTTCTGTTGTTCATGTGTAAGTAGTGTTGTTAATTCATTAAAGTGTAGCACTTCCTTGTATATGTGATAACGGACATCCAGTTCTTGGTTTGATTTCCGACGAAACATTAAATATTACGGTAGCCTGTCCGTCCATCTTTTAAACAAATATATGCTTATAAAAAAAAAAGAATTTGTATTATAGAATTTGTTAGCAAAACTACGAAAGTACTGGACTAATTTAAAAAAAACCATAGTATTTTTTTTATAAGTAATAATAAAAATATTAATATAAATTTATTACTAAAATATGTTTAAAAATGCCTTGGTTAACTAAATTAATGTCGCAGTTTAATCACATCAGTTAAAAAAATTATTCTAGTTTCCTACGCGCATATTTTCCGCTAGCGGAATCGACTCATGGTGGGAGGATTTTCGGAAGATACGAACTTCACTGAGACATCATTGAATATTACGATCTAATAACTATATTTAAGTACAACCTAGTTTACTTATAAACATATTTAACCTACGAAAGTGTTCAGGCCACTACTTAAAGATTTTGCGTCTTAGGGTAAGATTCTAAAACGAGATTGATTGCTAAGCATTATTCCCTGTACCACAAAGAACGGTTGCCTGGTGTTCGGTTGACACAATTTTATGTTTAAAATTTAAATGATAACCCCAGAGTTCATACCTCGTTTCAATATATTCTTAAGATGAAAGGCACAATTGTCAGTGGTAAGGATAAGGCGGAGATTATTGTGGGAAGAATTAGGGGTGATAATAGGTATAGTAACAAATACATTGCTTTAAAATAGTTCAAAATACTACACTACAAACACTACACTACAGAAAAAGAATACAATTGAGGGCGTAACATAAAATACGTCTAGCATAACCCAAGCGAAACAAAAAAGTGGCTATGAAATGTACCGATCGGCTGAGTAAAAATATCATGGGTGATCCATCTCTGGGTTTCATCAAAAATATCAAATAAAAAATATGTATTTCGAACACTCCCATATGTCAAAAACGTATTGAATTAACCATTACCCTAAGTACGGGTTCCTCGCGATATTTTCTTTAAGGGCATTTATTCCGCTATCCCAAACTTAGCAATATAATTATTACTTAATATAAATGTATATATACCCTTAATCAAATACTTCGAATTCTCTGAAATCACTTCTGATGTAGTACCCGATTCCTAGATAGAACATGAATACAAATTCCAGGGTGAACTTTGGCTGGAGATTCGGCAATTTGCCGACCAATTAGTGAAGTGTATACCGTGAGGTCGCTCAGGAACGTAAATTTAGTAAAGACGAGTCAATTGTGGTTAACAGAGTTTCTGGTTCAGAGGGCTTTGGTGCTATTGATGTAAAGAAACCTTGATTGTGTAAATTGTTTTCTTGCATTTCAGCTACACTTACTTTATGGTTCGTTACAAAAATGAAATTTTATCTTTGAAAATTGAGTTATTAAAAAATAATTGACGTTTTATATTGTAAACAAACAAAGGCTTCGATTTTTAAACTGTCATATACTCGTATAATTGAAATAATTGATAACAAGAAATATCCATAAACCAATTTCTATTTTGTTCCCTTTGGAGTAGAGACTCCTGTTAAAGTGCACAGGCGCTAATTAAAGATTTAAGTTGGCTCCTGGTAGATAGTAACGGTGACCCCAGAGCTGGTGCTTTCCTCGCTCAACGAATAAGTATCGCAATCCAGCTAGGAAATGCTGCCAGCATTAAAGGTACACTGCCACAGGGATCAAACTTTTTTTTTCTATTTATCAATTATTAATTATTATTATCACTATGTAGGTTAAGAATATTGAAAATACTGTATATTTGTCTGTTGAAAAAAATATTAAGATAGTTTTAACTAATATATAAAATTCTCGTGTCACAATGTTTGTTCCCATACTCAATAACCTTTCAAACTCTTAAAGGTGGTCCACCCCAAGATTTTTAAATTTATAAACGCCAAATAAAATATAACTGACTGACAATTTTTTTTACACGTATACTAAATATGAAACAGCTTTCGGCATCCAGGAACCTACATACCATATCCGTCGTATTTAAACCCTTCAAAATTACGGTTACATCATAAATTATAAGATATATGTTATAATGTATAATAATAACCTTCTCAATAAAGACAAAAGCATTCGTGAGCATGTACGGTCACTCATCAGATCAGCCTCTTCGTTTGACCTATAAAAAAATTACGAAATAACGCTTGTCAAGACATTTCTATTAACACTTTTGAATACTCTTAAGATCTTATAATATCATCAGATATTAATTAAAAAAGGGTTCTAAGTCCTATTATACTTAAGCGTTTAATTTTGTTCCAAAATATTGTTTACTCATCACTCACAATTTAACTTTTCACGTTAAGCCGTTTAGGGACAGCAGAGACAGATTATTGTTGCTAATTAAAAGCAAAGTCAAAGCTGGACGAAATTCTACTTTAGTAACACGATTATACCGTGTGTTTTACTTATAAATCAGAGTAATCCTCTATTTATGGAACTGCATAATACACCTTCTTTTATATGAGTGTATTTAACCGAACCATATAGGATATGTTTATATTACGCAAGCTAAAGTAATATTAATTACAAGATTAATTAATTAATATTTACGAGTATTATTTTTATTAATATGTCTTTTCTCCAACTTTGATTTTGTTTTCTTGGGAGTAGAGACTCCTGGGCCGTGGGGTTCAAGTGCACAGGCGCTAATTAAAGATTTAAGTTGGCGCCTGGTAGATAGTACCGGTGACCCCAGAGCTGGTGCTTTCCTCGCTCACCGAATACAGCGAGGAAAAGGCAGCATTAAATACACTACCACAGTGACCAAACTTTTTATATTTGTTTTAATTGTCTATTTTATATGTTTAATTTTTAATATTATTACTATTAGATTAAGTTAAGAATATTATAAATACGTACTATTATACTAATTATTGAAGTTATACTTCTTTAGGCGCGTTATGAAAAATTTATGAGAGTGAAATTTTACGATGCGCGCGCACCGTGACACAAAATTCAGTATGGGCGCCGAGCGTGCGCGAGCGAGATGGGAATAAGACAATCTACTTGTAGTACCTTTTAAACAAATAAAGCCGTTTTAATTATTTTTTCATAGAATTTAGCAATGTTTTTTCACAAAGACCTATTTATACTTAGTTAAAAGGTTATGAAACATACCTAGTTTTTAAATTGAATTAATAATATAATAATAATTATTATTAATATTAATTAATAATTGAATAATATACTAAATATTAAATATTGTTAAAATAATTAACGCTTAATATTGATTATTAATTATTTAAAATTTTAAAAAAATGAAGGAAGCCAAAGAAGTATAACTTCTTACGCGCGTACATAAGTACACGCACCATTTTTTTTATTTGTGTGTTGGGATAGAATAAATTACCATTTATAAAATTAATATTAATTATCATCAAAGAAACAAATACAATGTGAAACCCTGGATTGTTAATACTGAAGACTTTATAAATTGTCCTTATTTATGTTTAATTTCCTTTAACAAAACGTGTTTAAATTATGGATTTTAACGGACGAATGGATTAAATTAATAGGTGACTAAACAAACTTGGAGGCTTTTCATATTTTGTCCAATACGAAACATGTACTTAAATTTTATAAGAAAATTATTTCTCCTCAACATTCTGCTGCTACGGTGAATTGTTCGTAGCTACGGAAATTTAACTACAGAACTCCGTAACCGGAAACGGAAACGATGGAACGTCCTTTTATTCAATCAAATTTGTTAATTGAATATTTTCACAGAACCGAAGTAAAAGGTCATTATGGCAAGCTCCTTAACCAAATATTTAATGAGTTTAAATCCATTTCCTTCCCTTTAATAAAACAGTAATCGGACCCGACTGATAATTTGTTCCTAAAATAGTAATACGAAGTTTGCCATGTCAGACGAATTTTATAAATAGCCGAATACCCTTTTGCAATTTAGACCATTACGCTCTAATGCACCGAGTCTCTAAGAATCCTTGCTTATAACGACAAAGTGTCCGGGCACCCTAAAAATGAAAACAAACGAGTAGGGTACATTAAATTCCGCATATCACACCATTACGTAACATTGTTATATATATAATTTAAAAGTTTTTCCCGCGCACCACCATTATGTGGAACCAGCTGCCCACTGAAGTATTTCCGAACCAATTCGACTTAGGATCCTCCAAGAAAAGGTGTACCAATTCTTAAAAGGCCGGCCACGCACCTGCGAGCCTTCTGGCATTGTGTCTATAGGGGGTGGTATCACTTAACATCAGATGAACCTCCTGCCCATTCGCCTTCTATTACATAAAAAACAAACTGTATATCCGGAAGCTGTATCCCAGCTGCTTTCCCACTCAAAGCGCTGGATCATTAAATTATAATTAATGCGGTACGGTATACGGTGCGAGTGCGCACGGTTAAAAATGCAAGTACATTCCTTGCGCCTACTATTTCCGGTTCGTGTGTCAACATCGACAACTGTCATCCTTCTTTGACTGACACCGATTTAGCGCAAACAGCAGGGTTCAGATAAAATGCTTTCAAAGTCAAAGTCAAATCGTTTATTTCAATTAGACCATCTAAAATGGCACTTTTGAACGTCAAAAAAAAAATATATAAAGATGATTCTAGTTGCCCCTTCCAAAAGGTAGTTTCGTGTGGAGAAGAATGGGCAAGAAACTCCACACTTACTCTTTTAAAATAGGTTTACAATATTTTGTTACATTTGTTAAATAATTATATGTGAAGACAATGTACTCTTAGAATAAACTACTATACTAAAAAAGTTAGTATACATGTTCCTCACATATTTACAAATATCGAAACCGTAGAATATTAACATTAAAGAGTAATAAAAATATTAAAAAAAACACAACAAAACAGTGTGTGAGATACAAAAAAAATAATAATAATAATTACATTTGTAGCATTATATAGATTAAAAAATAATAATAATAATAAGCAAAAAATCAGCAACCAATTTGATTTTGTCCAGGCTATAGAGCCAATCATAGGATTGTCCTATGGAGCAGGACCAGCATGTTTCCAAGCATTCTTATCTTTAATATAATCATCTAATTTGTAATATGCTTGTTTACAAAGTGTACTTTTAATAAAACATTTAAATTTTCGTTCATTTAGTTTTAAAATGTCACAAGGTATTTTATTGTAACATTTCACACAGTACCCCATAAATGAATTTTGAACTTTGGCTAATCTGAAAGATGGTTGAGCTATTTTATCTTTATTTCTAGTACTAAAATTATGTCTTTCATTTATTTTACTAAAAAGATGTAGATTCTTTCTTACATACATAATATTTTCATAAATGAATTGGCAAGGTACTGTCATAATATTAATCTTTTTAAATAGTTCCCTGAGAGATTCGCAACGACGTAGATTATAAATGGCTCTGACCGCTCTCTTTTGCAAAATAAAAATGGATTCTATGTCAGCAGCCCGACCCCACAGTAAAATGCCGTAAGACATTATGCTGTGAAAGTAGCTAAAATAGACCAAACGCGCAGTTTCTACATTGGTTAAATATCTTATCTTTCTAACCGCATAAACGGCTGAGCTCAGCCGCCCCGCTAGAGATGTGATATGAGGTCCCCATTGTAACTTCTCGTCTAGCGTGATGCCTAGGAAAACCGTTTGATTAATAAATTCCAGTTTTCCTTCATTCAACATTATGTCACATTCCTTACTTTTAACATTTGGCAACGTAAATCTAATACATTTAGTTTTTTTATCATTCAGTGCCAAATTGTTTACCGTAAACCAATTTTGGACCCGAAGAATAGAGTTATTCACGTCGTCACGATTTTGTGACCGTCGATCTACTTTAAAAATCAATGATGTGTCATCTGCAAATAACACCATCTTCGGTTTATTCTGTACTAATTGGGGTAAATCATTTATGTATACTAAAAAGAGGAATGGACCCAATATTGAACCTTGAGGAACGCCCATTGTAATTTCAGACCCTAACGAGTTTATGCCGTTAACCTGAACTTTAACCTGTCTGTTTTTCAAGTAAGATCTTAGTAAGTCCAGAGCTTTGTTCTTAATCCCGTAGTGATTAAGTTTCAGCAGAAGAGTCTCATGGTTTACGCAATCGAACGCCTTCGAAAGGTCGCAAAAGATTCCAATGGCATCTTGTGCTTCCTCCCAAGCGTTAAAAATGTTCTTGATTAGGGAGACACCGGCGTCAGTTGTACAACGCCCTTTGGTGAAACCGTACTGTTGTTCATGAAAGATGGAGTTTTTATTAAAGTGACATAACATTTGATTGAGCATTAACTTTTCAAACACCTTACTGAGAGCTGGCAGAATTGTAATTTCGATTCTGTTTAGTTATTTTATTTGGTTACGGAAAAATTAAACACTCCATTAACTGTTTACTTAAATAATACATAAATGCCCGTGCGCAGTTGCCACAAACTAGTTTTACATTATATTCCCTACTCCGACTCAACCATCCCAATTCGGGTGTATATTCACCAACACATCGACATCTTTAACACAGAAATAATGGACAATATATTCGATTAATTAAAAAAACTCGTTTAAATTTTAATTAGTTCCTAATTGCTATCTTTCTCAACGTAAGCTACGTTTGATTTAAACGTCGCCGCCTTTTTAAACCATTTTCGCACGGAAATTAGCACCTAAATAAGGTGTCGGTGTAAGTGACGGTCGGTTTAATTAGATTCACGTTGTAAATGTATGCCGCAATAAACGCCCCGTGTCTCGCTAAGACCACATAAATTTGCCGACATTCTGTGACTTTTACCGTTGTATATTGAACATTCTTTATGACGACCCGCCTTTGAGATTTCACCCATTTGTTTGCAAAATTCTTGCATTAAGCTCTGGCTTAAGGAAACTTTTATGTATTTTTTGTACACGAAAGTTCAAAAAGAATTAGTCTAGTGGGTTCCATCCTGAGGTCGTCGGTATTAACCCTGTGCAACGATGGATGCGCATTTAAAAATCTAGCTCGCCCGATGAAGGAAAACATTAAGAAGTTCGGTCGGTCGTACGTGCAAAGCCAGGGTATCAAGTAGACAAATTACCTGTTTAATGTATTTTTTTGTGGCATTGTGATTCATTTGGCTGTCACCAAGAAACGTTGTTTTGTCGTCGAGAATCGAACCTGGTATTGGTGTAAACTAAGTGACATATAATGCAAGGTTTTAGTGAGATAATTCTATCTATCTTTGCAAAAAATAGTTTGCAAGAACAGAAAACCGAAAACTTGAATACCAAAATATAATATATAAGTTTTCTATATAATTCCTTATATAAAATTAAATACACATGCAGACACAATTAACTATCTGAAACTGTTGAATAAAGGAAGTTGTCTTTGTTGGAGAACAGAAGTTCTGGCTTCAAAGTTTTGGACCTCGAAGACACCTCGAAGCAAAGTTCAGCCTATTATCTAGAACCTGTACGTAATGCATAGTTAATTCTTGTTCCTTTAATTAAATATAATGTGTTTAAATAATTTATATAAAATCTTATCACTTATTGACTTGGCAGATTCATTTGCATAATATCTTAATCAATTTATATTCTCGTAATCTTCATTAATCTATAGATTTCACAGAAATTTGTTATACACTTTACATATTAAAATACTTGTATATTCATGTATCATTCAGTTTTTCTTTATTTACTGAAATACTTCTTTGTGTAGGTTTACCTGAATCACTGATTACTTGTGTAGTAGCTCATTACATCCAATTTCGATATAATTTCTATATAAATTGAACATATATTTTATATTTAACTGGACCGTCGTTTGGCCACAATTTTACCTGATGTTAAATTATTAGATGTGGCCTATTGAAGGCCTTTAAAGTAATTTATATAAAAGGAAAGGAAGGGAAAGGAGGGAGGAGTTTCATTCCTTTACTGTTTTTACAAGAAACGACGATCCAAATCGTGCAGTGCGGCATCTGGGAGTGTCAACAACGAAGCAGTGAAACTCCAGTGCTTCTAGATGAGCGATGTTTGAAAGGGGTTAGGCGCGGGGGGGGGGGAATGGAATCAAGTTGTGTAGTTCCATGGATTCTCCGGATTGCAATATATAGAAGACTGTATGGTATGGAGAACTGTCGAAGTTTCACCAAAATTCCATGTTACTAACAATAAAATTACTAATATATATTGATTATAGTGTTTATATATTTTATCTATAGAAAATAAATTACATAGATAGTACAGAACACAGATACAGTAAAACTTATACTTTTACCAATGGTAACACATTCTTATTAAGAATGGACATCTTACCAGTCCCAAAACATAGATAGCAGAAAACGCAATTTTCTCCTTAATTATCATTAATCTATGTAAGCCCAACCCTTCTATCAAACGAAATCCACAATGATCGGAAACAGAAAAGCGGCTCATGAATTATTTATGGTTACAAGATTTAGGGTCTTTGAAGCAGCGAGCCGAAGGTTAAATGATTCTAAGGGTTAATTTGAGGCAACGAAATGGGGCTCGAAATAAATTGTTTTTTTATATAGATCTAATTATGACCCAATCTTATTCAATTTCCCACTTATTCTATTTAGTTTCATATTAAACAGCGAAGCACAGCGGGTCAGTGACATTGTTATCTTACGTATTAAGAAAAGGCTGTATTAACGTTGTTATGGTCTATTTATGTATGGCCTTTGACTTTATTTAGCAATATTAACAATTTAGTTTTCTCCTTTTTTATATAACAGACGGAAAACGGGCAGGACAGGTCCTAAAACGTCAGGATGGATGGACACTTTCAATGTTAAAGGGCACGCGAGTGCGTTGCCGGCCCTTTAAGAATTAGTACGATCTTTTCTTTGTTTAATGTTTAGTTTATTTTTTTATCTATCTTTTGATTATGATTATCAATGTAATCTGTTTTGGCTTTGTATATTGACTAAATGTTTTCATTTATAAAATGGATATAATATACTTAGAAATAAATGTAAGTACCTGACTTTCTTAGCTACATATAGGACTTTAGCACTTTTTTAAGGCCCTTCAAATGTCGTTACGTCCCTGTCACTGTCTTGTGGACAGCTCGAATCCTATTTACATGACAAACACTGTAAAGTAAATTTAAATAATCTTAGCTGTAAAGCGGTCACTTTATTTGTACTTGAAAACAAATATATGCACTGGCGATAGTATTTGTGTTAAGGATATTACGTCTAGGAGTTACTTGAATACAGAATATAGGGTTCTTCCTTCTTGGATCTTTTTCTTAAAAAATATCTTATAAAAATCGTTGAAATATCATTTTTAATCCACTTTATACTTGTAAATCTTTTTCAATTGTACTTTCTTATTATTGTCCATTTCACTGTTTACATATGTTTAAATTGCCTTGCTTTGTTCTATTAGTTTGGTCTTTATTGGTTGAGCTAACCTTATCTATTTTTTTCCTCTCACATGGTTGCCTGGAAGAGATCACTCGAAAGCGATAACGCCGCCAGTTGACCTCCTTTTTATATAATTATTTTTTTTGTATTGTATTTCTCTATTACTGCAAAAAACATAAATAAAATAAATAATTTACGTAAATAATTGTATCTTATTATTATGAATATTGCATTGCATCTAAGATGATGCATTTAACACCAATGGCATTTTTGCCTTATATTTTTGTATTATTTATAATTACAAACTCATTAATTATTTCTGTTTATTATTAGATTTTCAGGCATCTTAAATAAATGAATCGTAAATGAAACCATCTTTATTTTCAATTAAAGTCGCGAAACCAAGTATTTGATTAAATATTTGAGATCTGAAATTCCTTTCACAGTTATTTTGGTAATCTAACCCGACTGTTTACAATACAATTCAAATATGTATTACGATCCCCCATTAAGAACAATACATCCTATTTTTAGATAAAGTCACCTTTACCTTTTGTTGTGAATATGTCCAATAATAAACGACCTCCACAGCTTGGAAATGTTTTGCATTGTGTATATGAATAGCAGAAGTTCTCAAAGTGTATTATACAATTAATTAAGTAATATATAATAAGTGTTATATGTAGCGGGGGGTGGTAAGCAACCCAGATGTTCTCTGGGTTCTTGATACCAAGGGGATATGTGCGACGGCGAAGGAGAGAGGAGAGAGGAACCTACGACCTGAGGTCGTAGGTTCGATCCCCGGCTGTGCACCAATGGACTGAAGAATTCTATGTGCGCATTTAACATTTGCTCGAACGATGAAGGAAAACTTCGTGAGGAAACCGGCTAACCTTAATACCAAAGACGGCGTGTGTCTGGCACAGGAGGTCGATCGTCTACTTGCCTATTCGATACACAAATGATCATGAAACAGACACAGAAATCAGACCTGCGATTCTGTAACTCACTTTTCGAACTCACACAGCGGCATCGGCGGTCGCTCTCAAATCAGTCGTGATCTTCGAAAAGTGAGTTACAGAATCGCAGGGCCGAGTCCAACCTAAAAAGCTTGTAGCACCACTGATTGTTTTAGACACATTTAATCCATGAATTTCTGAATTATGGATTTCTAATATTACGTATATATTCTAGTACTATCTACCATTTATATAACGTCTTATTCAAACAAACTGACCCCAAATGAAATGGACAGACTAAGGTTTAACGCAGCTCTAAAGACAATGGCTTGGGCGGCAAGGACGGGCGGGAGGCTATTCTTCGTGGGTTAGGCTGGACACGTTATTAACGCCTATAAATTGATGTTTGTTCGAGACAATTTGTAGGCTTAACGAAGAGCTTGTTCGGGGTAAGGAATAGTGTTTGAATTTCTACTCTATTCTGAAGCACTGATCAGAATAATTAATTAAGAAGGATATAAACGAAAGTTCCTAATGTTGAATCCCAGATATATGGTTTAGTTTCATTGGCTCCTTCAGTAGGTGTCATCAAAAAGCTATTTAAAAATACAGTTAAATTAAGTTCGCGGCCGCTCATGGTAAATACAATGCACCATCAGGAGGTTTGAATGTAAGAAATGCTTGGAATTGCAGCTGGTATAGCAAAATGGTGGTCGCGTCTATGTCTTTAATTGTGGTTCTTCAATTCTATATATATAAAAGAAAGACGTGTTAGTTACACTATTTTTAACTCAAGAACGGCTGAACCGATTTGGCTGAAAATTGGTGGGAAGGTTAGAATCAGGAGACGGATATAGGTATTTTTATTCTGTTGCCGTAGGACGTGACACAAAATTTTGGTATGACAAAACGCAACAAACAGAAGAACGAAAAATTTATCAGTCAAAACATCAGTTTAACCATTCATTTGTTGAAAATGGTATATCTAAACGCAACAGACAGCTCAACGTAAAGTTATCTGTTGTTAAGTATGATTAAATTGAAGTATGATTAGGTAGTAAATGTAAATTTACAATTAATTTGACGTTCATAAGTATACTTGTTTACGTATATGATATTTTGAGTTTGTGATTGTAAATTTGATAAGAAGTTTTAACGTTCATCCGTTGATGTGTTTATTTCGAGTTTCTATTAGCTTTTCGTGTCTATATTATCATGAACAATGCCAGGACCAAGACGATCGGATCTTTCCCGACAAAGCCGTAATGCAATAAATAGGTGGACCGATTTTGATGAGTTTAAGTGGATTCGAAATTTTGTATTTAAGATGTGTGTAACGTCTGCCTGGTCCGCTAGTATACTATATAGTGTAGTTACTTTATAACTTTAATTTTTAGATCCACGGGCAGACGACCCGGGGGGCTATCGTACTCGCAGACGTTTAGCTAGCGAAATTTAAAAAAACTTCAATTTTAATATATAAATGTACTAAACATATATCACATACATATCATTTACGTAATTTCAAATGCATGCCGTATTTCGTATTCATACCAATTAGAGCATAAAATATGTTAAATTCTAATTATATTCCTGATTTTCCAGTCTTCCACCTCGGAAGCTGTCCAGAGTTGGTAACAAAAGCCATTGTCCTAAAATCCTGCCGCAATTCGGGACAAATTTAAAACTGCAGCTTACGGGAATAAGATGCATTCATAGCATTAGTGCCAGAGAAGTGAACAGGAAAGAATTACGTGCATTTATAAGAGCCATAGGGTCACCACAAATATCTCTTAATACCCTTAGGGCCGTTATCTATTTGGTGACCTCCTGTAACTATTGAGTATTATTACACAGTCGAAAGATTTTGAAGGCTTTGCTTTCAATTCATCATAATTATGTTACTTACTATTACGGCACTACAACCTTTTTTAGGTGTGCTTTTACTGTTCGAGCGAATGTTAAATGCGCACATGGAAAGAAAGTCTATTGGTGCACACCCAGGGATCGAACCTACGACCTAAGGGATGAGACACGCTGAAGCCTCTAGGCCAACACTGCTACGATTATCGTATAGATATTACGATATCGTATAATAGAATGCATCTCGCGTGCTAATTGGTTGCAACGAAATAACAGGGCGAAGACTTTTCTAACACATGCCAGATTGCGGGCAAATCGTTTAGACTAGCAATATTGATCAGCTTACATTACCTTTTAGATTTTTATCCAGGTTTTAATCCAACTATTTTTTCAATCATTTTGAAAATGAAAATAGCGTATAATACTCAAGCTTGAATAAATGAATAGATAGCATTCTAATGGTGAAAGAATTCTTAAAATTAGCCCAGTAGTTATTAGCAAAAAACAAAATAGCGATATTTTCAGAATTAAAATGTCCAAAATATTAGTTTACCTTTATTTATTAATGTGCCATCTCAACTTCACTTGTTAGAGTATTGTGGCAACCCTAGCAGCCGCCATTTGTTAGAAAACTTCCTTCTAATGAACGACGCGATTGAAATATGGGGCAGTTTTGAGATGAAATGCAGACCTGCTAATGCTAATTTTCAGGTTTGAATTTAGAACGACATACAGATAAAGTATAGAACGCTTCAGCTTTACCTCTACAATTTAGACTCTTTTGTTTTATGTCACCCTGGTAGGTGTTTGCGATTATCATTTTTTTTCATAAATACATATTTTTATATAGAGGGGCCAAACGGGCAAGAGGCTCACCTGACCATAAGTGATACCACCGCCCATAGACATATTCAATGCCGGAGGGACCGTGTGTGCCTTGCCGGCCTTTTATGAATTGGTACGCTCTTGTCTTAAAGGATCCTAAGTCGAATTGGTTTGAAAACAGAGGGCGGCCTGTTCTGCATAGTGGTGGTGCGCAGCAAATTCTGCATAGTGGTGGTGCGCAGCAAAAAGTTCATCATGACGGACGTCGAGATGATACGGGTGGAATTTCGTATTCTGCCTCGACGTCTAAGTATTAATAACGAACAACTCCTCCAAATACTTTCCATGGTAAATGCGGTAGAAGATGCAGAAACCCCATCTCTCTACGCAACGCCAAGGGACCAAGCCGTTCGGAAAGCTAATCGTCGACGATTCGAACCTCTCTTGAATACGGTGTAATATAGAAACACATTCATAATATACGTGATACAGAAAATTATGTTTTGTTAATCATTTCAATCATTGCTTATGCCGCAAACACAACCCTTGTAGTTATAATAAATCAAGATTAAACTAAATCCTTTTGAACAAAAATACACCCGCATTATTAATATCGGATGTTTTCTTGTTTATTTTCATGTAAATAAATCTATGTCACAGATTCACAACGCAGAAAGTGCCCCCACAGCGCACCGTTATCTTGTTTACTACAACATGTAATCAAATCTCTATTATAGAGAATTTATTTTGTTTACAATCAGTTTTCCTTGAAATAGGAAAACTTTACATTGTTTTTCATGGATTAAATAGTTTTTAAAAATGTAACAATCATAGCCTTATTTGGAGCGAAAGTTTCACCTAGTAGAAGGCTTATCAACTGGCCTATAAAACAATTACATAACGAATTGATAATCTCTTCCTTTGTATTTTAAGTCGGTTAAAAATAGATACAGGCGCAAAAATGTATATGCCATGCCCCAGTTTGAAGTAAAAACATTTTTGAAGGTTAATAATTAGATCGAGACACAAAAATGTATCTACCAAAATTCAAAATTCAAAAATCATTTATTCACGTAGGTAACACAATGTACACTTGTGATTCGTCATTAAAGAAATAAATATTAATGCTTCTAATTTTACATTTACTGCCAGTTCTCAAATCAAGGGCGTAGAACGGAAGAGAAGAACTGGCAATAAACTCTCCGCCACACCGCCCCAGTTTGACGTAACCACTTCATACAAAAAAGTAACGGGTTACTTCTAATAAGACAATACATTTATGACCCAAAGTCCACAAGTCCCATAGGTCATAACCGAAATTCAAAACCGATCGACAATCATAAAATGGATGACCACTTCCAGTGGTTCAATGGCATTCATATAAAAGATTTATTCGCCACATGCTCCCGAATAGGGTAAGTATAGAATTGGTATCGCGCGGACACGCCTCTTTTTACAGCTGCCCTCGTAAATATGGAATGTACTTGGGCATCAAATTCGAAATTGGAACGTTTGTGACACGTGTCAATTGCATTCTAATGGAAAACTGACGTAGCCTTTTTTTGTTATGTTACTAAAAATATCATCTAGGGACAATGTTTGTATATTTTTTATATAGCGGGGGTCGCTTCATGGACACTGACATTTCCAGAAGGCTCACAATTGCGTTGCCGGCCTTTTAAGAATTGGTACGCTATTTTATTGAAGGACCCTATACCGGAAATACTTCAGCGGGCAGCTAGTTCATAGTGGTAGTGTGAGGCAAAAACTGCCTTAAAAAACGTTAAGGTGATACGGGTAAAATCTCGTAATCTTCCCCGTCCAATGATGAAACTCAACTACTATTAGCTCAGGTATAAATCCAAACAACTCCTCTGAATACTCTCCATGTCAAATACGCAACGCCGCGGGATCAAGCCGCTCGGAAAGCTAGTGGTTTCAAATTAAGTGAAGCTCCTTATTAAAAAACTTATTAACTGAATCGAAATTTCGTTTTTACATGTATAGCACGATATTAATAAATTATTATTATTTAGATTTAATATTTGCCACTCAAGTGTGTTACAGAATATGTGACGTTCAAAAACAATACCTTTTTACCCGACTTCAATATAAGGAGGAAAAGCAAACATTGCAGATTTTAATGTTATTGTCACCCTACAGAGATATGGCGGTAATCTTTATAAGGTGATAACACATGTGTCACTCAGATAAGGGTCACCTGTTCATTGCAGCTATTACATATAAAATACGGTTCATTCCTTTCCTACATAAATTTCCAAAGGTTATTTGGGTGCGGAATGTTTAGAGGATGTAAATGGCTTTTTTACATAAATGCCGCAACCTGATTTTATAGCCCATAAGTTTGTAATAATCTTCAATAACCAATCTTGTGTTACCAATAGAATTACGTTTATTATCTATTATTTATGTACGATCATATTAGTCTTCCCGTTGGAAGATATAGGTGAAACCATTACTCAGACCCACGGATGGAAGCTATGAGCTTGTATACAGGTGATCAAAAAATCGTGGATCAAACTCAAATAGGGGATAGATGAGATCATCAGCTGCAAAAAATTGTTCTACGGGAGGTCTCTAAACTGCAGAGTTATAATTTATTTTGCGTTTTATAATAAAATTGACTTTTTTTTTCTAATTCTTATTAAAATTCGAAAAAAAAAATAATATCCACTAGATTGGCACTAATGAGTTCTTGCGTTAGACATACTATTTAAAGTTGTTTATTGAATGTATTGAAGATAATATTAAATAATACGATAATATTTTCAAATCATAACTTTTTGTTTACTTCGGCCCCCACTGTGAAAAAAAAGTATTCTACCGAAAAGTGACCCTGTTTTACAAGTTTTGGCGCAATTAATAGGGATTCTGACAGGGAATTACACATGGCCATGAGTCGCTCTAATATCTTTCTATCTTTCCTCACAAATGTGTAAAATTCATATTTTTTTAATTTAAATTGATATTTTAGTTATGGTGTTAAAGCAAGCGCTAGTAACATATCTTTACATATATATAATTCTACTGTACATGTGTATATCACTGAACTCCCCTTAAACGCCTGGACCTATTTGAATGAATTTTTTTATTTTTTTGTGTGTTCAAGTGGAGTCAAGAATGATTTACATTATTAGATTTTTTTTGTATGTAAGACGTGTGTACAGGACAACGTCTGTCGGATCCACTAGTATTATATAAGATGTCGCCTGACAGTACCGGGACCAGAGAACTGGCGCATTCATCCAATAATAAACAACCAATCAAGCAAGCATCGCAATTTAGCGACGACATTATTTCTTTGCTTAAGTAGAAACCAGATTTTTTATTTCTTATAACAAGATTATTATATATCTGAAGTAGGCCACTTTTAACACACATATAACATGCGCACCACCTCTTTGAGCGTACCCTTCCCTATACGGTAACCCGCTAGCAACGAAGTTGCAGATGTCCACGGGCGGATATTATCCCTTTCAAACTCAAACTCAAAATATCTTTATTCAAGTACACTTTTGAATCGTCAAGTTAAATTAATCGTAAATTTACATTTACTAGCAGTTCGCAAGTCAAGGGCGTAGAGCGGGTAAGAAGAACTGGCAAGAAACTTTCCGCCACTCTTTTTAATCGCCAAGTATTGTCATACAAATTGTTTTACAAATATAAATTGTCTTTATTAAAAGACTTGACTGCTCATTTGCCTCCTGTCCCATAAAGTCACCTGGGCTAATCTAAATTATTTCTATATACGTAATAAAACCTGGCCGGAACTGGGTTATTGTTGCATATTTTGAGTAAAATCGTAAAGTATCGTACCAAAGAGTTTTTAATACATCTTATATATAATTAAAATCAACAGGCTAATGAAATCGTCCCCTAACAAAGCCTGAGTGCATTCCTTAACACATAATGAAAGTAAGTGGCTTGCGGGTTGCAAACTCTTTTTGCGGAGTGCACACTCTTTCTCGAGATTAGCTACTACTTGAGTACTACAGCACATCCATTTTCTGCAGAAATGAATGCGCACAGGGCTGGACTTACACCTAGCGGTCATTTATGGCCATCTAAATTTAGAACATCAGGTACAAAAAATTCTACCATAATAAGTTTTTCTTAGCAAAGCAAGCAAACGGGCAGGCACCTCACCCGAGTTAAGTGATACCGCCGCCTATGGACACTCTCAATCCCAGAAGGCTCGCGAGTGCGTTGCTGACCTTTAAGAATTGATACGGACCCTAAATCGAATTAGTTTCGAAATACTTCACCTGGCAGCTGGTTCCACATAGTGGTAGCGGAGACGGAAAAACTGCCTAAATAATCCTCAGTTGTAGAACGACGATGAGATACATTACATGCATGTCACAAAAACACAATTATGTATAAAAAAAATACGATAGAGGTTTCGTAATTGTGACGTCATGGTTTCAGTAAATGACAACCATGACGTGTCCTGATATTTAACAATTTAGTTTAATTTAATACGTAATTCATTTGTGGTAAAATACCAAAAGTAGAGGTGACTTATTTATTATTAGAAATGCTATGGAGATCAACATAACGGTGCATGAATTATTTATAAAAACCTTTTTGTCTTTACCCGCAAATTTATTTTAGCTCAGAGCCCCTGACATATTGAGGCCCCTACCAATAGCTTACTGAGTCCGTCCCTGTTGTTGCACGTACAATCTTATCTGTGAGCCACGTTCTAACCGCCCGGAAGACAAAGCGAAACGGATGTATTGAGTAATGTTGTATTTCCTTATATTTATGTTGAGTTTATTTTTCTTATAACCTTGATTATTAACGAAGCTTATACAACTGTTGAATTGTTGTTTAGGACCCATATACCAATGGGGTATAGGTAACACACTTTTGCGGTTATTTAATTTTTTTTTAATTTGGAAATATTTGAGTATAAAGTATTTAGGAGAAGCGTATATAGTTTTCCGTAAATTTCTCGGAATCTAACTAGATATTCTATTGCTTATGGCAGGTAGTGGGGGCTAGTGCATTTTCTATTTTAACTATACATCCTATTTTATTATGTGTATTTTATTTTTCTGGTACTGACAGCATCATAGTGAGTTTTTGTTCCGCGCAATCAGTAGGTAGCGACATTAGCGCGATGGATATTGAAAGAACAACATCCAACTTGTATGTATAATAATAAATAATAATAAAAAGTAAGACTGATAAGTTTGATGTCTAAAACCGTAACCGAATGGACTGGTCCAAAAGGGAAAAGGAACAAGGGCACACCAATAGAGCGATGGGCCGACGGGATCGAAAGGATAGCTGGAAAAAATTGGATGACGATGGCAAAAAATAAAATAGGGTGGAAAAAGTTGGAGCCTTCTCTCGGGCGGAGTAAAATTCTATGTATATTTATTTTTGTATAATATGTATGTCAATAAGATGTGGATGATCAAAGCGTTATTATTAATTTTTAATTATTCTTAATCTACATAATAATAAATGGACCTCCAGAATCCATTTATATCTTCCTTCAAAAAGCCTCATTTAAAAAGTTTTGTCTCTGTGGCACTATAACTTTAATGCTGGCATTGCTCGCAGGATTGCGATAATTCTACGTTGGGGAAAGCACCAGCAAGAAGGTCACCGGTATTATCTACCAGGCGTCAACTTACACCTTTAATTGAGCGTGTGAACTTGAGGCACACAAGTCTACTAAAGGGAACAAAATCAAAGTTGAAGGAAAGACTCTTATATTTAAATTACTATTAAAGTTAAGTAAAGTAAAGTAATTATTACACATTCAATAAAAATTCTAAAAATCTCTAAGGATCTCATAAAGACGCAAGTAAGTTTTTGCAATGAAACAAGATTTGTTTTGTAGTTTTATTAATGTCATCTTTTGCATCGACAAATCCTCTTAATGACGCGTTTAAGACATGCGTAGTAGTGTAGTACTTGTTCCTGAAAAATAAAATGGGAAATTAGTTTTGTTTATGGTATAAATATCCTTTTACTATTAAAAAATTAATGAGTCTTAACACTTTTCATGGCAGCTTAAAGGTAGTTTGACAGTAAGAGATGCAATGTGAGACAAAAAAACTTGAGATAAAAGAGTTCGATTGGACTAATTTAGTTCTTAGGATGATTTTGTAGAAATATTTGTATCTTAGTACTGCGAATAACCAGTGCTGTAACATATTTCATACAATTATTGACTGAAACTTCTTTAGGCGCATGAGGGTAAAATTTTTACGGAACGTCACGAAGATGTGCAGCGTTTTTTTCAGAGAAAAGGGAGAGAGCGATTGAGACCGATTGAGAGATAAGGAAAAGGGACCTTATTGAAATTCTATTTTTAAAATTAACATTTCTTAAAGAGAATTTATGAAATTTTAGTAGGTACATATTTCATATTTTATGCAAAATAATATAACATACATAGATATACGTATATATTAAGTATGTATATGGTGAAAGCTGGTTGGGTTTGGCATGTCGTACATTCCTGGACCAAATCCAGGAGGTACTACAGAAGGGACAAGTGTCTTGAAAGTGGATGAAGTGAGAGAGATATGTCCTCCACCGTGGCAAGTGGAGATCCGTCTTTGCCTACTCCTTCGGGAAAAATGCATGATACATAATATAAATAAATAGGTATATTATATACTGCAAGTTTTGGGTTCGATTCGCTGCGAAACAATAATTATATATTGCATGATAATGAAAGATAATGTTCTGACCTGTTAACCGTTGAAGTTTTCCATATTTTCACTTACTTGCATTAAATTAAA
>CAVNZK010000137.1:0-15131 GCA_963693345.1 Pieris melete | reverse complement strand
AACCTAACCTAACCTAACCCAGTCCGCGTCCAAACGCCACCCGAAACGGTCGAATCCACGTCGCTCCGCGCCTTGAAAAAGTCTAAAAAATTCAAAAAAGTGGTATACAGTGATATTTTAGTGAAGTGTTACATATCGTTAGATGCGCGCTATCGCGATCTATCTTTTAGTGTAAAATTCAACTTTCTAAGTTTTCGTTTTATATTTTATTTTTTCAAAAAACATTTAAATTTTCCGTTTTTTCAACTTTAAAAATAGTGTTCCTATAGTAAAAATCCAAAGTGCAGTTTAGTGTTGTAGAGCAAATTTTGCTCTACATTTCGACCAAAAATTTGAGGATAAGGCCTCATATTTGACGATAATAGAGATCAAAAACCA
The DNA here is from genome assembly GCA_963693345.1 of Pieris melete. Classification (NCBI taxonomy): domain Eukaryota; kingdom Metazoa; phylum Arthropoda; class Insecta; order Lepidoptera; family Pieridae; genus Pieris; species Pieris melete. The sequence goes on along the minus strand of CAVNZK010000137.1, from coordinate 14,753 downwards.
GGAAAAGGTAAATAACTTTTAAATTAGATCTGTAACACCATAATATTATCGCTTAAATAGATTGTCCTTAACAAGGGCTATCGATTGACACCCATATTGACACTATTGGACCAACCACTGATTTATTGGGGACCAAAACAGGGGTTTCATCCCCCAGCCTGCAGCCCCTAGAGTTAGGGAGCAAATTATACTATAATAAAATACGCTAGACGGAAAGCTATCGAAAGACATATTGATTGTTAAAATCAGATGAGGAATATCCCCTCAAACCCCAAGAAAACTGTTTTTTGGGGTTAATTACCCCCAAACATCAGAACACCAAATCAAAATTACGATAAGGACAAAGAACAGAAAATAACCTACCGACTGACACCAATATCAACAATATTCGCCCAGTAGTTCAGGAACTACGACCAGGAACAGGTTGGAATCCAGGGTTTCCAGGGGATCCACACCCCCTAAAAATCGGAATCTACCACCATCTTATAGCCCGCATAAGATTCCATCGGACTAGCTCCAAATCGCACATCACACTTTGTCACCTGCCCAACTGGACACCAAGTCATCTGGCGACCAGCTGGAACAGCTCCTGCTCCAACACCAACGGCTTGTCCTCTCCGGGGGCAGTCAGAAAACACCTATCATCACTACACTACGAGCAACAGCTGGCGAGCAATCCTGGCCCGTAACACAAGGTAGGGTGGATTACCAGCCCCATAATTATAAATTTTTAATTTTTCAAATTTTTATCCGAAACCCGTCGAGCTTGGGCTTATTTTAACCGGCTCGGCGAGCTCTATTTGATAGTGCACAGTGTTCCTTTCAAAAACCCCCCTCCACCCCACAATACAGGTTTTTACCCCCCACCGCGACAAAATCTTCCCCCCCACCCCCACCCCCTCGAGTTGGGTATCAAACGACTCAGCTCGAAGAGGTGAATACACCTGTCCACATTCCAAACCCCCCTCACCCCCCCTCACTCTCCACCAGCAAAATGCTACCCCGAACTCCACCCAAACCAACAAACAAAGCCTCTACTCCCTCTACGTCCTCAACACCAGCAAGACGGACTTTAGTAGAGATGTTGAGCCCGGCCTTCGCTCGCGAAAAACGCCCAACAGAGTCGGCTCATATGGAAATGGCTAGAGAATACAGGCAGACAGGACTTAAAGCTCTCTCTGCCTCTCGCAACATCAAGGGCGAACTAAAAGCCGCTATCACCGAGGCAATCGAAGGCCTCTTCGGAGTAGTCGGCCTCATTGACCCCTCACCTACCACCCTCCCCAACCTTCCCGCCCCCGCACCGCACATAACACAGGCAACCAAAGCTACGATTACACCTCCAACGACTACACCGCCAACCGACACACATATACACACCACACAACTCATACAAAAACTCGAGGCTCACTCTCGACTACTCGATGAATCGAATAAGGCCTTGCAGGAACACACCAGGGTTCTAAAGGAATCCCCTAAACCCGCGCCGTCGGAGATACTACCAGTGTCGGCGGACCCGCGTAAGACTTATCAATCCTACGCTAAGGCCGTCGCCACCCCCAAACCCCCTGCAGGGCCTTCCATCATCGTGTCCGGAGAGGGTCCCGACACAACAACAGAACAGATACTGACACAAATCAGTAGAACCGTTAATTTCAGAGAGGGCGGATACGCCCCTTTAAAAGTCACCCCACTGTCAAAACAAAAGATTAAACTCGCTTTCGAAAAAGAAGAGCATAAACAACACACAATTACACGACTACAAAAAAACACAAAAATACACACTCAAGAGGAAAAACGGATTGATCCAATGATCATCCTCAAAGGCATAAAGAAAACAATACCTGAATTCGAACTCATCAAAACAATGAAAGAACAAAACGCCACACTAGCTAAGCACACATTCACTGTTAAATTCATTACTAACAACCGAAACACTACACTGTACAACGCGGTCCTAAACACAACACCCTCTGCCTGGAAGGCGTTCGCCGACCTAGGCAGAGTTAACATAGGGATGCAGCGGGTCCACAGCGACAACTTTTCACCGTTTAGGCAGTGTCAAAACTGCCTAAATTTCGGACACACAAAGAGCCGCTGCCCCAACACCACACCCACATGCGCCAAGTGCTCCGCTCACCATCCTACAGCGGAGTGCAAGGCCGAAGTACACAACTGCACCAATTGCGCCGAACACAATAAACAATTTAATACCAACACTGGCACTCTCCACCGCGCTGATTCAGACAAGTGCCCCAAAGTTACAGCCATGCGTGCCCGTGTCGAGGCAAAAATTAACTACATCTAAAAACATACACAGAACACTAATTTCACATTAAACAACACAATAACACTCTGAATCAAACACTTACATTAACAGCGACCTCAACGCGCAGCACTTGCACTGGAGCATTTGTCTGTCTACACAAAACCTCTTACAAACTAAAAAAACTACTAAATTCACTTATCTACACAAAAACACGAAAACATTCACAATCCTTACCCCTTATTAAACAACACCCTTCCCAAACCTCGTGTGCACTATCAAAGCCTTCAAAATGTCTATATCTTATATTTTTCACTCATATTTAACAATTAATCGGCAAGTAATCCGCCCTCACCCGTACAAAAATGTATATAGTCATTTCTCTCCATCTATAACCTTTTACACTGTTTACACTGTTTACAATTATTATACTAACTACTTAAATATTTAACTTAGATTTATCTTTTTACGATTATTCTTTTATTTAAATCATACCTTGCTGTGCTAATACCATCTGTACTAAATATAAATTATAATATTAATTCCATTTTCATTTTTATTTTTTCTTATTATAAGTTTAATCCCATTCCACTGGGTAATTTTATTATAATGTAACTCTAAGCAAATGTAAAACTTCCCTATGTTAACTTGCTTAAATTTGGTTCTATACATCTAGTTTTATATTAACTGTTTAATTCCATTTCACTGCGTATTTATATCTTTATTTTACTACAATTCTGACTGATTTCTGTGTAATATTAAGTGTTGGTGTTAAGAAGAGGGCTTAAACCGGGCGGCTGAGGGTCGGTTATTGTATCTAATAGCAAAACCGATCCTCAACAACCTACCCGTGTCCAACTCCAAGCACCAGCACAGTCATTCACAGGCTCATTATTAAAGCCTATCTGTTTAAACTTAATCTTATAACAACTGTTTTATTCCATTCCAGTGTGTATTTTTACATTTTTATTGTACTTTAGTTCTAAAGTTTGTCTGTGTTATGTCTAGTGATGGTGTTAGGAAGCGGACTTAAATTGGGCGGCTGAGGGAAGGTTATTGTATCTAATAGCAGAACCGACCCTCAACAACCTACCCGTGTCCAACTCCAAACACCAGCACAGGCTCATTATTAAAGCATATCTGTCTAAACTTAATTTTATAACAACTGTTTATTCATTCCAGTGTGTATTTTTACATTTTTATTGTACTTTAGTTCTAAAGTTTGTCTGTGTTATGTCTAGTGTTGGTGTTAGGAAGCGGACTTAAATTGGGCGGCTGAGGGAAGGTTATTGTATCCAATAGCAGAACCGACCCTCAACAACCTACCCGTGTTCAACTCCAAGCACCAGCACAGTCATTTACAGGCTCATTATTAAAGCCTATCTGTCTAAACTTAATTTTATAACAACTGTTTATTCATTCCAGTGTGTATTTTTACATTTTTATTGTACTTTAGTTCTAAATTTTGTCTGTGTTATGTCTAGTGTTGGTGCTAGGAAGCGGACTTAAATTGGGCGGCTGAGGGAAGGTTATTGTATCTAATAGCAGAACCGACCCTCAACAACCTACCCGTGTCCAACTCCAAGCACCAGCACAGTCATTTACAGGCTCATTATTAAAGCATATCTGTCTAAACTTAATTTAATAACAACTGTTTATTCATTCCAGTGTGTATTTTTACATTTTTATTGTACTTTAGTTCTAAAGTTTGTCTGTGTTATGTCTAGTGTTGGTGTTAGGAAGCGGACTTAAATTGGGCGGCTGAGGGAAGGTTATTGTATCTAATAGCAGAACCGACCCTCAACAACCTACCCGTGTCCAACTCCAAACACCAGCACAGGCTCATTATTAAAGCATATCTGTCTAAACTTAATTTTATAACAACTGTTTATTCATTCCAGTGTGTATTTTTACATTTTTATTGTACTTTAGTTCTAAAGTTTGTCTGTGTTATGTCTAGTGTTGGTGTTAGGAAGCGGACTTAAATTGGGCGGCTGAGGGAAGGTTATTGTATCTAATAGCGGAACCGACCCTCAACAACCTACCCGTGTCCAACTCCAAGCACCAGCACAGTCATTTACAGGCTCATTATTAAAGCCTATCTGTCTAAACTTAATTTTATTACAACTGTTTATTCATTCCAGTGTGTATTTTTACATTTTTATGGTACTTTAGTTCTAAAGTTTGTCTGTGTTGTGTCTAGTGTTGGTGTTAGGAAGCGGACTTAAATTGGGCGGCTGAGGGAAGGTTATTGTATCTAATAGCAGAACCGACCCTCAACAACCTACCCGTGTCCAACTCCAAACACCAGCACAGTCATTTACAGGCTCATTATTAAAGCATATCTGTCTAAACTTAATTTTATAACAACTGTTTTTTCATTCCAGTGTGTATTTTTACATTTTTATTGTACTTTAGTTCTAAAGTTTGTCTGTGTTATGTCTAGTGTTGGTGTTAGGAAGCGGACTTAAATTGGGCGGCTGAGGGAAGGTTATTGTATCTAATAGCAGAACCGACCCTCAACAACCTACCCGTGTCCAACTCCAGACACCAGCATGGTCATTAACAGGCACATTATTAAAGCCTATCTGTTTAAACTTAATCTTATAACAACTGTTTTATTCCATTCCATTGTGTATTTTTACATTTTTATTGTACTTTAGTTCTAAAGTTTGTTTGTGTTGTGTTTAATGTAGGTATTAGGAAGCGGACTTAAATTGGGCGGCTGAGGGAAGGTTATTGTATCTAATAGCAGAACCGACCCTCAACAACCTACCCGCGTTTAATTCCTAATACCTATATAAATAATAATAGACACAACTGTTACTTTAATAATTATATCACCACTTTTATCTACCACTTTGTTGTTAAAAATTTTTTATTGTATCAACCTACTCATTTAAGCACAAAATAACCTGTTACCATTTCACTTTCATTTTTTATATTATTACTAGTTTTAAGACGCGGACTCTGTTCAGGTGGTTGGAGGAAAAGAATTGTATCCCATAGCAAAACCAACCCTCAACCGCCTAATTAACGCCCAATGTATATATTTCTTGTTATTCAATAAAGACTTCAAGCTGTATTTTTAGCTTAGCTTCCTCGGCCCCGGGGCGTAAGTCGCCGGGGGTGGTAGGCCTACTATCAATAAAAAAAAAAAAAAAAAAAAAAAAAAAAAAAAAAAAAAAAAAAAAAAAAAAAAAAAAAAAAAAAAAAAAAAAAAAAACTAACCTAACCTAACCTAACCTAACCCAACCTAACCTAACCTAACCTAACCTAACCTAACCTAACCTAACCTAACCTAACCTAACCTAACCTAACCTAACCTAACCTAACCTAACCTAACCTAACCTAACCTAACCTAACCTAACCTAACCTAACCTAACCTAACCCAACCTAACCTAACCTAACCTAACCTAACCTAACCCAACCTAACCTAACCTAACCTAACCTAACCTAACCTAACCTAACCTAACCTAACCTAACCTAACCTAACCTAACCTAACCATAGAGCCGATAGTTACATACGCGTCGGCAGCCTGGGCACCGACAGTCAAGAAACTGTGCACGAAGAAAAAACTGGAGACGGTGCAGAGGGCTTTTGCACAGAAAATAGCAAAGACTTACAGGACGGCATCGCTAAATTCCGCGACGCTATTGGCGGGGATACTGCCCCTCGACCTCAGGGTGGAAGAAGCCGCCGCGATGTTTGAGGCCAGAAGGGGGGCGTCTCCGTTCATACGCGAAGGAGACCGGATTGAGCGAGCCGTACCTGCTTTAGAACAACCCCATCCCGCGGAAATACCGGAGATAAGCTTCGCCATCACAACTGACCCTGGCCTAATACAAAATGAAGACACAACAGCTATCTACACAGATGGTAGTAAGACGGAGAAAGGAGTAGGGGCAGCATGGACGAAATGGGAAGGAGGAAGAGAGCGAAAATGGAAAAAGATAAAGATGGCCCCTTACTGCACCGTATATCAAGCAGAGCTGGCGGCTCTCGTCGGTGCAGTGAGGGAGGCGATGATAGCGGGTACTGACGTGAACATCTGCAGCGACTCGCGGTCTTCGCTCGAGGCAATTGCGGGCGGACGCTCTCGAAACCCCCGAGTAGTCGAGATCCGCAGACACCTGGTGGAGAGCCTTAAAAAAGGCCAGAATATTAAGCTCCACTGGGTGAAAGCGCACGTCGGCACGGAGGGGAATGAGAGGGCGGACGAACTCGCGAGAGCCGCTGCGGAGACCTCAAAAGTCAAAGCAGCTCACGTAGAGTACCCGCTCTCATACATCAGGAAAGAAGTGAGAAGAAAAACTATAGAAGAATGGGATCGAAGATATAAGGAAGGGATAACAGGGGGAATAACCAAATTGTTCCTGCCAAATATTACAAGGGCACATAAACAAATCCGAGAGAAAAGATTCAGTCCCGGGATGGCACAGGTCCTCACAGGCCATGGGCCCTTTGCCGAGTACCTGTGCCGTTTCAGGCTGAAAGAAAAACCTGACTGCGAATGTGAGAGTGGGGTGGAACAATCCATCCCACACCTACTTCTGGAGTGCCCCATTTTTGCCTCCTCCAGATGCGACCTGGAACAGATGACGGGCATGTCGCTTAGTCTTCAAGGACTGCCCGACATGATAGTCTGTAACAGATCGCACCTGGAGGATTTTTGCCAAAAAATTACCAAAAGAACAGCTAAGTTCAATGAGAGTAAGGCCGGGGCGGGGACCGCGAGGCGGCCGGCGCCCACTTGCCAATGAGTATTATAAGAATACTCACGGAAAAGTAAAAGCCGCCGCGTCGCGGGCCCCGTCTCTGGATAGGAATGTGTTGAAAACAAATAAATGTAAGGATATAGATGTAAGTAGGTAAATAAAAGAATGACTGTAGAAATGTAAAGATAAATAGATAGAGTAAAGAAAAAGATAAAAATAGGATAATAAAAAATGTAACTGAAACTGTGATACTGAAATGTGTAAACCCTAATAAAAAATAAAGCTGTGTGTCAATTATTTTGAGGAAGGATGATAGAAAGGATGGAAGTTTAGCTTAGACAACGACCCTGTGCGATAAAGTAGCCGGGGAAGGTAGGCCTATTAGGTGCTTTAAAAAAAAAAAAAAAAAAAAAAAAAAACCTAACCTAACCTAACCTAACCTAACCTAACCTAACCTAACCTAACCTAACCTAACCTAACCTAACCTAACCTAACCTAACCTAACCTAACCTAACCTAACCTAACCTAACCTAACCTAACCTAACCTAACATAACCTAACCTAACCTAACCCAACCTAACCTTAACCTAACCTAACCTAACCTAACCTAACCTAACCTAACCTAACCTAACCTAACCCAACCTAACCTAACCTAACCTAACCTTAACCTAACCCAACCTAACCCAATCCTTAACCTAAATCCCAATCCCAACTTAACCTAACCTAACCTAACTCTAACCTAACCTAACCTAATCCCAACTCTAACCTAACCTAACCTAACTCTAACCTAACTCCAATCCCAACCTAACTCCAACCTAACCTAACCCAACTAACCTAACCTAACCTAACCTAACCTTAACCTAACCTAATCCTAACCTAACCTAACCTAACCTTAACCTAACCTAACCTAACCTAACCTAACCTAACCTAACCTAACCTAACCTAACCTAACCTAACCTAACCTAACCTAACCTAACCTAACCTAACCTAACCTAACCTAACCTAACCTAACCTAACCTAACTTAACCTAACCTAACCTAACCTAACCCAACCTAACCTAACCTAACCTAACCTAACCTAACCTAACCTAACCTAACCTAACCTAACCTAACCTAACCTAACCTAACCTAACCTAACCTAACCTAACCTAACCTAACCTAACCTAACCTAACCTAACCCAACCTAACCTAACCTAACCTAACCCAACCTAACCTAACCTAACCTAACCTAACCTAACCTAACCTAACCTAACCTAACCTAACCTAACCTAACCTAACCTAACCTAACCTAACCTAACCTAACCTAACCTAACCTAACCTAACCTAACCTAACCTAACCTAACCTAACCTAACTCAACCTAACCTAACCTAACCTAACCTAACCTAACTGGGTCCCAACCTAACCTAACCTTAACCTTAACCTAACCTAACCTAACCCATCCTAACCTAACCTAACCTAACCTAACCTAACCTAACCTAACCTAACCTAACCTAACCTAACCTAACCTAACCTAACCTAACCTAACCTAACCTAACCTAACCTAACCTAACCTAACCTAACCTAACCTAACCCAACCTAACCTAACCTAACCTAACCTAACCTAACCCAACCTAACCTAACCTAACCTAACCTAACCTAACCTAACCTAACCTAACCTAACCTAACCTAACCTAACCTAACCTAACCTAACCTAACCTAACCTAACCTAACCTAACCTAACCTAACCTAACCTAACCTAACCTAACCTAACCTAACCTTAACCTAACCTAACCTAACCTAACCTAACCTAACCTAACCTAACCTAACCTAACCCAACCTAACCTAACCCAACCTAACCTAACCTAACCTAACCTAACCTAACCTAACCTAACCTAACCTAACCTAACCTAACCTAACCTAACCTAACCTAACCTAACCTAACCTAACCTAACCTAACCTAACCTAACCTAACCTAACACAACCCAACCTAACCTAACCTAACCCAACCTTAACCTAACCTAACTCCAACCTAACCTAATCCCAATCCCAATCCCAACCTTAACTCCAATCAACCTAACCTAACCCAACTCCAATCCCACTTAACCTAACCTAACCTAACCCAACCGTCTCACTCTAGCTGCCTTTTCTGAATGTCACCTGCTCTCGCGAATAACCACTCATTTTACTTGGAATTTCTTATTCCTACGCGAATAACGAGTTAAAAGTCAGGTTGCTGACGATCTTGTGTTCGAAAAAAGTTGTTTACTGTGTGCCTATCGGTGTGTGTTCTCGCCCGACGGAATCGTTGCTGCTGCGTCTACCAGCATCCTCTCCGCCAGCCGTCTACAATAGTCAGTACTTTTAGTTTAATTTCATTTTTAATTGTTAAATTTTAGAATTTTGCTTTATTTGAACGTCAATTGTCACGTGCCAATTTTATTTCATTTTTATTTTAAACTAGATTCATTTTAAATTTTATTTTATACTTTTTAAACAGGCAATACAGTTCTCAATTTATACAGGGTTATTCAGTTTTTAATTTTAGTCATTTTAACCGTCAGCGACTCTTTTTTTTTTTTTAATTTAATTTAAATTCTCATAAAACCCACTGCTAGCTACAGTAAGGGACTACGCACACGTTCGTCCGGAGCCAAAAGGCTAAAATTCAATTAGATACGCCGGAAAGCTTTCATCTTAAATAAATAAATAATTGTCCATATCATTAAATTTGTTTGTCCTCTTATAAAGGAATTGCCCTTCAGGTAAAATCGTGCGCTAAAGAGTTTAGTTTTTCTATATTTTATACTTTAGAAATATCGTAAATTTTCATTGTCTTAAATAAATTATTATCTTTTCAAGTTATTGCAATAATAATCCCGCTTAGTTAAAATATTAAACAATAATAAATATCTTTTAAAGTCATTACGACTATAATCCCTTATAGTTAAAATATTAAAACAATAATAAATACATCCATAGCGTCGGTCCCCTTTGTTTTGCACGTGCGCCAACCTTTATTAGGGTCGGTTAATTACAGTCTTAACGTCGCTTCCAATAACAAAGCATTCGGCTAGTTTCTTAAATTAAATTTCACTTCACGGCCTTTCAATATCTTTAGTCTCACTCTAGCTGCCTTTCTGAACGGTCATCTCCGCTCTCGCGAATCACCACTCATTTTACTTGGAATTTCTTATTCCTACGCGAATAACGAGTTAAAAAGTTTGTGTTTTCTCGACGATCTTGTGTTCGAAAAGTTGTTTACTGTGTGCCTATCGGTGTGTGTTCTCACCCGACGGAATCGTTGCTGCTGCGTCTACCAGCATCCTCTCCGCCAGCCGTCTACAATAGTCAGTACTTTTAGTTTAATTTCATTTTTAATTGTTAAATTTTAGAATTTTGCTTTATTTGAACGTCAATTGTCACGTGCCAATTTTATTTCATTTTCATTTTAAACTAGATTCATTTTAAATTCTATTTTATACTTTTTAAACAGGCAATACAGTTCTCAATTTATACAGGGTTATTCAGTTTTTAATTTTAGTCATTTTAACCGTCAGCGACTTTTTTTTTTTTTTTTTTTTTTAATTTAAATTCTCATAAAACCCACTGCTAGCTACAGTAAGGGACTACGCACACGTTCGTCCGGAGCCAAAAGGCTAAAATTCAATTAGATACGCCGGAAAGCTTTCATCTTAAATAAATAATTGTCCATATCATTAAATTTGTTTGTCCGCTTATAAAGGAATTGCCCTTCAGGTAAAATCGTGCGCTAAAGAGTTTAGTTTTTCTATATTTTATACTTTAGAAATATCGTAAATTTTCATCGTCTTAAATAAATTCTTATCTTTTCAAGTTATTGCAATAATAATCCTGCTTAGTTAAAATATTAAACAATAATAAATATCTTTTAAAGTCATTACGACTATAATCCCTTATAGTTAAAATATTAAAACAATAATAAATACATCCATAGCGTCGGTCCCCTTTGTTTTGCACGTGCGCCAACCTTTATTAGGGTCGGTTAATTACAGTCTTAACGTCGCTTCCAATAACAAAGCATTCGGCTAGTTTCTTAAATTAAATTTCACTTCACGGCCTTTCAATATCTTTAGTCTCACTCTAGCTGCCTTTCTGAACGGTCACCTCCGCTCTCGCGAATAACCACTCATTTTACTTGGAATTTCTTATTCCTACGCGAATAACGAGTTAAAAAGTTTGTGTTTTCGCGACGATCTTGTGTTCGAAAGTTGTTTACTGTGTGCTTATCGGTGTGTGTTCTCACCCAACGGAATCGTTGCTGCTGCGTCTACCAGCATCCTCTCCGCCAGCCGTCTATAATAGTTAGTAGTTTTAGTTAAATTTCATTTTTAATTGTTAAATTTTTGAATTTTGCTTCATTTCAACGTCAATTGTCACGTGCCAATTTTATTTCATTTTTATTTTAAACTAGATTCTTTTTAAATTTTATTTTATACTTTTTAAACAGGCAATACAGTTCTCAATTTATACAGGGTTATTCAGTTTTTAATTTTAGTCATTTTAACCGTCAGCGACTCTTTTTTTTTTTTTAATTTAATTTAAATTCTCATAAAACCCACTGCTAGCTACAGTAAGGGACTACGCACACGTTCGTCCGGAGCCAAAAGGCTAAAATTCAATTAGATACGCCGGAAAGCTTTCATCTTAAATAAATAAATAATTGTCCATATCGTTAAATTTGTTTGTCCGCTTATAAAGGAATTGCCCTTCAGGTAAAATCGTGCGCTAAAGAGTTTAGTTTTTCTATATTTTATACTTTAGAAATATCGTAAATTTTCATTGTCTTAAATAAATTCTTATCTTTTCAAATTATTGCAATAATAATCCCGCTTAGTTAAAATATTAAACAATAATAAATATCTTTTAAAGTCATTACGACTATAATCCCTTATAGTTAAAATATTAAAACAATAATAAATATAGCGTCAAGTCCCCTTTGTTTTGCACGTGCGCCAACCTTTTATTAGGGTCGGTTAATTACAGTCTTAACGTCGCTTCAATAACAAAGCATTCGGCTAGTTTCTTAAATTAAATTTCCGCCACGGCCTTTCAATATCTTTGAGTCTCACTCTAGCTGCCTTTCTGAACGGTCATCTCCGCTCTCGCGAATAACCACTCATTTTACTTGGAATTTCTTATTCCTACGCGAATAACGAGTTAAAAAAGTTTGTGTTTTCGCGACGATCTTGTGTTCGAAAGTTGTTTACTGTGTGCTTATCGGTGTGTGTTCTCACCCGACGGAATCGTTGCTGCTGCGTCTACCAGCATCCTCTCCGCCAGCCGTCTATAATAGTTAGTAGTTTTAGTTAAATTTCATTTTTAATTGTTAAATTTTTGAATTTTGCTTTATTTGAACGTCAATTGTCACGTGCCAATTTTATTTCATTTTTATTTTAAACTAAGATTCATTTTAAATTCTAACATACTTTTAAACAGGCAATACAGTTCTCGACACAGGGTTATTTCAGTTTTTAATTTTTGGTATTTTAACCGTCAGCGACTCTTTTTTTTTTTTTTTTTTTTTTAATTTAATTTAAATTCTCATAAAACCCACTGCTAGCTACAGTAAAGGACTACGCGTTCGTCCGGGCAAAAGGCTAGAATTGCAATTAGACGCCGGAGGCTTTCATCTTAAACAAATAATAATTGTCATCGTTAAATTTGTTTGTCCAGCATAAAGGAATTGCCCTTCAGGTAAAATCGTGCGCTAAAGAGTTTGGATTTTCTATATTTATGCTTCGAAATATCGTAAATTTTCATTGTCTTAAATAAATTCTTATCTTTTCAAGTTATTGCAATAATAATCCCGCATAGTTAAAATATTAAACAATAATAAATATCTTTTAAAGTCATTACCACTATAATCCCTTATAGTTAAAACATTAAACAATAATAAATACATCCATAGCGTCGGTCCCCTTTGTTTTTGCACGTGCGCCAACCTTTTATTAGGGTCAGTTAATTACAGTCTGAACGTCGCTTCCAATAACAAAGCATTCGGCTAGTTTCTTAAATTAAATTTCACTTCACGGCCTTTCAATATCTTTAGTCTCACTCTAGCTGCCTTTCTGAACGGTCACCTCCGCTCTCGCGAATAACCACTCATTTTACTTGGAATTTCTTATTCCTACGCGAATAACGAGTTAAAAAGTTTGTGTTTTCGCGACGATCTTGTGTTCGAAAGTTGTTTACTGTGTGCTTATCGGTGTGTGTTCTCACCCAACGGAATCGTTGCTGCTGCGTCTACCAGCATCCTCTCCGCCAGCCGTCTACAATAGTTAGTAGTTTTAGTTAAATTTCATTTTTAATTGTTAAATTTTAGAATTTTGCTTTATTTCAACGTCAATTGTCACGTGCCAATTTTATTTCATTTTTATTTTTAAACTAGATTCATTTTAAATTTTATTTTATACTTTTTAAACAGGCAATACAGTTCTCAATTTATACAGGGTTATTCAGTTTTTAATTTTAGTCATTTTAATTGTCAGCGACTCTTTTTTTTTTTTTAATTTAATTTAAATTCTCATAAAACCCACTGCTAGCTACAGTAAGGGACTACGCACACGTTCGTTCGGAGCCAAAAGGCTAAAATTCAATTAGATACGCCGGAAAGCTTTCATCTTAAATAAATAAATAATTGTCCATATCATTAAATTTGTTTGTCCACTTATAAAGGAATTGCCCTTCAGGTAAAATCGTGCGCTAAAGAGTTTAGTTTTTCTATATTTTATACTTTAGAAATATCGTAAATTTTCATCGTCTTAAATAAATTCTTATCTTTTCAAGTTATTGCAATAATAATCCCGCTTAGTTAAAATATTAAACAATAATAAATATCTTTTTAAGTCATTACGACTATAATCCCTTATAGTTAAAATATTAAAACAATAATAAATACATCCATAGCGTCGGTCCCCTTTGTTTTGCACGTGCGCCAACCTTTTATTAGGGTCAGTTAATTACACTCTTAACGTCGCTTCCAATAACAAAGCATTCGGCTAGGTTCTTAAATTAAATTTCACTTCACGGCCTTTCAATATCTTTAGTCTCACTCTAGCTGCCTTTCTGAACGGTCATCTCCGCTCTCGCGAATAATCACTCATTTTACTTGGAATTTCTTATTCCTACGCGAATAACGAGTTAAAAAGTTTGTGTTTTCGCGACGATCTTGTGTTCGAAAGTTGTTTACTGTGTGCTTATCGGTGTGTGTTCTCACCCGACGGAATCGTTGCTGCTGCGTCTACCAGCATCCTCTCCGCCAGCCGTCTATAATAGTTAGTAGTTTTAGTTAAATTTCATTTTTAATTGTTAAATTTTTGAATTTTGCTTTATTTGAACGTCAATTGTCACGTGCCAATTTTATTTCATTTTTATTTTTAAACTAGATTCATTTTAAATTTTATTTTATACTTTTTAAACAGGCAATACAGTTCTCAATTTATACAGGGTTATTCAGTTTTTAATTTTAGTCATTTTAATTGTCAGCGACTCTTTTTTTTTAATTTAATTTAAATTCTCATAAAAAGAACCACTGCTAGCTACAGTAAAGGACTACGCACACGTTCGTCCGGAGACAAAAGGCTAAAATTCAATTAGATACGCCGGAAAGCTTTCATCTTAAATAAATAAATAATTGTCCATATCATTAAATTTGTTTGTCCGCTTATAAAGGAATTGCCCTTCAGGTAAAATCGTGCGCTAAAGAGTTTAGTTTTTCTATATTTTATACTTTAAAAATATCGTAAATTTTC
>CAVNZK010000136.1:0-22570 GCA_963693345.1 Pieris melete | reverse complement strand
GGCTATGAGGCCCTTTAAAAAGAGATGTTGAATTACTGACCACTTGTAATTGCCATCCTCGGCCTAGAGCGTATTGCTACGTTCTAAACCTACACAGTCTCCTTTCTTAGGTAGCATACTCACTGCTTGCCTTTAGAAATTCAACCGTGCCCTCCATGTACGGTTTAAGCACTCGCCCGGTACCGCACAACCCTCCCAAAGGCCGAGAATAAATATAAATTTACCCTCGAACCGGGAATCGAACCCGGTACCCCTCACCTAGCTGCCACTTAATAAGACCGCTAGGCTATGAGGCCCTTAAAAAAGAATGTTGAATTACTTAACCACTTGTAATTGCCATCCTCGGCCTAGAGCGTATTGCTACGTTCTAAACCTACACAGTCTCCTTTCTTAGGTAGCATACTCACTGCTTGCCTTAGAAATTCAACTGTGCCCTCCATGTACGGTTTAAGCACTCGCCCGGTACCGCACAACCCTCCCAAAGGCCGAGAACAAATTTAAATTTAATTAAAACTTGCCCTCGAACCGGGAATCGAACCCGGTACCCCTCACCTAGCTGCCACTTAATAAGACCGCTAGGCTATGAGGCCCTTTAAAAAGAGATGTTGAATTACTGACCACTTGTAATTGCCATCCTCGGCCTAGAGCGTATTGCTACGTTCTAAACCTACACAGT
Source organism: Pieris melete (assembly GCA_963693345.1). NCBI lineage: Eukaryota > Metazoa > Arthropoda > Insecta > Lepidoptera > Pieridae > Pieris > Pieris melete. The sequence goes on along the minus strand of CAVNZK010000136.1, from coordinate 21,894 downwards.
CTCCTTTCTTAGGTAGCATACTCACTGCTTGCCTTTAGAAATTCAACCGTGCCCTCCATGTACGGTTTAAGCACTCGCCCGGTACCGCACAACCCTCCCAAAGGCCGAGAATAAATATAAATTTACCCTCGAACCGGGAATCGAACCCGGTAACCCTCACCACCCCCACTTACATAAGCCGTTTGGCTATGAGGCCCTTAAAAAAGAATGTTGAATTACTGACCACTTGTAATTGCCATCCTCGGCCTAGAGCGTATTGCTACGTTCTAAACCTACACAGTCTCCTTTCTTAGGTAGCATACTCACTGCTTGCCTTAGAAATTGACCGTGCCCTCCATGTACGGTTTAAGCACTCGCCCGGTACCGCACAACCCTCCCAAAGGCCGAGAACAAATTTAAATTAAATTAAAACTTGCCCTCGAACCGGGAATCGAACCCGGTACCCCTCACCTAGCTGCCACTTAATAAGACCGCTAGGCTATGAGGCCCTTAAAAAGAATGTTGAATTACTTAACCACTTGTAATTGCCATCCTCGGCCTAGAGCGTATTGCTACGTTCTAAACCTACACAGTCTCTTTTCTTAGGTAGCATACTCACTGCTTGCCTTAGAAATTCGACCGTGCCCTCCATGTACGGTTTAAGCACTCGCCCGGTACCGCACAACCCTCCCAAAGGCCGAGAACAAATTTAAATTAAATTAAAATTAAAAAACCTAACTTAACCTAACCTAACCTAACCTAACCTAACCTAACCTAACCTAACCTAACTTAACCTAACCTAACCTAACCTAACCTAACCTAACCTAACCTAACCTAACCTAACCTAACCTAACCTAACCTAACCTAACCTAACCTAACCTAACCTAACCTAACCTAACCTAACCTAACCTAACCTAACCTAACCTAACCTAACCTAAGGGTGGAAAAAACTCTGTACGAAGCAAGAAGGGGAAAGCTTATGGGACAGGATATATAAAATAATAAGAAAGGCGGAAGGGATCAGGGAAGACACCACGCTAATAGAGAAGGGCATTTCGTTGAACTCCGAAGAATCGGTGCAGCTGCTGGCACGGAAATTCTTCCCGCCTGACAATTGCGAGATGGATGATGACATCCATCAAAGAATGAGAAAAACGGTTGAGGAAATGACCAGCAGCTTGCAGGGAAGTAGTGCTGATGAAGTGCCAATCACAATGGCGGAGCTCATCAGCACTGCTAGAAGCTTCAACCCGAGGAAGGCCCCGGGGGCCGACGGACTCACTGCGGATATCTGCTGCGCAGCTATCACGGCGAACCCGGAGGTTCCCTTGGCCATCTTCAATAAATGCCTCGAAGTGGGATGCTTCCCTGATCTATGGAAGGAATGTACAATAGTGGTACTGAGGAAGCCAGGAAAGGAGGACTACGCGGCCGCCAAATCCTACCGCCCAATAGGCCTCTTGCCAGTCATGGGGAAGATACTAGAAAAGGTAATCATCAACAGGATCAGACACAGCCTACTCCCCAGGATGAGCAGGAGGCAGTATGGATTCATGCCAGGAAAAAGCACGGAGGATGCCCTCTACGATATTTTGACAAAAGCGAGGAGCCACATAAAAAACAAAGAAATAGTGCTGATGGTGTCGCTAGATATCGAGGGGGCTTTCGACAACGCATGGTGGCCGGCGATCAAGTACCAGCTAGCAAGGAAAGACTGTCCCAAGCAACTAAGGCTGGTAGTGGAAGACTACTTTAAAGGCAGGAGGGTGGTGGTCCGCTACGCAAACAGAGAGCATGTGAGGCGACCTGAAAAGGGATGCATTCAGGGCTCGATTAGCGGCCCCACCTTCTGGAACATCTTGCTCGACCCACTACTGGTCGAACTAGAAGAGGATGGGACATATGCACAAGCTTTCGCAGACGATGTTGTGCTGATGTTCAGCGGAACGGACACGCACTCCATCGAAAACCGAGCAAACGTTGCCCTCGAGTATGTGAGGAAGTGGGGTATCGCGAACAAGCTCAACTTCGCACCACAAAAAACCAAGGCAATGGTCCTGACGCGAAGGTTGAAGTTCGATACCCCAAGAATAAGAATGAATGGACAGGACATCGGAATGGAGAAGGAGATAAAACTTCTAGGATTGACGATAGACGAGGGCTTAACGTTCAACAAGCATGTGCAAAACGTCACGAGAAAGGCGGCGGACATACACAAAAAAGTGGCAAGAATGGCGAAGCTGGAATGGGGAATGACGGGAGACATGGTACACCAGGTATACCAAGCCGTCATAGAGCCGATAGTTACATACGCGTCGGCAGCCTGGGCACCGACAGTCAAGAAACTGTGCACGAAGAAAAAACTGGAGACGGTGCAGAGGGCTTTTGCACAGAAAATAGCAAAGACTTACAGGACGGCATCGCTAAATTCCGCGACGCTATTGGCGGGGATACTGCCCCTCGACCTCAGGGTGGAAGAAGCCGCCGCGATGTTTGAGGCCAGAAGGGGGTCGTCTCCGTTCATACGCGAAGGAGACCGGATTGAGCGAGCCGTACCTGCTTTAGAACAACCCCATCCCGCGGAAAAACCGGAGATAAGCTTCGCCATCACAACTGACCCTGGCCTAATACAAAATGAAGACACAACAGCTATCTACACAGATGGTAGTAAGACGGAGAAAGGAGTAGGGGCAGCATGGACGAAATGGGAAGGAGGAAGAGAGCGAAAATGGAAAAAGATAAAGATGGCCCCTTACTGCACCGTATATCAAGCAGAGCTGGCGGCTCTCGTCGGTGCAGTGAGGGAGGCGATGATAGCGGGTACTGACGTGAACATCTGCAGCGACTCGCGGTCTTCGCTCGAGGCGATTGCGGGCGGACGCTCTCGAAACCCCCGAGTAGTCGAGATCCGCAGACACCTGGTGGAGAGCCTTAAAAAAGGCCAGAATATTAAGCTCCACTGGGTGAAAGCGCACGTCGGCACGGAGGGGAATGAGAGGGCGGACGAACTCGCGAGAGCCGCTGCGGAGACCTCGAAAGTCAAAGCAGCTCACGTAGAGTACCCGCTCTCATACATCAGGAAAGAAGTGAGAAGAAAAACTATAGAAGAATGGGATCGAAGATATAAGGAAGGGATAACAGGGGGAATAACCAAACTGTTCCTAAAGAACGTCGCTGTTGCCCAGAAGCAAATAAGAGAGAGAAGATTCAGTCCTGAGATGGCACAGGTCCTCACAGGCCATGGGCCTTTTGCCGAGTACCTGTGCCGTTTCAGGCTGAAGGAAAGTGGAAAATGTGAATGCGAGAGTGGGGTGGAACAATCCATCCCACACCTTTTGATAGAGTGCCCCATTTTTGCCTCCTCCAGGTGCGACCTGGAACAGATGACAGGCATGTCGCTTAGTCTTCAGGGACTAACTGACATGCTAGCCTGTAACAGATCGCATCTGGAGGATTTCTGCCTTAAAATAACTAAACGCACCGCAAAGTTCAATGGGAGTAAAGCCAGGGCGGGGACCGCGAGGCGGCCGGCGCCCACTTGCCAATGAGTATTATGAGAATACTCACGGAGAAGTCAAAGCCGCCCGCCTCGCGGGCCACGTCTCTGGATGGGAATGTGTAAATAAAATAAAGGAAACAATGTTAAGTAGGCTAATAAGTAAAAAAGACTGTAATATTACCCGTGTAAAACCTAATAAAAATTAAAGTTGTTGTGTATTATTATGAGGAAGGATGATAGAAATGATGGAAGTGTAGCTTAGACAACGACCCTGTGCGATAAAGTAGCCGGGGAAGGTAGGCCTATTAGGTGCATAAAAAAATAAAAAACCTAACCTAACCTAACCTAACCTAACCTAACCTAACCTAACCTAACCTAACCTAACCTAACCTAACCTAACCTAACCTAACCTAACCTAACCTAACCTAACCTAACCTAACCTAACCTAACCTAACCTAACCCAGTCGCAGTCGAACCGCCGTCGCGTTAACAGCAAAACAGTGAAGCTCCGCAATTGAAAAAATCACAAAAATAGGATTTTTGTCGCGAAACAACTAGTGCGATATATCATTTTGTGCGTCTTGCGACGGCAAATCTAAAAATATAATATTTGTATAATAAAAAGTGTTTACAAGTGTGTAAATAGTCTAAAAAACTAAAAAATTGTGAAATAACAGTGACAAAAGTGAGTGCGGCGCGAGATTTGGATCGACAACCCCTCTTTTTCTTCACATCATCGGATGTAACTTAACGAGCTGCATCTTTTGAGGTCAGTCTCTGAATTTTACCTTCAAGAGAAACGGAGAAAAGGAATAAAAACCAAAAAGGGGCGTGACCACAACTTGACTAAATAAGGCAGGCCCCACATAGTGCAATACACCAAATTACGCGCCCTGAGACGGCGAATTGAATGGTGTATCACTTTTAAATATCGGAATTGGGGAAAAAATTTTACAAATAAAAATACAAAATAACCTATGAAAAATCAACAAAAAACCAAATAACTTAAAAAGAAAAGCGGTGACCCCAACATTAAAAATTAAATTCAAATAGAGCTTAAAAAGCCGCTTCATTAGAGGGGTCGCAAAAAATTTTCGGATCAGGATCCAGGAAGTTAAAAAAGAAAAACCTTCAAACCACGTGGCACGTGGTCGCAGTTCCCGTGGGACGCCAACGACTTGCGACATATCATCGTGAAGCTCTCGTTAAGACCAGCTAGGCGCCGTTTTCAAAATTGGAATCGACCTAGCGGTTGCCGAGGAAAGCCAGCGGGAAGAATTAAGCTAAAAAACAGGGAATAACTCGGGAACGGTAGGAGATAGGGCATTTTTAACGCCACCCCAGTATATGGATATATATCCATATCCTGGTAATGATCGCGTGGCTCAGATCTATATTAAAACATTTTTAAAATTTTGAAAATCCGAAATTTGTAAAAATCCCGAAAATTTGGAAAAATTTGTCAAAATCGGAAATCTTTGAACGCCCGTATCTCAAAAACGGTGCAGATTTCGGGATTTTTAACGGCAGTCTTGTATACATTTATGTATACAAGCCTTGTGTTACTAAATTCATATTATATAAAACCATAAGAATTTTCCCCCTTGGGGAACTTCCCCCGCAACTCCCCCCCCTCCCGCCGTTCACGAGTTTTTCGCCCAAAAAACTGTATTTAGTGTAAGAAATTAAAATAAGACACCCCTGCGTAGTGTTTGTACTTGCAAAAACCTACTGGCCTTCGAGAAAATCAAATATTATTAAAAAAATTTTCAAAGAACATCCATCCCCACCTCTTTTGCAAAAGTTTTAGTCCCTTCAGTAAATAGAATAAATAAAGGGATACAACTGAGAAGAAACCGCGTCGAGATCGGAGCGCAGACACCGGAACTACAGCCGATCTTCACTTTGGCGGCCATTTTGTCCGCCATCCTGTAAAACTTTAGACGGCTGTATCTTTGGAACGGGCTGCCCGATTTCGACGGGATTTCCAACCTTAAGAAGGCCAGGTGACTCTGCGTAGGACCGCAGATAAAAACCGCAATAAAGTAGAGTCGACTCTACATACCCAGTTTTTGGATTGGAAAAGACGAGCACGGGGAGCTTTTCACGAGAGTGAAAACCGCTTTCTCCTCCGGGCAAAACTAACAAAGTTACGGGAATATTACGGATTGGCGGCCATTTTGTCCGCCATCTTGGACAAATTAAAAAAGATATATCTCAGAAACCACCGAACCGATTTCCTTAAGAGTTATATTAAACGAAAGGGCTTAAAAAGTCGGATCGGACTGGGGGTAGAGACGGCTCTACATAGAGTCGAAAAATTTTTTCATTGTAAATTCGACTCGAAATAGTTATAAGTTGACGGCTGCCACCCTATTGGGGACAGACCATAGATTAAGTCAAAAAATTGACATATTGACGGCTGCCACCCCTTTTGGGGATAGCCATTAGTGTAAGTTTTAAAAGATTTTTAAATATTAACTATATTTGTGACAAATTGACAATATTGAATATTGATATTATTTTACACTGACACGGATACTACCCTATTGGGAGTAGACCCTAGATTAAGTTATTTACTGAAACTTAACTACTGTATATATATAAAAACTTCTGTCTACCTAAACTTAACACCTTTAAAAACCCTATATATCTTGACAAACATATCGGGAAAAATGCTGGGCATCCGAACTCCACCAAAAAGTAAAACGTCAGAGCCTAGTATTAGGCGTAGCATAGACAAGTGGGAAGAAGCCTCTGGCCAAGCCCCAAAGGCAGCAGAGGAAACTTCCCTGGCTGCGGCGGAGGGAGCAGAAAAGTCCCCTGCCCCCACTCAAACTAGGGAAAAGGAAGCGAAGGGCTACTACTTGAAGGCAATGGCACACCTGTCGGAGTCGAGAAACATAAAAACCGACATAAAAACTGGAGTACAGTTAGCCGTGAAGAGACTGTACCAGTTGGTAAAGGAGGCAGAAGAAGAGTGTTCAAAAAACAATAAAACCAAAAACACACCCAAAGAAAAATCAAATACGATGACAGACATTAGCGAACAGTTAGAGAAGCAAATCGAAAAATTAGAAGTAGAAAACAGAAAACTGGAAAAGTGTAGAAGAGAAATGGAGGAGCATGCCAAAAATAAAGATGAAGTTATCCTGACCGAAATCACGAAAAAGTTAGAAGAAAAAGAAAGGAAGGATACTGAGAGGCAGGAAAGTTTGGAAACAAAATTGAGGACGTACGCGACAGCGACGAAAGAAAATCTCAATCCCAAAACCGCAGGAGCCACTACATATAAAACACAAGAGATGCACTCCATCATAGTAAAATCCTCTGGCCCAGAAACCAGCGGAGAAATTTTGGAGCGAATCCGAAGCAAAATCGACACCAAAAACACCGGTTTAAACGTCGATAGAATCCGGAAAGTCAAGGACCAGAGGGTTGTCATTGGGTGCACCTCGACGACAAGGATAAGCGAAATAAGAGACCGCCTCAGGGACGACCAAAAACTAACAGTGGAGGAAGCTAGAACTAAAGACCCGCTAGTTGTCCTTAGAGGCGTAATAAGCACACACACCGACGAAGAAGTAGTAAGCGCGCTGTTTAATCAAAATAAGCAACTGCTTCGAAACGTGCCAACGGAAGAAGTAAAAGCAGAAGTAAGGTATAGGAGAAAAACGAGGAACCCTCTTACAAACCACATAATATTACAGGTGTCCCCGCGCATGTGGAGGGAGCTAACAGTAGCAGGCAAAGTTCATATAGATTTCCAACGTATAGCCGTTTTCGACCAATCGCCGCTAATACAGTGCTCCAAATGTCTTGGCTATGGTCACGGCCGGAAGCACTGTAAAGAAACGGAGACAACATGCTATCACTGCGGAGGAGCACACTTAAAAATTGACTGCCCAGATCACAAAGGTGGAGCTCCCCCGACATGCGTAAACTGCAAAAAGGCGAATGAGACCAAAGCTTCACATAATCCGAACAACCCAGATTGCCCCATAAGACAAAAAATGGACAGCATAGCCAGAAGCCGAGTGGCGTATTGCTAAGGGCACCCAGGCAGAAACAAAATCAATAACCATAGTTCAGATAAACCTACAAAGAAAAAGGCTCGCCACTGAAGAACTTATGCAGGAGGCAGTTAAAAGAAAAATCACAGTAGCCTTAGTACAGGAGCCCTATATAGGTGCGATAGGGAAAATGAAGGACTACCCAAGAGTGAGAGTAGTGCAATGTCAGAAACCTCAAACAGGTGAAGTGGTAAAGGCTGCGGTGGTGATTTTCGACGCGGGTATTGATATAATACAATACCCGGAGATAACCACTGCCAACACAGTGCCAATAAAAATAAAAACAGCAGAGGGACCTGGCATTGCGCTGGTCTCATATTACATGGAGCCGGCCCCGAAACCCATAGAGCCTTACCTGAAACAGCTGGACGAGGTCGTTAGCAAGATTCGGAAGAGAATAATCCTAGGAGGAGATGCAAATGCGAAGAGCCCGTGGTGGGGCAGTCCAGTGGCCGACGACAGAGGAGAAGCATTCGAGAACGCAGTCGCTCAAATTGGCCTGCACATTATAAACGATGGACAAGAGCCAACTTTTGAAGTTACACGGAGAGGAAAGCGAATCGCCAGCCACCTGGACATAACAGCATGCTCACAAGACCTCCTAGGACACGTGGAGGACTGGAGAGTGGACCCGTACATAGTAACCTCGGATCACAACGCCATTCTATTCAAAATTAATATGACAAAAGCCAAAATAGAGGTGCGAAAGGGCACGACAAGAATATACAACACACGAAAAGCAAATTGGACCCTTTTCAAAGAATCCTTATCGGAAAAATTAAATACCAAGCATATCACTGAACTAACCATACAAAATATCAACAGTACAGACAAACTGGAAGAAACAATAAATTTATACAGTGACGCGGTTATCGCAGCAAGCGACACCGCAATCCCCAAGATAAAAATAGGGTCAAAACCTGGTCTGGCGTGGTGGACTGAGGAACTAGAGCGGCTTAAAAAACGGGTTGTCACAATGAAGAGAAGAATTAGATGGGCAGCCGAGTGTAGAAGACAAAAAGTAATTAACGATTACCTTGAAGCAAAGGAAAACTACGAAAGTAAGGCAGATGAAGCACAAACGCAAAGCTGGAAACAATACTGCCAGAAACAGGAGCGAGAAACCATGTGGGAGGGAATATATAGGGTTATTAGAGGCACGGAAAGAAGGAAAGACGACATACCACTCATGGACAAGGGAAAGCAACTAGATGAAAAACAGTCGGCTGAACTACTTGCGAAAACATTCTTCCCAGAGGATGATACAGGAGCTGAAGACGATGGGCATAGGAAAATAAGAGAGAAAGCAGAAATTGTAAATGAAGGGGAGCATGATGCAAACCATGATCCCCACTTTACAATGGAAGAACTCACTAATGCCGCCCAAAGCTTCAACCCAAGGAAGGCTCCTGGAGAAGATGGCATAACGGCAGACATAGCCCTGAACGCAATTATTGCAGCTCCGGGTCTATTTCTCGCCATAGCTAATAAATGCCTAGAGCTGGGAACCTTCCCTAAAATCTGGAAGAAAGCGACAATAGTGGTCCTGAGGAAGCCGGCAAAAACTAACTACGAAAACCCAAAGTCGTATAGGCCCATTGGACTGTTACCAGTTATGGGGAAAATATTTGAGAAAATGGTTGTCGAGCGCCTGAAATGGTACCTAGTACCGAAAACCTCAAAAAACCAATTCGGATTCATGCCCCAACGCAGCACGGAAGACGCTCTCTACACCGCGGTTAATCATATACGTGAAAAACTGAAACAGAAGAAAATACTGACGGTGGTATCCTTAGACATAGAGGGCGCCTTCGATAGCGCATGGTGGCCTATGATTAGAGTCCGGCTGGCGGAAGAGAGTTGCCCACGTAACCTAAGAAAAGTGATGGACAATTACCTCAAGGGAAGGAAAATAAAACTTACTTACGCGGGACATACAGTCGAGCGTGACACGACGAAGGGATGTGTACAGGGGTCGATCGGTGGACCCATATTGTGGAACCTTTTATTAGACCCACTCCTTAGAGAGTTACAAGTGGAGGGAGTGCACGTCCAGGCGTTTGCGGACGATGTTCTCCTGATATCCGAAGGGGAAACGGGGCAGGAAATTCAAATGAAATTAAATAGGGTGCTGGCTCGTGTATATAAGTGGGGAGTCCAAAACAAGCTTCGGTTTGCGCCTCATAAGACAAAAGCAATGGTTGTGACTCGGAAGCTGAAGTACGACGACCCGATCCTCAGTATGAACGGCGAGCCCATAAAAATGGAAAAAAGCATTAGAATACTGGGAGTGGAAGTGGACTCGGCCCTCACCTTCAACGCGCACGTTAACCATGTATGCAATAAAGCGATCGGGATATATAAGCAACTGTGTAGGACTGCAAAAGTGGGATGGGGTCTAAACCAGGAAGTAAGGGCGACCATATATACGGCTGTGGTGGAGCCTATAATAATGTATGCCTCCGCAGTATGGGCAAAGGAAGTAGGTAAAGTCTGTCTTCGCAAAAAACTAGAGAATGTACAGAGAAGCTTTGCACAAAAAATAGCGAGATGCTACAAAACTGTCTCATGCGGAGCAGCCACCGTTTTAGCTGGAATTCTACCCCTTGACCTGAGAATTAAAGAAGCGGCCGAGCTGTACGAGGCGCGCACAGCGCGAAACGTTGACCCGGACGATGAGCAAATCGAGAGTCGCACGCCATACCATAAACTGCCTCATCCGATGGACCGACCGAGCATAAAGTACAGCGATGCCGAAATCCCAGTGCAAACCGCAATATACACAGATGGAAGCAAAACCCCGAAAGGAGTGGGCGCGGCCTGGGTATATATGCGAGAAGGGGTAGAGGTCAAGTCGAGGAAAATCAAGTTAGCCTCATGGTGCACGATATACCAGGCAGAACTGGCAGCCATACGAAGCGCCACAGAATATGTTGGTTCATTAAAAACAGACCAAATAGACATATACAGTGACTCCAAAGCTTCCCTAGAGGCTATCACCCACAGCCGTTCATGCAACCCCCAGGTCGTCAAGATTCGCCGAGCCATCGGAGAAGGGGAAAAGAGGGGCCAGAAAATAAACCTCCATTGGATAAAGGCGCACATTGGCACGCCAGGAAACGAAAGGGCAGATGAACTGGCAAAAGAAGCAGCCGAAAAACTAAAAACAAAACCCGAGTATGGCAAACGGCCGCTCTCTGAAGTGAAGCGACAAATAAGGGAAAGAACCGTGGAGGCCTGGCAGGCAAGATATAATCTTTCTCAGACTGGTGCAATAACAAAAGAATTCCTGCCAAACATTAAGGTGGCTTATAAAACAGTAAAGGACAAAATGTTTGAGGAACAAACCGTACAGGTCATAACAGGTCATGGGGCATTCGCAGAATATCTACATAGATTCAAATTAAAAGACGACGCGACATGCCCCTGTGACCAAATTACGCCACAAACCTCAACTCATATGTTATTAGAATGCCCAATAATGGGGTTATCTAGGTACGATTTCGAAATTCAAACGGGTAAAACAATGTCCATTGCAGAGATGCCGACTATCCTGAAGGACTCGAGGCTGCAACTGGAGAGATTTTGCAAAGAAATAGTCAGAAAAACTAGAACAATGAATGGAAGTGGAAGCGGGGGTCGAGATGTTATGGGACCGACCGTAGCTCGCCCATGAATATTGTTGTAATATTAAAGGAGAAGCCCGGCCGCGAGCTCACCCGACAACCGTCAAACTCCAATTCCAACTCCTCTCCAGTTCCTCTTCCAATTCCTCCTCCAAACCCCGGAAAATATTAAAATGAAAATTATAATAGAAAGTGGGATGTAATTACGAAGTTAAGAAAGTAATAGATGTAAAGTGAAATAAGAATGTTAGTATGGTATATACACGTAAAGTATGTAATGATTATAAGAAAATAAAGCAATAAAAATGTAACATAGAATAAGTATAAAATATGTTAAAAAATGTAAACGATAAGAGATCTATGTAAAACAAACCTGACAATCCCCCAAATAAAGAATCGAGTTATCTGTAGTTTTACTGATAGGAGCTTCGATATGCAACGGCCCCGGCGATAAAGTAGCCGGGGGAGGTAGGCCTTACTAGGGTTCTACAATTTAAAAAAAAAAAAAAAAAAAAAAAAAAAAAAAAAAAAAAAAACCTAACCTAACCTAACCTAACCTAACCTAACCTAACCTAACCTAACCTAACCTAACCTAACCTAACCTAACCTAACCTAACCTAACCTAACCTAACCTAACCTAACCTAACCTGTCGCGCTCCCCCCGCCGAAGAATAAACACTCAAAATGTTCCGCTCCGCGCTTTAAAAATCATAAAAATAGTATTTTTTAAGTGTTCTAAAAAGTGTTATACATATTCGTAATCAGCTTAAAATTGTGATTCTAATGATACCATTCTCGAAGCAATAAGTGAAAAATTGGAAAAATTTCCATATAAAATACTACTATAACCTCATTTTAGGTTATAGTTTTTTAGTTTTTTGAGTGCGACTCCAAATCTAGATCGGTGACACAGTGATTTTCTTATACCATCGGAAGTGGAATTTTAGTGTCCAAGTGTGTGCCAAATATTGGATTTTACAAAACAGGTTTCATATTTTTTATACACTTTTAAAGATAAAACACGTGGCCACCACGTGGTGGCCAACTTTGTAACTAACAGTGCTACGATCTTGTGTGATACACCATTAGAACCGCCGTTCAAAGGACTTTTATCTGATATATAGTGCACCTTCAGGAACCCCACCAGACCCCAGATAACTGTTATTTGCAGAAAGTGGTAAATTTTAAATAACTTTACAACCTTATAACTTTTTAACAAGATCTGTGATATACCTTTTTTAAACCACCATTAAACAGCAGACATATTCAAGATTCATCGTGAAAAATTTCACAATTTTCTACGCACATTTACATATTTTTCTAAATTTTCTTCTAAAAAAGGGCCGGCGACGCCATTCGCACCTAAGTTTGTAACCGTCCTGGAGGCCAAACGGTGCGTCGGATCGAAAAAATAAGCGAATTTTCATTCACTCTGTGTGAAACAGTTATAGGGGTAATCTACCTAGATAGACCACAAGACCCGGTCTACTCGAAGGTCCAGCCACTTTTTCGGTGATAACCCTGGCCCCTAAAGGGTCCGAGGGGAACTTTTACTATCTCTGAATCCAGCACCTCCGACTGCATAAGGCCAAACAAGAAAGAATGCTAATATAGTTAAAACTAATATTTTTAAAAAACTTTTCTTTATAAAAATTGTAAAATTTCACTAAATTATTATATATTAAAAATTGTCCAGCTTTTGTTAATAACTTATATGTACATGACTTATTAGGGTGTATATTATCATATACAAACCATCAAATAGAGATTATTATGAAACATATTAAAATACACAAAGTGCTTAATTTAAATTAAATATTATCTTTTATATAACAACATCTTCAAACAACATATCTGATAACTACGTAATAATACCTATAAAAGTATCTTTCTTGCTTATTAATAACCTGTTTATGCACCACTTGATACAACTAATTCTAGTGCACATTAATCTACATAAAAGAATTAATAAAAATATATATTTCATTCGTTTAATAACATATTTATCTTAGTAAATATCCCTGTAACTGTAACACTACACCTTCTCAACTATAAATTGAAGACAAATAAAATTCACACAAACGAGTACTAATAAAGATATAAGAAAGAGTACTAATAAAGTTAGATTTCATATTTCAACAAATTTTCTCTTATAAAAAATTGTAAACTTTCACTAAAATTAACATATACGGAAAATTGTCTAGCGCTTGTTAACAACTGTTTGTATATGACTTAGTAGAACCTATTGGGGTATATTATCATATACAAACCATCAAACAGAGCTCATTATAAAACACACTAAAATACACAAAGTGCTTAATCTAAATTAAATATTATTTTGTAAACTTTCACTAAAATTAACATACACGAAATTGTCTAGCGCTTGTTAACAACTGTTTGTATATGACTTGGTAGAACCTATAGGGGTATATTATCATATACAAACCATCAAACAGAGCTTATTATAAAACACACTAAAATACACAAAGTGCTTAATTTAAATTAAATCTTATTTTATATAACAACCTTTTTTAAACAACATATCTGATAAAAATCGTAACAATACCTATAAAAGTATCTTTCTTGCTTATTAATAACCTGTTTGTGCATCATCTGATAAAACTAATTCTAGTGCACATTAATCTACATAAAAGAATTAATAAAAATAAAAAATTTCATCCGTTTAATAACATCTTTATCTTAGTAAGTATCCCTGTAACCGTTACATTGCACCTTCTCAATTATAAATTGTAAACAAATAAAATTCACACAAACGAAGACATGTTTGGCCTCAGAACCCCAACTAAAAACAAGCCATCGCCATCCACAAGCGCAACGGATAAAGAGACAGAGGCAGAATTGCCCTCCGCACGAGAGACTGCCCTGACCCCGGTTAACGAAGCGCAACAAGTATGGGGGAAAAGGCGACCATCTTATCACAAACAGAAGAGAGTAGGAAAATAGTAAACAAAGTATATAGATCCCGTATAACGGAGGCAGCGGCGTTACAACAAAGTGCGCTCGCACAACTTAACGCTGCGAGGAATCTAAAGGGTGATATAAAAACCGCAGTATCGGTCGCGGTTAAAAGGTTGTATGAGTTGGTGCGAGACGGAGAGCTCCATGGAAAAGATAGGAAAGATGAAATCACGAATGAAGCGAAACCTGACAAAACAGACAAGCTAGAGGAAAAAATCAGAAGGATGGAGGAACTGATGGAAAACAACTCGAGAAGGCAGGAAAGCTTTGAGAAAACGGTCACAGAAAGTGAAGACAGAATCATGGCAAAGCTGGGGGAAATCCGTAGCTATGCAGAAGTAGCAGCAGTTGCGAGGACCGAGCCGAGGAATGACTGTGCCAGAGCCGCAATCAATGACCGACCGGACCGGACCGGACTGTATTCTCTGATTGTCGAGCCCGGAGAGGAGACCGAAGCGGCAGAGGACACAGTCCAGAAAATTAGGAGCTCTCTTAAGGCAAAAGACCACGGATACAAAATTGAAAAGCTCCAAAAGATAAAGGGAGGGAAAGTGGTCATCGGTTGCAGTACTGAAGAAGAACGGAAAAGGGTGAGGGAAAGGATAACGCATGAAGATAATGGTCTTACGGTAAAGGAACTCAACAACAAAAATCCTCTGGTGAGATTCAAAGACTTATTAAAGTATAACACCATTGATGATATCAAGAAAGCCCTCCAAACCCAAAACAAGACAACGACCGGAAACCTAACCGGGGAGGACTGGGTGATGACGGAAAAGCACCGCCAAAACGCTAGAAATACGCACGAGTGCCACGTCATTGTGCAGGTCTCCCCGGGGATGTGGAAGGCGCTGACCCGGGCGGAGAAGGTACACATTGACCTCCAGAGGGTTTGGGTAGAGGATCGGTCCCCCCTTGTACAGTGCTCTAAGTGTCTCGGATACGGTCACACGAGGAAGCACTGCCAAACTGGAAAACTAACCTGCTCCCAATGCACAGGGGAACACCTGAGGGCTGACTGTCCAAATAAAGAAAAGACACCTGAATGCGCAAATTGCAGAAGAGAAGGAAATAACAACGC
The DNA here is from genome assembly GCA_963693345.1 of Pieris melete. Taxonomy (NCBI): domain Eukaryota; kingdom Metazoa; phylum Arthropoda; class Insecta; order Lepidoptera; family Pieridae; genus Pieris; species Pieris melete. The sequence continues at coordinate 6,657 of CAVNZK010000136.1, read as the reverse complement.
AGACCACAGTGCGTTTAGCCCTGAATGCCCAGTGCGTAGGAAGTGGGATGTGCTGGCTAGAAGGTCAGTACAATACTGCTAAAGTTCTCCCAAGCAAAATTAAAGTAATACAAGCGAATGTACAAAGATCAGCAGTTGTCACCGAAGAGCTAATCTTCGAGGCCAAGAAACAGGGCATCTCCATCTTGCTTGTACAAGAACCTTACATCGGAGCGGTTCGAAGTATGAAGAACTACACGGGCACTAGAGTATATCAACATACTGGATCTGGCAATCATATCAAAGCGGCGATTGTCATACTAGACAACAACATACATATCACACAACACCCCGAGATATCCAGCCCGAATATGATTGCCATATCTATAGACACAGAAAAAGGAAAGCTTAATCTAGTCTCGATATACTTCGAACCGTATCCGAACCCCCTAAGTCCGCACCTCCATACATTAAAACAAGCCATCGAAAAATTAGGTCGAAGAACGATAGTAGGAGGTGACATAAACGCGAGGAACGTCTGGTGGGGGGACAGAATAACGAATGAAAGGGGGGAAGAAGCAGAAACGACTTTCCACAGCGCCGGACTAGAAATATTAAACCAGGGCGGGACACCAACATTTAACACTAATAGAGGAAATACATTATACACTAGCTGCGTCGACGTCACAGTAGCCACACCTGACCTCCTCGGTCTCATTGTAAACTGGAGGGTGGACCAGAGTGTGACCAGTTCAGATCACAATGCCATCCAGTTTGAGATCACCTCACGGATCAAAATGGATGATGGACACGCGAGATCTACTAGAGTATACAATGTTCGGAAAGCAAATTGGACCCACTTTCGTGCGAAATTCAAACAGTTGCTTTCTGAACACCAACTCACATCACATAACATCAACACCCTAAACTCCACTACACTTCTAGAAAACACTATAGTACAATACACACAGTTAATCACAGACACTTGCGACACACACATCCCAAAAATTAAAGTACAGAGGAAACACACAACCCCCCCCTGGTGGACAGAAGAGCTAGTTCAAATGAAGAAAAGTGTCCTAAAAATGAGGAGGAAAATCAGATACTGCTCTGCTATCCGCCGACCTACTGTTATAGAGCGATACAGCAAGGCGAAGCAGGAATACCTGGAAGCAGTAAATAAGAATAAACTGGAAAGTTGGAAGAGTTTCTGCGAAAAGCAAGATGGAGAAAGCCTGTGGGATGGCATCTACAGGGTAATTAGGAAAACGAACGTAAAACAAATTGATCAACAACTTGTTAAGGACGGTGTGACACTCTCCTACCAGGACTCGGCGCAGTACCTGGCGGAAACCTTTTTCCCGGAAGATACGAGCGCACGAGAGACTCTCTGGCACACAGAAATGCGGATAAAAGCCGCAACAATAGAAGAATCGAGTCAAGATAACAACCATGACCCGCCTTTTACGCCCAAAGAACTAGCGGAGTGTGCCAGGAGTTTTAACCCCAAAAAAGCCCCTGGAGGTGATGGATTAACGTCAGACATCTGCGGCGAAGCAATTTTTGCGGACCCAGACGTTTTCCTGGCACTTGCGAATAGATGCCTCGACCTGGGATACTTCCCCAGTATCTGGAAAAAGGCCACAGTAATTGTCCTCAAAAAACCAGGAAAAGATGACTATAATCAACCTAAATCATACCGACCAATCGGACTTTTACCAGTACTGGGCAAAATAATAGAAAAAATGATAGTAAAAAGACTCAACTGGCACCTGATCCCTCGTCTCTCCCTCAAGCAATATGGATTCATGCCACAGCGTGGTACCGAGGACGCCCTCTATACCCTTATGAGAAAAATCAAGTTAGGCCTAAATAATAAAAAATTAATAACACTAATATCACTGGACATAGAGGGCGCCTTCGATAACGCCTGGTGGCCGGCCATTTGTGTGAGACTTACTGAAGAGCGTTGTCCACCAAACCTGGCACTACTAGTACGCAACTATCTCGGCGACAGGGAGGTCCGCGTCGTCTACGGAGGAGCCGTAGCGGCCAGACCAACAAACAAAGGCTGCGTACAAGGATCCATCAGTGGACCCACCCTGTGGAATCTACTGTTGGACCCACTGCTACAAACATTAGAGAGAGCCGGAGTGTATGCGCAGGCCTTCGCGGATGACGTGGTCCTCCTGTTCGAGTCCAACACGGCGCTAGAAACAGAAAAATTAGCAAACGACGCACTCACGCAGATCTGCGAGTGGGGACACAAAAACAAATTAAGATTCGCCCCCGCAAAAACCAAAGCGATGCTCATAACAAATAAACTTAAATATGACACACCACGACTCAACATGGGCGGCACACCAATACATATGTCGAACAGCGTTAAGATATTGGGCTTGACAATAGACCATAAGATCACCTTTAGCGATCATATTAATGCAGCTTGCAATAAAGCCATCGGCCTCTACAAACAGGTATCCAAGGCGGCTAGGGTGAGCTGGGGACTCAGTCCGGAAATTATTAAAATAATATATACGGCTGTAGTCGAGCCCATTGTCCTCTACGCGGCTAATGCATGGGCAGACGCGGCGAATAAGACATACATTATTAAAAAACTAGATACGGTACAGAGAAGCTTTGCCATCAAAATATGTAGAGCATACAGAACAACTCCACTCAGCTCCCTCAGAGTGCTGTCAGGTTTGCTCCCCCTAGACCTAAGAGCACACGAAAACAAAACCTTATATGAAATTAAAAAGGGGTACACGGCCTGCGAGCACCTGAAAGGAGCCGAGGTGGAAATAAAAACACCTTTCTGCAAAACTTCCCATCCGGCAACGGCAGCATTGGAATATGTCATCCTGTCCAATGAAGAACTTACAATAAACGGTAGTAGTCTACAAATATACACGGATGGTAGCAAGACGGAAGAAGGGGTGGGTGCTGCGATCTCCCTTTGGAAAGGAGACATTGAAATAAAGAGCCAAAAGCTGCATCTGGCACATTTTTGCACTGTGTACCAAGCAGAGCTGATGGCGTTAAAAAGAGCGGCGCAACTAGCGGTGCAGCGGAAGGAAACTGAGGTCCTCATTTACAGTGACTCAAGGTCTGCGTTGGATGCGGTTGTGGGGGGACGCTCTTTCGATCCCCTTGTCACCGAGATTCGCGAACTTCTTATCCAACACTCAGAAAAGAACATCAAACTTTTCTGGGTTAAAGCACACGCGGGGAGGAGGGGGAACGAAAGAGCGGACCAGTTGGCCAAAGAAGCCACAGGCGCAAAGCAGAAACCGGTCTACGACCGCTGCCCGATATCATACGTTAAAAAGTTAATACGCGAAAACACGGTGCAAAAATGGGTCACGAAACAGTCCAATGAAACAACCGGGGCGACTACTAGGATGTTCTTGCCCGACCCGGAGACCGCGTACAGAATTGTAAGATCCAAAGGATTTAATCCTATAATGACTCAAATATTAACAGGGCATGGAGCCTTCGCGGAATACCTCCACCGTTTTAAAATAAAACCAAGTCCCGCATGTGAATGCGACGAAAACGCGTTACAAACGGTGGAGCATCTCCTAACAGAGTGCCCCATATTCACCATACAAAGACACAATCTGGAGCAGACCGTGGGAATGCGGATAGCGCGTAATGTGCTGCCCGACATCCTTGCGGGGCACAGATTGGCCTTGGAAAATTTTTGTGAGCGGATTCTGGATCGGACGAGACGATTTAATGGCGCTCAAACTATTGACAAACAAAATAATAGTAAGGTTACAACAAAAATCTAAAAACACTGTACCCAAAATATGTAATTAATACAAAATATAAAACTGTAATTAAACAGAAGTATTATCAAAAGTATACTCTGAAATAAACGTAAAATTATAATGTGCACAAACTATTAACATATACATAAATTAAAAATAAAAACATGAATATAAGTGTTAGAAAAAGTAAGAATTAAAATAAAGTAAACCAATAAACGCAAAGCTCTAAGTAAGTAATGTATAAAATCACTAACGAATAGCTTCATGTGAAGTAAATCAAAAAACGCAATATAAGAGAATTAAAACTAATAAATAAAACAAAGTAAACTAACAAGTATAAATGTTAAGAAAAATAATGTTCAAAACTAACATGTAAGAGACAAAATGTAAAATAAAAAACATGTTAAAATAACTATTATGTAAACCATAGAATGAATGTAAATCTATGAATAAGTGAACTAGAATCTTAAGAAGTAAAATAAAGTAGACTAAGAAGTAAATGTTGAGTAAAATTATGTATAAGAGTAATACGCAAGAAACAAAATGTAAAATGAATAACATGTTAGAATAATTAATATGTAACCCATAGAACGAATATAAATCTATGAAAAAAGCAATTAGAAACTTAAGAATTAAAATAATGTAAACCAGTAATTATATGTTAAATAAAATAATGTATATAACTAATATGTAAGAAACAAAATGAAAAATGGAAAACATGTTAAAATAACTAATATGTAAACCTTAAAATGAATGTAAATCTATCAACAAGTGAATTGGAAATTTAAGAATTAAAATAGAATAAGCTAAGAAGTATAAATGTTGAGTAAGAACAATGTACAAGACTAATGCAATAAACTATTTGTAAAATGAAAAACATGTTAGACTAATTAATATGTAACCATAGAACGATTGTAAATCTATGAATAAGTGAATTAGAAATTTAAGAATTAAAATAAAGTAAACTAAGTAAAATAAATGTTAAGTTAACATAATGTATAAGACAACCATGTAAGAAACAGAATGTAAAATGAATAATATGTAAGAATAACAAATGTAAATGAATGTAATTTTTTGATGAATAAATAAAGCTAAAAAGGTCCTTGATAGGCAAATGTCGAGGGGTGGGTTCGCAGCTCCACGGCCCCGGAGCAGTCGCTGCCGGGGAGGTAGGCCAAGTAGGCAGGGGCAAAAAAAAAAAAAAAAAAAAAAAAAAAAAAAAAAAAAAAAAAAAAAAAAAAAAAAAAAAAAAAAAAAAAAAAAAAAAAAAAAAAAAAAAAAAAAAAAAAAAAAAACCTAACCTAACCTTTTTTTTTTTTTTTATGAAGGAGGTAAAAATGCACAAATGCAGGCCCGCGGGCGTATGCAGTCGCTACCGCGGGGACTGTGGGGATGGTTATCTCTTATCCCTCTGCTAATCAGAGGGGAGAAACCCGACCCACTAAAAATTCCTCCTAAGCCCTCCATATCACCTGCAGTGCCAGACACATCCATTCTGAATGAATGACATCTGGCACCGCATTCAATTCCCCGGGGGTCGCACAAGGCATTCAACCCAGGGAATTCAGGCGAATATGTCCGCATAAGGGCTCAACGACGGTGCAGCTGAACGCTGTTGGGCGTACGCTCTTCGCGTCCAGCCCTCGCGCCCACGCCACGCCGCCGCCGAGCACAACCCCTCCGGCCATCGCCACACACCTCCCGCTGACGCTCAGCAGCATCCTTCTGCAGCAAAACGCGCTCACAGAAGAAAGCTACCGCTACCGCTCGCCATGTCTCTTGGCTACCAAGCATTGCTGCAACAACGCTCGGTAGCGAGAGGTCCGTCCCGATGACCGACACTAGGTCGTGGCGTTGCCTCGACCAAGTGGCACATTCAGCCAGGGTGTGCTCCGCCGTGTCCTCCGGGGCGCCACAATGGTGGCAAATGGGATGGATTTCCCGTCCCGCCACCCTGTGCAGAAACCGTCCGAAGCACCCATGCCCGGACAGCATCTGCGCCATCCGAAAGGACACAGCCCCACCCGGACGATTCACCCATTCCCGTAAAAATGGGCGAATCGCCTCCACTGTTCTTAAACCTGCCCTTGGCATAGCCAGATCATGCGCCCACCTATTAAAGGTGTCCTCCCTGGCTTGCCTCCTCGCTGGTCCGACCAATTCGGCCCATCGGCCACCTGCTCGCGTCTCACACTTGAGACGATACAAGCCACTTAGGGCCACCGCCTCGAACTCCCAGGGTGGAGTCCCCGCCAACAGGCATGCTGCCTCGAATGAGACAGTCCGATAACAGCGAGCTGCCCGAACCGCCATCACTCGCTGCGGCCTCCTGAGCAGGGCGCGGTTCTTCGCCCCCAGCCTATCGTCCCATATTGGGGCTCCATACAAGGCCATACTGCGTATGACACCGCAGTACAGCCTCCGTACACTCTGCTGAGGGCCCCCAATATTAGGCAGAAGCCTTGCTAGTGCCCCCGCTGCCCCCACCAACTTCCCCCCAAGAGCCTTAAAGTGGGCCTCAAAGTTCCAGCGACCATCCAAGACGAGACCCAGGTATTTCATTTTGGACGACACCGGACCCCTTACTCCTTCCACCATCAGGACCGCCCCAGGAGGTGGACCATTCCTAGGGCCATGGAACAATAGGGCGTCCGTCTTATCGAGAGACACCCTAAGTCCCAGGGCCCCTATCCGTCTAACAGTAAGGAAGGTGCCAACCGTTGCAAGTCGGGCCACCTCCCCATAGCTTGCCCCACTGGCCACTACGAGGGTATCGTCTGCATAGCAGAAGACGCGCAATCCTGGCAGGAGCGCGCCCCGCAATACCCAATCGTAGGCCATGTCCCACAGGAGTGGCCCCAGGACCGAGCCTTGAGGTACCCCACACCGCACAGGGTGGTAA